>CM077648.1:110343618-110883618 GCA_039707465.1 Rhabdophis nuchalis
TGGTGGGTGTGGAATGTCTTGGTGGGCGTGGTTTTATGGGCATGGCAGGGGAAGAATACTGCAAAATACCCATTTCCTCCCAATCAGCTGGGACTTGGGAGGCAGAGAATAGATAGTGGCAGGGCCAGTCAGAGGTGGTATCTACCAGTTCTCCGAACTACTCAAAATTTCCACTACCAGTTCTCCAGAACTGGTCAGAACCTGTTGAATACCACCTCTGTTGCCAGTCCTATTTTGAGCTACGTTGCCTCTTTTTCTGACTGTTCCCTTAGCCTTGTCTCTTCTCCCTGTCTTCCAAAATAATCCCCACATGCGATTATACCTACCCTGCTTTTCCTTCTCCTCAAGGCAGCCTCCATTAACACCTCTTCCTCTCTTCCAACTTAAGGAGGCAACTTCCTGCATTCCTGCAGAAGACACACATTGAATGTGGGACCTTTAGCGTGCAAGAACAGATGCCCTGCCATTGAGCCATGATAACTGTAATTTAATGAAGCAGCAGGAAAGAAAAATGTTAATTAAATGCCTCCCCCACCTTGTTCTCCATCTGGATCTTTTCCACAAGCTTCCCCCCCCCCCCCATTACAGCTATGGAGAAAATTCCAATAACCTGTTTGCTGACAGCCAGCAAAGGAGGAATTCTGAAGAAAATAGCATCTACTTGTTGTCAATTCTTAGTGACTACAGAGATAGGATTCCTCCAGGGCAGTCTTTCCCTAACCTGGTCTTTCAGATCTACCAGAGATGAACTCATCACCACTTTTAACTGAGCCTTTGCTGATGGTTGTTCTCTTCTTCTTTTTCTCTTCTCTTTCCCTTTCTCTTTCTTTTTCTGGAAATAAGGAGATTTTCTCTGACAATAAGAACAATCACCCCATGGAACAGAAGCTGCCTTCAGAAGTTGTAGCAGCTTCATCGCTGGAAGCTTTCAAGAGGAGACTGGACTGCCGTCTGTCAAAAATTGTGTAGAGTCTCCCGCTTGGATGGGTGGTGGTGGACTAGATGACCTACAAGGTCCCTTCCAACTCTTGTTAATCTGTTCTCTTTCTCTTTCTGGAAATAAGGAGGAACTTTCTGGCAATGAGAGCAATCAACCCATGGAACAGAAGTTGCCATCAGAGGTTGTGGGAGCTTCATCCCCAGAAGGTTTCAAGAGGAGACCAAATTGCCATCTGTCAGAAATGGTGTAGGGTCTCCTGCTTGGATGGGAAGGGGGGCTTGGACTAGGTGGTACCTTGCTCAATAGTAGCAACTGTGAGAGGGATCTAGGAATCCTAGTGGACAACCATTTGAATATGAGCCAGCAGTGTGCAGCAGCTGCCAAAAAAGCCAACACAGTTCTAGGCTGCATAAACAGAGGGATAGAATCTAGATCACGTGAAGTGTTAATGCCACTGTATAGTGCCTTGGTAAGGCCACACTTGGAATACTGCATACAGTTTTGGTCGCCACGATGTAGAAAAGACGTGGAGACTCTGGAAAGAGTGCAGAGAAGAGCAACCAAGATGATTAGGGAACTGGAGACTAAAACATATGAAGAACGGTTGCAGGAGCTGGGTATGTCTAGTTTGATGAAGAGAAGGACCAGGGGAGACATGATAGCAGTGTTCCGATATCTCAGAGGGTGCCACAAAGAAGAGGGAGCCAAACTATTCTCCAAGGCACCTGGGGGCAGGACAAGAAGCAATGGGTGGAAACTAATCAAGGAGAGAAGCAACTTAGAACTAAGGAGAAATTTCCTGACAGTTAGAACAATTAACCTCTGGAACAGCTTGCCTCCAGAAGTTGTGAATGCCCCAACCCTGGAAGCCTTTAAAAAGATGTTAGATAGCCATTTGTCTGAAATGGTATAAGGTTCCTGCCCACGCAGGGGGTTGGACTAGAAGACCTACAAGGTCCCTTCCAACTTTGCTATTGTATTGTATTGTATTGTATTGTATTATAAGGTCCCTTCCAACTCTGTTAACCTGTTCTCTTTCTCCTTTTCCTTCTCCTTTTCCTTCTCTTTCTTTTTCCCTTTCCCTTCCTCTTCCTCTTCCTCTTTCATTTGCAGTTCATGCAAACAAGCAAAGCCCCTTCCCTGGAATGCGGGCAGCATACAAAACCACATCCCCTCCACTCCATGGAAAACACCTCTCTCCACGGAATTAGCTCCTGGTGCCCAAAAGGTTGTAATAGGAAACGGATTTCCTTTGTTTAAGAGAGATCTTTTTCGACTTCCGGTTCCAGCTCCAGCGGCGACGGGCGATCCTAGGGCTCGCTCGCCGCTTTGTTTCTTTTCCTGTCCCCCCACGGGGGCGAGACGCCCCGTTTTTGGGGGTCTCCCGTAAAGCCGGCTTGCCTGGGTCGTCCTCCCCCAGCGGCAGCTGGGAAGCGACCCTTGTCTTCGGCTTAGGTGGAGGAGGACATGCTGCGGGGGGTTTCCCCTTCGCCAATGGCGGGCAGCATCGTTCTGAAAACATGGAGAGAGCTGGCCGTCTGAGTCGGAAGGCTTCCCGGGGCTTCGGCTGCGAGGGTGAAAGTGAGTGGTTTTAAACATATTTTTTTTGCTGTCAGCCTGGGCTGAAAGAACTTGGAGGGGGATGTCTGCTTGTTAAACCCCCCCTCGGACTAAAGCAGCACTTAAGAATGGCTCCTCGCTGCGAGGAAGCGGATATCTTTAATCTGGACTGTTTGAAACAAGGGAAAGTGATCTGCGGTTTGTCTTTGAAACAAAGTATCTAGGTCTGGCTGATTTGAAACATTTTTTTTAACCACTCTCTCCTTCTGGCTCTGAGTCTGGGCGGTGGAAAATGGCTTCTCTTTGTCCCTGAATGACTATTTTACTTATGAAAAATTCCCAGCGTCTCTTTGTGACTTGGACTTCCTCTGGTTATTAAAGAAGATTTTTTTTTTTTGGATTTGTGATTTCTTTTCTGGAGTGCCTTCGTTATTATAATTATTGATCTGGAAAACTGTTTCTCTCTTGGTTCCTTAACTTTACAACCCTGAACTGAACTTTTGGCTCCTGACTTGCCTCAACAGCCCCACCCAAAAAACACCATTTTAGTGGCACTGATCTTAACAGCTAATCATGGCACAAGAATCAGCACTGGCAAGCTTAGAACTAAGGATGGCCTCTCTTGAATCTGTTATACAAACTTTGGTACAAGAAATCAAGGCCCAGAGGGCAGAAAATATTAACTTTAAAAAGGAATTATTGGACACACAGAAACAAGTGCTGGAGAACACACAGAAGAATGAAGAACTGGAAGGGGGGCTGGCGGGGGCTAAGGGAGAGATTAAAAATGTTACTAATGAGATTGTGGAAATAAATGGGCATGTGTCTAGGATTGATATGGAAAGGATGACATATTTTTTGAGATTTCAGAATGTTTCTGAGGAAACTGGTGAATGTCTCCCTGAACTCATGAGCACAATTATAGCAGACTATTTACATAAACCTAAGGATGAGATCAGGGGGGACATTGACCTAGCCTACAGAATAAACTCTGCATATGCCAGGATAAATGAAGTACCCAGAGAGATACATGTTAAATTTGTTAGAAGGTCAACCAGAGAGGAAATCTTGAAAGTGCAAAGAGGAGGTCCGTTAATTTACCAACAAAAGGAGGTTGCCATCCTGAAGCAGATCCCAAGAAAGATTAGAGAAGCAAGAAGGAAATTTTCCTTCTTGTCCAAAAAATTGTTTGACCACGGGATCTGGTTCAGGTGGGTGACGCCCGAAGGGATGCTGGTGTTCTGGGAAGGAGGAAGAGTGAGGATTAAAACAGTTGCTGAGGCAGAAGCCTTTCTTAAAAAACATTCCTCTGTCCTGGGGGAAGATCCAGGGGGGGCAGGGGGGTCACGGCCCCGCCCACTGGGGGCCTGGAAGGAGAGATAGAAGATACAATTGCCAAGAGACTTAGATCTAAAAAATAACTTTGCCTTGATTTTTTGAGTAATATTGTATAACATGTGTATCTGGATTTTTGTAAATGACTGACAGGATAGAACTGAGAACTTAGAAATATGTACTTGTTTTCACTTTGTAGTATTATGAAAAATGTTTTTTGTTAATGATCTATTTTGATGTCCCGGTAGGGCTGACGACTTTGACGTGAATGCTCTCAAAATTTATTTGTATCCCTTACCCTACCCTATTGAAAAACTGTAAAACCAATAAAACTTTTTCAATATAAAAAAGAGAGATCTTTTTCAAATTGTTTACCCAATAGTTGTTTGTTTGTTTGCTTGCTTGTTTGTTTGCCGGAAAGGAGATGCTTGGGACAGCTCAAGGTGTTGTAGAAAGTTAGCACCCACCCCTCTCTTAGAAGAATGAAATATTTCGAGAAATATTAAAAAGGCAGAATATTATATTTCCCTAAACAGAGAAATGGGAGAAACATGCTCTTGGAAAGCAGCCCCCGCTTTTCTTAATAGCCCCCAGCAGATGTCAGCACTTAAGAGATAAAGAGATAGCTCTATTCATAAGCAAATACCCTCACCCAAGATCCAAAGGTAGGATTAGCCCAAAGCCACAATAGGAATTGCCCAAAGCTCTTTCATTGCATCATCTCAGTTGCACCACCCCCAGCAGTTCAAACCTCAACCAAACTTAGCTCAGACAAACTCCTAGGATTTGTACATGGCCCCATGGCTGTCTGACAACAACCAATACAACACATGTTCTTGCACAGGAACAGAAAGCTCAAGTGCAAAGCCCAAGAGAAGGGATAAAAACCCCTCACTCTCAACTCCATGTCGTCAGCTGTCCAGAACCACCCAGGTGCTTCTGCTTCATCATAAAACCATCTTTCCAATCAGCCTCCATGTTTCCAGTGTCTTTATTCCAGCTTGGAACTGAAGCAGATGGATATTTCCTCCCACAGTGGCCAAGGAATCCCTTTGGGAATTCATGTTATGGCTGCAGAAACAATACTTCTCTTCCATATTGAAGCCTATCCCTTTTTATCATCCACTTTTAATTGTGTGTTTTTATTTTACTAAAAATGCTAAGGATGGGTTCTAAAGTGCCTGCAAACAAAAAGCAAATAATTAAGCCTGTCATGGCGAACCTATGGCATGTGTGCCACAGGTGGCACTCGGAGCCCTCTGTGGGCACGCGAGCTGTCGCACAGCTCAACTTCACCATGCATGCATATGTATCTCCCGCCGGCCAGCTGATTATGGGTCTCTGCCACGCATGTGGGAGATGTGCATGCATGTGTGTGGGTCGTGGGTCATGTGAGCTTCCATGGGGGACAGGGGATGTGGCAGGTCCCCCTGTGCCCCATTTTTGGTTTCGGGAGGCTTCAGGGTGGCCTGCTAGATCCAAAACGGACCATGGATGTGTGTATGGCAGGGCCCCCACGCCCCATTTCTGGTCCCAGGAGGCTTCAGGGGGGCCTGCTAGATCCAAAAGGGCCATGGATGTGTGTGTGGCAGGGCCCCCATGCCCCATTTCTGGTCCCAGGAGGCTTCAGGGAGGCCTGCTAGGCCCAAAATGAGGCATGGTGGGTGTCTCATGCATGGGGGGAGGGGGACATGCACATCTGAGGGGTGGGGGAGCATGGGGGCACATTGCATTATGGGTGTGGGCATGTGCGCTGGCCCGCACATGCACAAAATTTCAGCACGCGAGGAGAAAAAGGTTAGCCATCACGGAACTAAGCAGTTAGCAAGGGTCAGGTTATATGAAAAGTGCATAATATAACAGTGGCTCAGGAGGGCAGATATTAGCAAATGAGGGCCTGCCATATGGAAGGCATGATCCCTTTTCTACCGAGTATCAGTGAAAAGGTCAAGATGCAATGAAGCCCAGGCCTAGAGTCGGTTCACATGGCCACGTGTTCCTTTAAAACGTTCAGCTTATCAACTACCGGCGGTTACATGATGCTATGCATAATTAGTTTAGCATCCTAGGGGTATCGATGACTTAGATTAATAGGATAAATCTGTTATGCCTCTTTCTGCTTCAGGAGAAAGAGAGAGAGAGAGAAAGAGGGGGAGATGAAAAATAAGAAAATAAGCAAACCGCAACCTACGGAGGGGATAAAACTTTTCTGATCATAGAATCAGAAGGTCGAAAAAGAGGTAAAAAACAGACAAGCAACCCAACCACCCATCCGACAGTTCATAGAGCCTCCTTCAACCGGTGGCCTTCCGGAGAGCAACTGGGAACTACAGGAGCTGATGCTAAAATTTCAAGATGGCAGCATATTGGATAAGCTTAGTTTAGGAAAAGGTTCATCAACACAGCCAACTTAGAAATCTGCCTTTTGTCATTGCCAAGCAGCCCAGACACCACTCTTTGCAATCTCCTGCTTCACGATATTTATGGGCTGAGCTGCTGCACAGGTTCGGGAGAATCTCTAGCTAGGAATTTGCCTAGATGCTTGTGACATCTCGGCTGGATTACTGTAACGCTCTCTACATGGGGCTCCCCTTGAGGTGCACTCGAAAGCTACAGTTAGTACAGAATGCGGCCGCGCGGGTGATTATGGCTGCCCCAAGGCAAGCCCACATAACACCTCTCCTGCGCGAGCTGCACTGGCTGCCTGTGGCCTTTCGAGTGCGCTTCAAGGTGTTGACGACCATCTTTAAATCGCTCCATGGCTCGGGGCCTAGCTACATACGAGACCGCCTCCTGCCCCATACATCCCTTTGTCCGATCCGCTCCCACAGAGAGAGTCTTCTCCGGGTGCCGTCGGCTGGGCAATGCCGGTTGGCGACACCCAGGGGAAGAGCCTTCTCTGTGGCGGGCCCGGCCCTCTGGAACGACCTACCCCCCCGACCTACGCACTATCTCGGACGTCCGCCTCTTCTGCCAACATCTTAAGACATTCCTATTCCAACAGGCCGGCCTAGCATAGCCCCCCGTTTCTGACTTTTTATGTATAAATTGTAATTAGGCAGGGTTTTAAATGGGTTTTTTAGCAAGGGGTTTAATAACTTAATATGTTTTTAATGATGTATATTGTTTTATTGTGGTTTTAATAATGCCTGTGCGTCGCCCTGGGTCCTAACAAGGAGAAGGGCGGGGTATAAATTCGATAAAATAAATAAATAAATAAAATAGTTTGGAGAACACACAAAAGCCCACCTCTGGCTGGGGATGATCAGCTGTTCCAGGCTGCTGCCTATCGCCACCTCCGTGCGCCCCATTTTCGACCTCCGTGCATCTTATTTTTGGCCTCTGAACATCCCGTTTTTGGCCCGTTCCAGAAACCGAGGATCGCCACCACTGCCTATCACTGCAGAATGGGATGTGTGCAAAACAGGACGTGTGGAGGCCAAAAAGGGGCATGCGAAGGCTGACAATGGGATGCGTGGAGACTGAAAATGGGGGTGGGGGTGCGGAGGCCAAAAATGGGGCATATGGAGGCGGTGATGGGTGGTGGCAATCCCCGCAACCTGAAAGAGCTGATTGTTGGTATTCCATTAGGCCGATCCTGCTCGTGTTAAATCAGGCTGTGTTGAAGCTGATCAGGCTGTTTGCTGCAAGGAGGCAAATTGCTGAGAGGCAGAGGCCAAAGGGTGGGAGCTGGCGGGCGGATGGGGCTTTGGCAACATTCTCTCTATAAGACAGATTACTCCAACTCTGGCCATTGGGGGCGAAACACTGGCCCCCGTGGAGAGGGCATGCAATTTGGATGTCCTCCTGGATTCCCGGCTGTCCATGGAGGACCATGTGGCGGCCGTGGCCAGGGGGGCGTTTCATCAGGTACACCTGATGCGCCAATTGCGCCCCTTACTGGACCGGGCTGCCCTTCGCACAGTCACTCAAGCTCTCGTGACGTCCCGACTCGACTACTGTAATGCTCTCTACATGGGGCTTCCCTTGAGGTGCACTCGAAAGCTACAGCTAGTCCAAAACGCAGCCGCGCGGGTGATTATGGGAGCCACTAGATGCTCCCACATAACACCGATCCTGCGCGAGCTGCATTGGCTTCCTGTGGTTTTTCGAGTGCGCTTCAAGGTTTTGACAACTATCTTTAAAGCGCTCCATGGCTCGGGGCCTAGTTATATGCGAGACCGCCTCCTGCCCCATACATCCCTTAGACCGATACGCTCCCACAGAGAGGGCCTTCTCAGGGTGCCGTCGGCCGGACAATGCCGACTGGCGACACCCAGGGGAAGAGCCTTCTCTGTGGCGGGTCCAGCCCTCTGGAATGACCTACCCCCTGAATTACATACCATCACCGACCTCCGCCTCTTCCGCCAATGTCTTAAGACATATTTGTTTCAACAAGCCGGCCTAGCCTAACCTCCCATGGGGACTTTTAGATAGTTTTAAATTGGGTTTTTAAAATTTGGTTTTAGCGCAGGATAGGTTTATTTAATAGTTTTTTAAATTATATTTATTGTATTTTGTATGTCTTTTAAATTTCCTGTGCGCCGCCCTGGGTCCTTTGTGGAGAAGGGCGGGATATAAATTTAAATAAATAAAAGACGCACAGAGTTTTTTTGGGGGGGGGGCGGGAGGAGTGCGTATTATAATCCGAAAAATACGGAAAGCAAACCATTTATCTCAGTAGTTAGCCTGACTTAACATCATAACTCCCTGAGTCCCTTCGGGGAGAGTGGCACGGTATATAAATTTAATAAAATAAAATAAATAAAATAAAAAAATTATGACTGGAGAAAGGCGATTTCCATCTTGGAAACGATTCGTATGTATTGCATTCTCTCTATACTCCCTGAAATGCATTCATTGCTTTTGGTATACCTGAAAGAGCAAAACTTCATTAAGATTATCTATATGCAACGGGCTGTACGATCGATGGTAATTAACAACCATGACTGGGGGGGGAAGAGAGGTATTAAGAAACCTTAAAATGTAAGAACGAGGGAGGACTTCTCCGATTATAGGATTTTCTTCTGCACACAATTCCCAACAGACGTCTTTCTGACCTCATTCTGACCTCTTTGAATGATAGAACACCAGAGATGTTAGCCTGGCATATTAGAAAATGTACATTTGGATGACTTGAAGAGTTCAAATAAATTCAAATGGCATGGTGTCAGGAAAGTTGAAATAGTCTATTACTGAAAAATGATTCAATAATGGTCCACAACTGCTAAGTTGTATGCAAGACCTTTTGCAACAGGTGAGCTTTTCTATAATAACACAGTGCCCATTTAAATATCTATATAATAAGGAATAGACTGGAATGGAATGAAGTGGAGTGGAGTGGAAGGGAAGGAAATGGAATAGAATAGAATAGAATAGAATAGAAACAGAATAAGGAATATGGAATAGAATGGAATGGAGTGAAGTGGAGTAGAATAGAATAAAATAGAATAGAATAGAATAAGGAATAGAATGGAGTGGAGTGGAAGGGAAGGGAAGGAAATGGAATAGAATAGAATAGAATAAAATAGAATAGAATCAGAATAAGGAATAGACTATACTAGAATGGAGTGGAGTGAAGGGAAGGAAATAGAATAGAATAGAATCAGAATAAGGAATAAGGAATAAGGAATAAGGAATAGAATAGAATGAAGTGGATCAGAAGGGGAGGGAATAGAATGGAATAGAATAGAACAGAACAGAACATATTAGAATAGAATTATCTATTGACCAAGTGTGATTGGACACACAAGGAATTTGTCTTTGGTGCAGATGCTCTCAGACAAGACACATTCATCAAGAATCATAAGGTACAGCACTTAATGATAGTCATTGGGTACAAATAAGCAATCAAGAAACAATCAATATCAATATAAATTGTAAGAATACAAGCAACAAGTTACAGTCCTGCAGTCGTAAGCGGGAGGAGATGGGTGAGACGAACGATGAGAAGATTAAAAGTAATAATAATGCAGCCTTAGTGAATAGTGATGAGGGAATTATTTCTTTAGCAGAGTGATGGCGTTCGGGGAAAAACTGTTCTTGTGTCTAGTTGTCTTGGTGTGCAGTGCTCTATATTGTCATTTTGAGGGTAGGAGTTGAAACAATTCCAGGATATGAGGGGTCTGTAAATATTTTCATACATGAACTAACACCTTGAATATTCATTATTGATTTACTTTTATTAATTTCCTGTGAATTCTGCTCATTCACATCCAGCAAAGTCTTTCAAGGGAGGATTTACAGTCACAGACTTTATCTGGCTTGGAGAGTTGCCAGGTCGATATCTGCAAAACTTGGTAACAAGTCTCGGAGAGACACGAACAAATTAAGCAAACTTATTGCCTCCTGCAAACTCCACATCCTCCTTTCGCTCCTCTTTTATTTCCTCTGGGAGGGGCCATTCATCGTCCACCTGTGGCCTTCCTCCCAAGTCGAGCCCTGTTCTTTAGCTGTTCCCTTCATCTGGCAACTCTGTGCATGCGCACCCTGGGAATAGGCTCCAGCTGTTCATCTGCCCCACTGTTCTCTAACTCTGAAGGCAGCTGATAACTGGCGTACGACTCTGGCCCCCTCTCAGCCTCCGAGGCAGAGCCCTCCTCAGAGCCTTCCCCAGACTCCAGGACTGGCCCATCTTCCTCCCCAACCTTCCTCACTGTCCGAATCTGCTGCCCGCTGGTGGGCCGCAACAACAGGAGGGAATATTAGTAACTCAGGGTTGAACCGAGGATGTCTCTGTGCTTGGTTGTTTGCCTGCAAATCCTCCCTTACCCAAGCTCATCCCACTGATGATGCTACTTAGTTGGGTAATGAACATCTGCAAACAAACATCAAAGCTCAGAGACGCCACACGTCCTCATTTCTCAAAGATCCAGCCCACATCACAACTGTAATAAACCAACAGTGGTCTCTACAGCAAGGCATGAATTGTGGCGTCTGACTGTTCTGCATGCTGCTTTTGTAATTTCCCTGTGATTTATTGGGAAGACAAGGAACCTTAAAAGTTGCTTCATTCTGCCACAGTGCTTTTCATTTTGAAAAGGCCTGTCAGTCAACGGGTCTATTTATGACTCGATCCTCCAGATGCTTTACCTGTATTGTCAGGCGTCCATTGAAAACCGCTCTCTTGTTGAGTATAGATTCTTACTAATAAATACAGTTGCCTTGAAAGTGAAGGGTTGTTTCAAAATAAACCTTGACTCTTAGCATGGAAGAGTCTTTTTATGAAATGAAAAGAGGAGCTGCTTAGAAACAGGGAACCATTTACTCAACTGCTCTGGCACAGAAGTCCACGGCTTCTCTTGAATAAACCCGGGATGGACTAAAAATCCATATTAATAGAAGGCAGGATCTTGTTAACTTTTATCCATGTTTCAGAGGCTATTTAAAAAAGGGGAGAAAAGAAAGACAATAAGCATTGGGACAGGGGAAGGGACCAGCAAAATGGAAGGAACAGCTCTAGAATTCTGTTCAGCATCAACACGTCAGGAAAAACAACAACCGCGACAACAAAACACCAGCACATTAATAAACTAAATATTACCACCCACTGATCTTTGGCTACCAGGCAGACACATTGCTTTCTTGATAGTCTCCTAAGAGGGTCTTCAATAAACTAAAATTCTGACTTTGACATGTTTCTCTTTCTAGCTGCCAGGAAAACCTAAATTGAGTCCCTGGTTGTTTTTCAGATTAATTCATTGGAGAGCCCAGAATCTGGCAAGAGTCTTTCAGAAGTTTGAAAATTCATTTGAGCTTCTCTCTGTATGTTTGTGTTCATGCTGGAATAGGGGAAGGGAGAAAAGGAAGGAAGGAAGGAAAGAAGGAAGGAAGGAAGGATGGAGGGAGTGAGGGAGGAAAGAAGGAAGGGGGAAAGCAAAGAAAGAGGATGGGAGGAAGGGCGGAAGGAAAAGGAAGGGAGGGAGGATAGAAGGAATTGAGGGAGAAAGAAGGAAGGAAGGAACGAAGAAGGGAAGGAACAAAGGAAGGAAGGAAGGGGGAAAGGAAGGGAGGATGGAAGGAATGGAGGGAGGAAGGGAGGAAGGAAGGAAAAGGAAGGGAGGGAGGGAGGATAGAAGGAATTGAGGGAGGAAGAAGGAAGGAAAAGGAAGGAAGGAAAGAACGAAGAAAGGAAGGAACAAAGGAAGGAAGGAAGAATGGGGGAAAGGAAGGAATGGAGGGAGGAAGGAAGGAAGGAAAAGGAAGGAAGGCACAAAGAAAGGAAGGAACAAAGGAAGGAAGGGGGAAAGGAAGGAATGAAGAGAGGGAGGATGGAAGGAATGGAAGGAGGGAAGGAGGAAGGAAGGAAGGAAGGAACATTTGCCAAGAGGTAATAAAGTGCAGAGGAAGGTCATTATAGTGTAATGAAAACTCCACCCCTATGTATATGTATGAGGTTGATGTACATACAAAACGGGTAGAACTTCAATGTTGAGACTCTGGTTAGAGTTCAAAAAAGAGCAACACAGACCAGGCTGGAAGCTAAAACATATGTAGAACTGATGCAGTAATTGGGTTGGTCTAGTCCAGGGGTGTCAAACCTGTGGCCCATGGGCTGAAAGCATCACAGGCTGGCCACTCCCACGCCCGGTTTAGTGAAGGAGAAAAAAAGTTGTGATACATCATGTGACGACACTGTGACGATGTGAGTTTGACACCCCGGGTCTAGTCTACTGGAAAGAAGGACCAGGGGAGACATGATAGCAGTCTTCCAATATCTCAGGGGTTGCCCAAAGAAGAGGGAGTCAAGCTATTCTCCAAGGCACCTGGGGGCAGGACAAGAAGCAATGGGTGGAAACTAATCAAGGAGAAAAGCAACTTAGAACTAAGGAGAAATTGCCTGAGAGAACAATTAGTCAGTGGAACAGAAGTTGCCTCCAGAAGTTGTGAATGCCCCAACAGTGGAAGTCTTTAAGAAGATGTTGCATAGCCATTTGTCTGAAAGGGTATAAGGTTCCTGCCTAGGCAGGGGGTTGGACTAGAAGACCTCCAAGGTCCCTTCTAACTATGTTATTCTATTCTATATTACTATTTCCTGCTTTGGATAAAATGTATAGATTTCTAGTGACCTACATTTTGAAGAGTTTTCAATCCTGAGACATTAATGTCTTCAGATAAGTTTGTGCCATTGCTTTTTTTTTTTAATGCAGTGGTGAATACACTTCTGGAATATGCAACGTCCTTTTGATGTTCAATCCCCATGGAGGAGAAAGTTTACTTTGTTGGAATGAGATCCTGGCAAAAGAAAGAGAACTATTAATAAATGAAACCTTGTGCGTGGCAAAGTATTTTGTATATGCGCAGCATGGGGAATTCTTCAAATAGCTTTCTTTTTATGAATAATTGTAAATTTAATGTTGGCATCAATAACTCCTTAAAACAGCTTCTCCTATTTTGGAGTTACACACTTCTGAGCATCACATCATAACTTGGATGAAACCGAGGGCATAATTTTTATTTCCTGCTGGAGGGATACGATAGGGAAAAAAACCCCTTTAATTCTAAAGTATGGATTCAAGTTTCTCTTCTCTTCTCTTCTCTTCTCTTCTCTTCTCTTCTCTTCTCTTCTCTTCTCTTCTCTTCTCTTCTCTTCTCTTTTCTTCTTCTTTCTCCCCCTTCCCTCCCTTTTTTCCTATTTCCATCTCCTTCTTTCCTCATTTCCATCTCCTTCTTTCCTTCCTTCCTTCCTTCCTTTTTTCCTTCCTTCTCATTCCCATCACCTACCTTCCTTCCTTCCTTCTCATTTCCATCTCCTCCCTCCCTCCCTCCCTTCCTTCTCATTTCCTTCCTTCCTTCCTTCCTTCCTTCCTTCCTTCCTTCCTTCCTTCTCATTTCCATCTCTTCCCTTCCCTCCCTCCCTCCCTCCCTCCTTCCTTCTCATTTCCATCTCCTTCCTTCCTTCCTTCCTTCCTTCTTTCCTTCCTTCCTTCTTTCCTTCCTTCTCATTCCCATCACCTTCCTTCCTTCCTTCCTTCCTTCCTTCCCATTTCCATCTCCTCCCTCCCTCCCTCCCTCCCTCCCTTCCTTCCTTTTCATTTCCTTCCTTCCTTCCTTCCTTCCTTCTCATTTCCATCTCCTCCCTTCCCTCCCTCCCTCCTTCCTTCTCATTTCCATCTCCTTCCTTCCTTCCTTCTTTCCTTCCATCCTTCTTTCCTTCCTTCTCATTCCCTTCACCTACCTTCCTTCCTTCCTTCCTTCCTTCCCATTTCCATCTCCTCCCTCCCTCCCTCCCTCCCCCCTTCCTTCCTTTTCATTTCCTTCCTTCCTTCCTTCCTTCCTTCCTTCCTTCCTTCCTTCTCATTTCCATCTCCTCCCTTCCCTCCCTCCCTCCCTCCTTCTCATTTCCATCTCCTTCCTTCCTTCCTTCCTTCCTCCCTCCCTCCCTCCCTTCCTTCCTTCCTTCCTTCCTTCCTTCCTTCCTTCTCATTCCCATCCCTTCCCTCCCTCCCTTCCTCTGGTCAAATAAGGTAAAGCTGTACATTACAATTTGGACAATGACACCGTAAAGATGAAGGGGATGATATTTTCACTATACTAGCCGATTATTAAGGAAATGCTGCAGCTTCCTCCATAAAAACTGCTGGCACAGAAAGAAATGGACGTTTTCTGCACTAATGCAGAACACTGAGCAAAAGGAGGCAATGCTTAACTTATGAGGCTGCTTTATCCAGAATATTAAGTCAAAATGCTGGCCTATGTCGCTCAATACATGCTAATCTGATAGAGAGGGTCTCTGTGGTTTTAGGCAAATATACCCAGAGATTTTAGCAAGAGGAGGGGGTTTGGGGTTCAACTGAGATTAGTAACGTGGCATTAAAATCAAACGTAGACCAATACACCAGATACGTTCTCACAGTATCTGTCTTCCTGCCATCGGTAGTTCTTTTGCACCAGCCTATTTGTATCCATGCAATATCCCAACTCTTAATCGGAGTGTCGCCTTGTTGGCGTAAAACAAACTGAGATAGGCATTAAATAGCAAAACAGCAATAACAGATAACCTGCTTCAAGGGTCAATAGCAGATTGGGGTGATAACTAGAAAACCCATGCTCCACTGGATTGTCATTTCAGAAATATTTTGTTACTGAAACAAAGGAACCGAATGACCAAGGGTGAGGGGGGGGAAAAAGGCTGTGGGAACAGGAGCAACTTCTGACTTCCTGTCAAATTCCCTTTTAAGTTTCCTTTTTGAGGAGAGACCGGAAGCGACGCAGCGAGACAGTCAGGGAATCCGTGGGCTCTGAAGAGCCCCGTGTAAATCCTGACAGACAAATCGTTGCCAGAGAGGTCTTCAGACCAGAACTTTCCGGTAGGGAAAGCGAAGAAGGAGCTGCATCTCGACAGACTGAGAGGAATGAAACTGGTTCCTCTCAGGTCAGAGACTAGCTCTCCGAATCAGCAGCAGGGGTGGCGGCATTGTAAAATGGCCGCTACAAGCTGGAGAATTTGGCAAAGAGCATCGGGAATCTTCCCTTCCCTTCCCAACAGATTGAGTGGCTGTTGCTGGCTCAAAGAGGAAGTGAGGGATTGCAAGACTGGCTGGGAAACTGCCGCAAAACATTGAAAATGAAAATCACATGACGGCAACTACAGGAGTAGCGCGGATGTCTCCACAACTTTCTGAAATTTTATTCCCTTAAATTTGAGCGATTCTTCGCCAGACTGCAAAAGCCTTTCAGTGGTTCTAGGTGACTGAAATTGTGACTGGAAAAAAAATCAATAATTGCTTTTGAGGGGGGTGCTTGGTTCTCTCTGAGCTTGGTTGTATTCTAGGTAACATCCTCAATGCAGAGAACACCAAGAAACCCACCGTTCAACCCTGAGCTACAAATATTCTCTTAATTGTTTTTGCAATGCTAGCTCTCATAATGGTGAACATTTGTATCTGCTGCAACTCAGCTGTCCGCCTGCTTTTTTGTGGCGGTAAACACGATAAAATGTGGGTTATCTAACTAGAAGTGAATTGTGTTATGACTTTTTTCTCCTTTTTGTTATTTTTCTGCAGACCTGAACATCATTTCAAGGGCTCCTCCAGGATGAAAAGATTCAAAAAAAGAGTCTCAAAGGTGCTTTTTCCGGAGGCAACTGGACTTTCTTGCTTTTTTTCTTTTGAAGATGCTTCGCTTCTCATCCAAGGAGCTTCTTCAGCTCTGACTGGATGGTGGTGGGGAATGGAAGCATTTATATTCCTTGCAGACAGGTGGCAATCTGCATCCTTTTAGAGGGTCGTTGAAGCCCTTGGAGGTTTATCTGTGTCCTCAGGGTCACCTGAGTGGAGCTTCTGATTCCAGCAGTCTGCAATTTGTCCTCTAAATCCATTCCTCTTCCCACACCATTCAAAGGGGGTTCGTTCCAAATTGCATTGCTAAAAGTCTGTAGAGATTCTCAGGAGCACCACTCAGGTGACCCTGAGGACACAGATAAACCTCCAAGGGCTTCAAGGAACCTCTCAAAGGATGCAGATTGCCACCTGTCTGCAAGGAATACAAATCCTTCTATTCCCCACTATCCTGTCAGAGCTGAAGAAGCTTCTTGGATGAGAAGCGGAACGTCTTCAAAAGAAAACACCAGAAAGTCTAGTGGCCTCTTGAAAAAGCACCTTGGGGACAACCAGGACCTGGGTGACTGAGAATATTTTACAGACTTTCAAAAGAGAGCTTAAGAGCGCACGAAAATAGAAACACGGCTCCTATCTCTTTAAAGCAGCTGCTTCTTTTCCTGCTTTTACATGGCAACTGCAGTCATAGCAAGCTAATTCAATTTATATGATGCATCACTGGACTGTTAATTTCAGTGACTTTGGGGTTTTCAAGAGATAAAAGAGACCCAATGTGTTAGTGCCACGGCCCTGTGTATAAACATTTTCATCAGCCCCTTAAACATGGGGTAACAACAAAGCGCATTGTATGTAATGAAGAAGCCTGAATTGTTTACAGAATCCTGCCTTCTGGAAAATATTTCCTTTTTTCTCTCCCTCCCATTATGCATCCCTTTAGTATATAACCAGATAATTGAAGTCTCAGGACTCCAGGGAAGAATGTAATGAATTAGTGTTCTCTGCTTCCTTAATATAAATCTTGATATACGTGTAATGGTTTTAAAACTTTTTTTTTAAGAGGATGATGAGCTGCAATGTGTGAGTCGAATTCCTTCTGTTTGTCTCGAAAATAAATCTGGACATAGAAATAACCTTGAGTTGTGAATCTAACATCTGATTTTCGTCTCTTTTTTCTTTTTAATAAGGGTTAAGTAGTTTTGCTGATGGAAACATAACGCGAGACATCAAAACAATGCAAAGCAATTCATTAGGGAAGGGAACAGGATTATACCACCTGGTGTCAACTCTTCCCACTTCCCTACTGATAATTTATTGTGTATTCTAATATTATTTTATTGCATATTTAGCATAGGTGACATGTGTCTTAGTGATCCACAGTTGGCTTAATTCTACACCATTCAATAGCAGTAATCATAATTCTTGGAGACAGCGGAATAGAAAACAAAGAACTGGAGAACATCACAAAATACAAAGAAGCAGAATCGCTGTGGCAAAAGAGAACAAGGATACTAACAACAGCAATAGGAGCCTTGAGTGCAAACCCAAAGGCCCAACTGCAATTTCCACTACTGGTTCTGGTGAACCAGTCCGAACCAGCTGAATCCACCTCTGATCATCATTGACAAAATCACCACCAGTCAATTGCAAAAGGCAGATTTCCTTGGGACAGTTTAATGCTACAATATATTTAACACCATCAAACAACAACTTCTGCCTATCCCAGGTCCTTGGGAAGGACTCAGTGGGTAGATAAAAATGTTAAACCCAGTCTAAACATCTGGCTGATCGTATGATGAATTATAATAATAATAATAATATCTGGAGGCGTCATAATAAAAGAGGAAGAACTGGAGAAAAATCACAAAATACAAAGAGCTGCAAATAGAAATAGAACGACCCTGACAAAGGAGAGCAAAGATAATACTGATGATAAAATAAAATAAAATTAAATTAAATATTGAAATATTGAGTGCCTTGGGTGCAATTCCAACATATAGCATCTTTTGAATAGCATTGGCATTGACAAAATCACCATCAGTCAATTGCAAAAGGCAGCTTTTCTCAGATCAGCTTTCATCCTGTAATGAAACCCTTATTTATTTTATTTTATTTTATTAAATTTATACCCCGCCCTTCTCCTTGTTAGGACCCAGGGCGGCGCACAGGCATCTTAAAAACACAAAATACAATAAATGTCAATTAAAATATAATTAAATTCATTAACCCGTGCTAAAAAACCCAATATTAAAAACCCTACCAAATTACAAATTTCCTTAAAAAGTCAGAAACGGGGGGCTATCCTAGGCCGGCTTGTTGGAATAAGTACGTCTTAAGACGTTGGCGGAAGAGGCGGAGGTCCAAGATTGTGCGAAGGTCGGGGGGTAGGTCGTTCCAGAGGGCCGGGCCCGCCACAGAGAAGGCCCTTCCTCTGGGTGTCGCCAACCGGCATTGCCCGGCTGACGGCACCCGAAGAAGACCCTCTCTGTGGGAGCGGATCGGGCGAAGGGATGTATGGGGCAGGAGGAGGTCTCGTATATAGCTAGGCCCCGAGCCATGGAGCGATTTAAAGAGGGTCATCAGTACCTTGAAGCGCACTCGAAAGGCCACAGGCAGCCAGTGCAGCTCGCGCAGGAGAGGTGTTACGTGGGTTTGCCTTGGGGCACCCATAATCACCCGTGCGGCCGCATTCTGTACTAACTGTAGCTTTCGAGTGCACCTCAAGGGAAGCCCCATGTAGAGACCGTTACAGTAATCCAGCCGGGACGTCACAAGTGCTTGAGTGACTGTGCGAAGGGCTCCCCGGTCCAGTAAGGGGCGCAACTGGCGTATCAGGCGTACCTGATAGAACGCCCCCCTGGCCACGGCTGCCACATGGTCCTCCATGGACAGCCGGGAATCCAGGAGGACGCCCAAGTTGCGCGCCCTCTCCACGGGGGCCAGTTGTTCGCCCCCAATGGCCAGAGTTGGACTTATCTGGCTGAACCGGGGTGCCGGAAACCACAGCCACTCGGTCTTGGACGGGTTGAGTTTGAGTTTGTTACTTCCCATCCAGATCCGTACGGCCTCCAGACACCGGGACAGCACCTCGACGGCATCGTTGGGGTGGTTTGGGGTGGATATGTACAACTGAGTGTCATCAGCGTACAGATGGTATTCCACCCCAAAACCACGGATGATCTCGCCCAGCGACTTCATGTAGGTGTTGAACAGGAGTGGCGAGAGGACCGACCCCTGAGGAACCCCACATGTGAGGGGCCTCGGGGACGACCTCTGCCCTCCTGTCAACACCCATTGCGACCGACCAGAGAGGTAGGATGAGAACCACCGTAAAACGGTGCCTCTCAACCCCAACCCCCCCAATCGGTGCAATAAGATACCATGGTCGATGGTATCGAAAGCCGCTGAGAGATCTAATAGGACAAGGATAGAGGAACAGCCTCTATCCCGTGCCCTCCAGAGATCATCCACCAACGCGACCAATGCCGTCTCAGTGCTGTGCCCGGGCCGGAAGCCGGACTGGCGCGGGTCTAGATAATCAACTTCCTCCAGATGACGGGGAAACTGTTGAGCCACCACACTCTCGACAACCTTCACTAAAAAGTGAAGGTTGGAGATGGGACGATAGTTCTCTAACAGAGCCGGGTCCAGGGATGGCTTCTTGAGCCATCCCTGGACCAGGGATGGCTTCTTAACATCATCAAACAACAATATATGCCTATTCCAGGTCCGAAGGACTGGATAGATGGATAAAAATGCCATGTCCAGTCAAAACAGATTAGTCTAGATTTTATTTTATTTTTCGAATTTATACCCCGCCCTTCTCCTTGTTAGGACCCAGGGCGGCGCACAGGCATTATTAAAACCACAACAAAAGACAATATACATTATTTAAAAACATATTAAATTAAATCCCGATGACTAATCTCTCTGAGTGTCACATAATATAGTCTAGCACCTGTAAGTGAGGGGAAGGGCAAAAGCATCATGCCAGGGAAGAATAGATGTGCAAACTCCCATCTCTGTATAACATGGGTCATGTAGGTTACATGTTGATAAAAAGGGATGGAACTTTGATTGCCCTGAATTTTGAAAGCCTGTGCTTTCTTTCGCTCCTGTCTATATCCCAATAAATTGAGCCAACATGAGTTTCTCTTCACACTTTCTCTATTAAGGGATGTTTTTGTGTTTGGAGCTGTTTCTGCATAGCGTCTCCAAAGTCATCTCCATGGCTTTCTATTACAAAAAACAGAGTTAGGAAGGACATTTGAGGTCTTCTAGTCCAACCCGCTGCTCGAGCAGGAGACCTGCAGAATTTACATTTCAAAATACAATCTCCTGCACTGAAGATGAGAAAGTCCATCAACCTTCTAACTATCTCTTCAACAAGGATGTGAAGGACTCCAAGATTGATTGTAAAATTCATTTTGGAATTTGCATTGAAGAATTCAATCTCCTGAAGATGGGAAAGCCCATCAACTTTCCAACTATATTTTCAACCAAGGTATGAAGGAGTTCGAGGTGAGTACTATCCGAAGTACAACACAAGGGAGTGTCTTAATTGGATAGAAAATCTTGAACTCTCAGCTACTGTACTCTAATCTTGGTGCATTCCAACCAGTAGTACCTAGGTACTGGAGGGAAGATAAAAAAGGTCAAGATGGCAGGTATGGTTGTGTGAAGACCCACCCCCTTTTCTGATTAAAAGGTAAAGGTTCCCCTTGCACATATGTACTAGCATTTTCCATCTCTAGGGGGCAGTGCTCATCTCCATTTTAAAGCCGAAGAATCAGCACTGTCCGAAGACGTCTCCGTGGTTATGTGGCTGGCATGACTAAACACTGAAGGCACACCGAATGCTGTTATCTTCCCACCAAAGGTGGGTCCCTATTTTTCTTTTTTATGTGTTTTCAAACAGCTAGTTTGGCAGAAGCTGGGACAAGTAACAGGAGCTCACTCCGTTACATGGCGCTAGGGATTCGAACCACTAAACTGCCGACCTTTCGATTGACAAGCTCAGTGTCTTAGCCACTGAGCTACCCAGATAATTATGTGCTCTTAAATAGCTTTCAGCTCCTAGAAACACATGGATAAACTCCCTTTTTTCACAGGCATTCAAGGTGCGCAATGCCCATTAAAAAGGGGCAGGGTTTGCATCCACCAGCCTAACATTTTTGATTCTCCCTTCCACGGATAGCCCGACTCCAACTTTTGTTGTACCCTACCAGATGCCATAAATCCATGATGGCAAACCTATGGCATGTGTGCCACAGGTGGCACACGGAGCCCTCTCTGGAGGCACACGAACCATCACCCCAGCTCAGCGCCACTGCACATGTGCGTGCACCTCCCACTGGCCAGCTGATTTCCAGGTCTCTGCCACATATGCCATGCTGTGTTTTTGGTCCCAGGAGGCTTCAGAGAGGCCTGCTAGGCTCAAAACAGGCCGTGGGGGGAGTTGGTGCCCCCGCGGCCCATTGTTGATACCAGGAGACTGCAGGAAGGCCTGCTAGGCCCAAAACAGGGTCCAGGGGAATGTGTGGGGGTCACATACAAGTGGTGGGTTCTGGATCACACAGGGAATGCAAGGAGAAAAAGGTTAGCCATCACTGCTATAGATGCAGCCTCATTACTACCTTTTAAGCCATGATTTTCTCAGTGGGCTGAACTCTAGAGCTGATCCGATGTTCAGTACATTTGAGTAGACTGTTTAGTTCTCTCAGCCTATTCCTCACTGGGTCTCCCTTTCATGTTCTGTCACACAAAGGGATTTTAAGCCTCTGAAAGAAATCGGTGTGAAATCGGCAAGGCAAATTCAACGTTGAGTTTTCGTCTCCAACTTTGGAGGTCTCTGTTTGGCCAACCCACCCTGGACTCGAGTTCTTCACCCCAAATGCATTGTGCAGATAGCAAAGGCGTGATATTATACGCAGAGACTATGCATTACTGAAATGATGGATGTATTGGAAAGTCCTACCAGCCTGTGGTTTCACTTGAATTAAAAATAAGCAGCTTTATGTAAAGCTGAGAAATGCTGCCCGCTGAAAGGGACTAGAAAGGATTTAAGTTTTGAGAGAGATGCTGTCCAGCCAAATTCCCAGAAAAGCAACACACTACTTTCAGGCAAGCTTTTAATTTATTGCTCACTAAATACTATTTCTAGATTCTGGAGTCTGCATTAAAAATCCCCCATGGAATACCCTTGTTCATTTTTAATTACTTATGTGAAATTTAAATTAACACACAAGAGCATTTTTTTAATTTAAGAAGAAAACATATTACTTCTGAGTTAAGTTTTACACACACACACACACACACACACACACACACACACACACTTATCAGTAGCTGAACTAGATATTTTCAAGAGTTTGAGAAGACCTGAACTCATTAGTAGCCTCACATTGCAATGAACAAGGACTTCCATTCAATTTCACAACTATCAAGATTGTTGGCTGATCAGGTACAAAAATAGGCAGGGAAATGTTTGAAGCCTGGCAAAAGGGCCCCTTGTCAGTCAACAGGAGTGCTGATTTACCACCAGCTTATCAGGTACTTAGGAGCTGAGGACTTGGCGGCATAAGGAAACAACAGCCAGTAGCCCGCCATCAACACACCAATCAATAGGAAGGCACAAACATAATTATGATACATGGAATAGCCGAATCACTACACATTCTGATAGAGAGAAGTTTCCCGAGGATGGGCTCCAGCACAAGTCTCAAAGCACAACCAGAATACTACATCTTTGGTCCCAATGACTGACCCCGATTTAATTCTGCAACAGTATGCTGGGATATTTATATTTGCCTTCAGTTGTGTTTTTCTAGTAAGTCCAAACTTTTCTGCATGTTGCTGGAGTCTGGCAAACAACATAGCCATTGCTTCTTGATGTTAACACTGTGAAACACAAAGCATTCATTATCACAGGTTTTTATTAAAAGGTTTCACCACTAAATTGAACTGTCATATTGTTAGGATATTCAGTCTTATATTGGGTTAACAATATATATGAGCCTATGTTCTTAAAGAGTTATGTAACTTTAAGAGACACTGGTTCTGAACCCAGAGTTGCTAACACATATGTTGGTAGGACACTTTAAAAAAAAACACCCTACCATTTATTTTAACTTTATGTACATTAAAGGGGGCTAGGCATCCTCCCAACGCTATGAAAGAAAAAGATATTTCTGTCGTTTTTCATAGAGCTGGCTTGGCCTGTCTCTTGCTTGGTCAGCAATTTAGAGAGCATTTAATCACGCTGGCTGAAAAATAAAATAAAATAAAATTATGCCATCTGTGGCTCGCCTCTCCCCGTTTCTCTGTCATGGCCCCACTTCTCTCCCCAAATCTTCGATGTGACCCCAACCTTGTTAACGTGCAGGTGGTCTGTGTGCAGCTCTCTTCCCATCAGACGGAAAATCCCAGCCTTAAGATTAAAAGATACCCTCCAAATGAGAAGGACATTTGGTAATTTATAAATCATTCATTGGTGACACTGCCTTCTGCAGCTTTTCAAGGAATTGGATTAACTGCTGCTACGGCTCCCTCAAATGTTGCTTTTCTAGAGACAGTGTCATAGGTCATTACCAGCTTTTCCCTTATGTAAGCAATTCCAACTTTCTATTAAAAATACTAATTTCCACCTCACTAGAGTAGATTTTTGAAGAAGGAAGTATATTAAAAAAAAAAGAGAGGGAGAAAAAAGAAAAAGGCCTACAAACTTGCTTTGAAATATTAAAGGAATACATTTAAGGGAAGGCCTTTCAAACGTGACTCTTCCACCCCAGATTCCTGATGACAGGAAGATTTTAGCCTACAAAGTCAATAGTAAATTTTTATTAAAGCCATTCTTTTCCTGTTCCAGGCCTTGCGCTTTAAATAAACTATAGCTGACACCTGAATAGGCCAGGTGTGTTATAAGCTAGCCTCTGTTTCTTATCGTAGGTGCAGCTTGCTGGGAATGTTGGAACCGCGCACTGTGAATGTGGGGAAGGAAACATGGGTCCTTAGCAGGTTTTGGATGAACTTCTATATCTAAAACCTTTAGAAAACGCTCTGGGGCAGAGGAAATAAACCTATATAGTATGTTCTCCTTTGAGGACGTCCTGTCATCTACTTTCAAATTTTGTTTCCCATTTGATATCCAGGTGTATTCGTTTCCCAGAATCATCATCATCCTCTTTTAATGACCCCATAATCCAGTGTTTCTGAACCTTGGCGACTTTAAGGCCTGTGGACTTCAACTCCCAGAATACCCCAGCCAGCTGGGGTATTCGGGGAGTTGAAGTCCACAGGACTTAAAGTCGCCAAGGTTGAGGAACACTGCCATAATCCCTTTCAAGGTGGAGATTTGGTTCAGCAGATATGTTCTCATTGTGCCCAGAGAGAGAAATATCTGCCTCTACTAAGGATCGAACTCACAGTCTCCTGATTATAGGGTCAGAGCTCCAACCCTAGGCCACCACACCACTCCCACATCACATGACCACTGAGCCATATTTATCATTAGGGCAGAGAACTGGTTGTTAAATTATTTGAATCCCACCACTGATCTTCATGGATGCTTCCCCTTTGCACAGGACAACATTTGATTCCATCTTGGAATCTGAGAGAAATGGCTAAATGGACCTTTGGTTATTATCATGACACATCCATGATATTTATATTTATTTATATTTCATATTTCTGAACCTCCCATCTCCCTCAAAGAGGGACTCCGGCTGGTGTATATATTTATTACAATATCTTTAAATTTGGGGGGGGATCATCAAAGATATTTTTTTTGGTATTTAATGGCAAGTGGCACAACATGAAAAAAGTGGTGTGTATTTGTGGAATAAGAAACAGAAGAGGGACACACACATCCTACTGTATAAAGTGGGTCACACTCACAACGGCATATCAAAGGACTAAGTTTACAGAAATATCATGAGTGTAGTGTATTGAGGGAGATAATGATTTCAGAACTTTGCAAGGAACAGGAGAACGTTAAAGACCTCTGTGGTTACTTTTCTTGTTCTGAAGAGAAAAAAAAAGATGGGGAAAATTACAATATTTGGGGATATTAACTGCTTTCTGAATGACAAATCTCCAACACCCATTTTATTTTCCTTTCGGAGTTCTAATTTAACGTCTCCATCCTGATTCTAAGTTAATTGTAGGAGATGATCAGGCTGAAGGAGTCAAATGCCTCATTAGTCTCGAGTCTCTTCACGTCCACAAGAGATCTAAGTCCAGCCCTTCTAGAATTCCATTGACTCTTATCTACCACCAATTTGCTTTGACTGTTAGTAGTTCAGATTCTTGTAGCGTACAAGCATTAGCATACCAAAGCTTCTATATTAGGTGGAATACTCCCCCTGGATTTGGTCACCACGTTACAAAAAAAGAGGTTGAGACTCTGGGGAAAAAAGAGTGCAAAGAAGAGCACCTGAGATGATTAAGGGCCTGGAGACTAAAACAGTTGAAGAACAGTTGCAGGAATTGGGTTATGGCCAATCTAGAGAAAAGAAGGACTGGGGTATGTGAGTGACATAATAGCAGTATTCCAGTATTTGAGGGGCTGTCACACAGAAGAGTGGGTCAACCTATTGTCCAAAGCACCAGAAGGCAAGAAACAATGGATGGAAACTAATCAAGGAGAGAAGCAACCTAGAACTAAGGAGAAACTTCCTAACAGTGAAGACAATTAACCAGTGGAACAGCTGGCCTTCAGAGGTTGTGGGTGCTTCATCACTGGAGGTTTTTAAGAAAAGACTGGACAGCTACCTATCTGAAAGGGCATAGGCTCTCCTGCTTGAGCAGAGGGTTGGGCTAGAAGACCTCCAGGGTCCTTTCCATTTCTATTCTGATTAACAATTATTTAATCTGGCCTGGATTCCTGATTTCTTGCACTTGACATTAAACGTCTTTAATTTTATACCCATGAATAGTCACACAGGAAAAAAGAAAGCAAATTAAGTCATTCTTGTTGTGATGCTAATGTGATGAAAAAGTAATCCAGATTCCCAGGAAGGAGGGAGTGCATCTCAGAGGAACAAGAGGCAGCAAAGTTTATATGTTTTGGTTGGGAGGAAGAAGGTTAAGACAGCTCCTACAGAGGATCTCCAATTATATCTAGAATGGAATGGAATGGAGTGGAGCAGAGTAGAGCGGAGCAGAGCATAATAGAATTCTTTATTGGTCAAGTATGATTAGAGACACAGGACAGTGGTGGATTGCAATTTTTTTTTAGAACCTCTTCTGTAGGTGTGGCCTGCTTTGTGGGAGTGGCTTGCCGGCCATGTGACCGGGTGGAAGTGGCTTGCCAGCCATGTGACTGGAGTGGGAGTGGCTTGCCAGCCATGTGACCAGGTGGGAGTGGCCAACTTGTAAAATGTGGTGAAACTCACTTAACAACGCTCTTGCTTAGCAACCAAAATGTTGTCTCAGAAACTGGCATTTGAAGCAGGCAAGTCTTAAAGCTGTCAAGTTGCAAGACCCTTGCACCCCTAACCCTTTAGAAAAAAAACCCAGGGGTGTTCAAGCCTGACAGCTTTAAGATGTCTAGTTTGATGAAGAGAAGGACCAGGGGAGACATGATAGCAGTGTTCCGATATCTCAGAGGGTGCCACAAAGAAGAGGGAGTCAAACTATTCTCCAAGGCACCTGGGGGCAGGACAAGAAGCAATAGGTGGAAACTAATCAAGGAGAGAAGCAACTTAGAACTAAGGAGAAATTTCCTGACAGTTAGAACAATTAACCTCTGGAACAGCTTGCCTCCAGCAGTTGTGAATGCCCCAACCCTGGAAGTCTTTAAGAAGATGTTAGATAGCCATTTGTCTGAAATGGTATAAGGCTCCTGCCCACGCAGGGGGTTGGACTAGAAGACCTACAAGGTCCCTTCCAACTCTGCTATTGTATTTGTATTTATTTGTAAGACTTGTGGACTTCAACTCCCAGAATTCCTCCTCTCGCTCTTCATCTTGACAGGCGGGGGGAGGGAGCTGGAACCGGTTTTAAACGGCCCTGTAGATTTGTGGAACCTCTTCTATTGAAGAGGTTGGAACTGGTAGGAACCCACCCCTGACACGGGGAATTTGTTTCCGGTGCACAAGCTCTCAGTGTGCAAAGCTGCAAGTAAGATTGCAAGGACTTATTTTTGTGTGGAAAGATTGTGAAGAACGACTTCCGGTTCCGGCTCCAGCGGCGACAGGCGAGCCTAGGACTCGCTCGCCGCTTTGTTTCTTTTCCTGGCCCCCCACGGGGGCGAGACGCCCCGTTTTTGGGGGTCTCCCGTAAAGCCGGCTTGCCTGGGTCGTCCTCCCCCAGCGGCAGCTGGGAAGCGACCCTTGTCTTCGGCTTAGGTGGAGGAGGACATGCTGCGGGGGGTTTCCCCTTCGCCAATGGCGGGCGGCATCGTTCTGAAAATATGAAGAGAGCTGGCTGTCTGAGTCGGAAGGCTTCCCGGGGCTTCGGCTGCGAGGGTGAAAGTGAGTGGTTTTAAACTTTTTTTTCCTGCTGTCAGCCTGGGCTGAAAGAACTTGGAGGGGGGTGTCTGCTTGTTAAACCCCCCCTCGGACTAAAGCGGCACTTAAGAATGGCTCCTCGCTGCGAGGAAGCGGATATCCTTAATCTGGACTGTTTGAAACAAGGGAAAGTGGTCTGCGGTTTGTCTTTGAAACAATGTATCTAGGTCTGGCTGATTTGAAACATATTTTTTTTTACCACTCTCTCCTTCTGGCTCTGAGTCTGGGCGGTGGAAAATGGCTTCTCTTTGTCCCTGAATGACTATTTTACTTATGGAAAATTTCCAGCGTCTCTGTGATTTGGACTCCCTCTGGTTACTAAAGAAGATTTTTTTTGGATTTGTGATTTCTTTTCTGGAGTGCCTTCGTTATTATACTTATTGACTTGGAAAATTGTTTCTCTCTTGGTTCTTGAACTTTACAACCCTGAACTGAACTTTTGGCTCCTGACTTGCCTCAACAGCCCCACCCAAAAAACGCCATTTTAGTGGCATTGACTTTAACAGCTAACCATGGCACAAGAATCAGCACTGGCAAGCTTAGAACTAAGGATGGCCTCTCTTGAATCTGTTATACAAACTTTGGTACAAGAAATCAAGGCCCAGAGGGCAGAAAATATCAACTTTAAAAAGGAATTATTGGACACACGGAAACAAGTGCTGGAGAACACACAGAAGAATGAAGAACTGGAAGGGGGGCTGGCGGGGGCTAAGGGAGAGATTAAAAATGTTACTAATGAGGTTGTGGAAATAAATGGGCATGTGTCTAGGATTGATATGGAAAGGATGACATATTTTTTGAGATTTCAGAATGTTTCTGAGGAAACTGGTGAATGTCTCCCTGAACTCATGAGCACAATTATAGCAGACTATTTACATAAACCTAAGGATGAGATCAGGGGGGACATTGACCTAGCTTACAGAATAAACTCTGCATATGCCAGGATAAATGAAGTACCCAGAGAGATACATGTTAAATTTGTTAGAAGGTCAACCAGAGAGGAAATCTTGAAAGTGCAAAGAGGAGGTCCGTTAATTTACCAACAAAAGGAGGTTGCCATCCTAAAGCAGATCCCAAGAAAGATTAGAGAAGCAAGAAGGAAATTTTCCTTCTTGTCCAAAAAATTGTTTGACCACGGGATCTGGTTTAGGTGGGTGATGCCCGAAGGGATGCTGGTGTTCTGGGAAGGAGGAAGAGTGAGGATTAAAACAGTTGCTGAGGCGGAAGCCTTTTTTAAAAAACATTCCTCTGTCCTGGGGGAAGATCCAGGGGGGGCAGGGGGGGCCCCGGCCCCGGCCGCTGGGGGCCTGGAAGGAGAGATAGAAGATACAATTGCCAAGAGACTTAGATCTAAAAAATAACTTTGCCTTGATTTTTTGAATAATATTGTATAATATAACGTGCATCTGGATTTTTGTAAATGACTGACAGCATAGAACTGAGAACTTAGAAATATGTACTTGCTTTCACTTTGTAGTGTATGGAAAATGTTTTTTATTAATGATCTATTTTGATGTCTCGGTAGGGCCGACGACTTTGACGTGAATGCTCTGAAAATTTCTTTGTATCCCTTACTCTATCCTATTGAAAAACTGTAAAACCAATAAAACTTTTTCAATATTAAAAAAAAAAAAAGATTGTGAAGAACAATAAAAGAAACTAGTACTTAGAAGTAACACTGCATGACTTTCTTGGCCTTTGGACCTGACAGTTGTCATGCAAATAGAGGTAGTCCTCAGCTTATGACCATAACGGAGCCCAAAATTTATGTTACTAAGTGAGACATCTATTAAGTGAATCACAGCAGTTGTTAAATCAGTAAAACGGTTGTTAAGTGAATTTGGCTTCCCCATTGGATTTACAATAGCAGAGTTGGAAGGGACCTTGTAGATCTTCTAGTCCAACCCCCTGCGTGGGCAGGAGCCTTATACCATTTCAGACAAATGGCTATCTAACATCTTTTTAAAGACTTCCAGGGTTGGGGCATTCACAACTTCTGGAGGCAAGCTGTTCCAGAGGTTAATTGTTCTGACTGTCAGGATATTTCTCCTTAGTTCTAAGTTGCTTCTTTCCTTGATTAGTTTCCACCCATTGCTTCTTGTCCTGCCCCCAGGTGCCTTGGAGAATAGTTTGACTCCCTCTTCTTTGTGGCACCCTCTGAAATATCGGAACACTGCTATCATGTCTCTCCTGGTCCTTCTCTTCATCAAACTAGACATACCCAGTTCCTGCAACTGTTCTTCATATGTTTTAGCCTCCAGTCCCCCAATCATCTTGGTTGCTCTTCTCTGCACTCTTTCCAGAGTCTCCACGTCTTTTCTACATCGTGGCGACCAAAACTGCATGCAGTATTCCAGGTGTTGCCTTACCAAAGCTGATCTAGACTCTATCACGTGAAGTGTTAATGCCACAGTATAGTGCTTTGGTAAGGCCACACCTGGAAGACTCTGGAAAGAGTGCAGAGAAGAGCAACCAAGATGATTGGGGGAATGACGTTGCTTGTCAGAAGGTAACCTTCCCTTGGAGTGGGGTGGGAATGGAGATTTTACAGTACCCTTCCCCTGGCGCGCCCACCAAGCCACGCCACGCCCACCAAGCCAAGCCACACCCACCAAGCCACATCACGCCCACCAAGCCACGCCATGCCCACCAAGCCACGCCCACAGAACTGGTAATAAACAATTTTGAATCCCACCACAGATGCCGCCCACATGACCACGGAGACATCTTCGGACAGTGCTGGCTCTTCGGCATTGAAACAGAGATGAGCCCCGCCCCCTAGAGTCAGGAACAACTAGCACATACGTGCGAGGGGAACCTTTACCTTAGAGCTAGCTGCCTTTGGGAAGAAACTGAGATAGGTGCCTCCATTCCTTGTTGTCTTTGATGTAATTGTTTCTTCCCTGGTCTTTCTTTTTTCAGTGAGCTAATCTCCTTTCTCTCCCTCTTTCTCTTTCATCTTCTCTGTTGACTGCTTCAGCGATGGAATTTAGATGATCAGATCTATGAGACAGGAACGCCACTTTTTGGCACAACAATGGAACAAGCTATATCCCTCCATCACCATTAGGGCTGCAAGCTTTAGTCAATTCATCCATATGATTAAGCAATTAAAACCTTCATACTCTAAAATGTTTTGGGTAAAGCAGGTGACACTTAGAAGCATCTCTTTTAAACAATCCCATAGATGCCTAGCACCATGGTAGGAGAAGCATTGCCCTTTGTTCTCTCCAAGGTAAGCTGCTCCCTGAAAATTTGACTATTAGAGAGTACCAAATACCTCTTAATATCAAAGAAACCATGTTTGTGTCTTCTAAATTCTAAGACCGTGAGAAGAGTAATGCTGAATCATATTCCAAAAATGCTGGAAGCATCTTGTAACTAATGTAAATTAACATCAGTTGATAGCCTTATTGGATATTAATTTATCTAAACTCATTTTTAAGCAATCCAAGAGTATAGTTATAATTACAACAGAGGGTAACGTAAACCCCCAGTTGTATGGAAGGTTTTTCATTTTCTTTGCCCCTGAATCTCCTGCCATTTCAATAATTTGGTAACCACATCCTTTACTCTAAGCTTAACAGTTATGTAATACCCTTACTTTGTGAAGTTTGTGATTACTTATAAAAAGCAACGGGAAACAAATATTTCCAGCTATATAGTAAAAATGAAATGGTACCCATAAGGATAGGAGGAAAATTTGAACAGCCAGATAGAAAAAATAATGTATCAGTCCAAATTCAGCATTATAGCCAGAGTTAGAGACATAAGGATTCAAATTCAAGTATTCAAGTTCAAAGTATTCAAGATTCTTTGTCTTGATTGATGAGGCTGCTGCTGCTGCTGTCCTCCTCCTCCTCCTCCTCCTCCTCCTCCTCCTCCTCCTCCTCCTCCTCCTCCTCCTCCTCCTCCTCCTCCTCCTCTTCTTCTTCTTCTTCTTCTTCTTCTTCTTCTTCTTCTTCTTCTTCTTCTTCTTCTTCTTCTTCCCCTCCTCCTCTTCTTCTTCTTCTCCTCCCCTCCTCTTCTTCTTCTTCTTCCCCTCCGCTCCTCTTTCTTCTTCTTCTTCTTCCTCCTCTTCTTCTTCCTCCCCCTTCTCCTCCCCTCCTCTTTTCCTTCCTCCTCTTCCTCCTCTTCTTCTTCTTCCTCCTCCCCTTCTCCTCCCCCACCTCTTCTTTTTCTTCCTCCTCCTCCACCTCCTCCTTCTCCTCCTTCTCTTCTTCTTCTTCCTCCTCCTCCTCCCACATTTATTAAAGAAATTTGAATAAATTCTTGAATAACAGTGAACAAGTCAAAGTTCCCTCTACTGTTGCTCTACTACCTTCCTGTCTTGCTCCCTTCATATTTATTAAAAACAATCCTTACAATAGGCAAAGGAGTCTAATAAAGTTATTCAGGCCAAAGATTCTGAACTGAGGCACCATCATCTAGTATGTTCATTTTAAATTGGACACTATTTTTGGTTTGATGTTATTTTTTAATAAAGCAAATATAATAAACAAGCTCAATAGAAAAGAATGGCATTTTTAAGTACAACATTAAACCTCGACTAACAAAGAACAATCTTTGTTATATTCCATTTTCAGGGAACCTAAAGTTCAGGAAGTCCAAAAGTTCAGGATATAATCCAACATCATGTTAACATCGCTACTTTTCTTACAACTATGTTAGAAAGCTCTGGTTTCATTTTCCATCTGAAATGGATGTTGGTAGCTTGATGTGTATGATATCCTCCACAAATCCTTATCGGCCATTGGAAAGAAATAGAATTAACAAGGGAAAATCAGAATGCAGCAAAGTGAATTGTGTGCTCGGTTTTAATCGGTACTACTGAATCCAAATATATCCTCTGGGCTTTTTAGTCTGGGATTTATAGGTGCATAGAAGATTTTAGTAAATTGATAAGAGAAATATGCATAATGTGGCTCCCTGTTTAATAAATCTAAACCCCTCATAGCAAGGAATGATATCAATTCATGCTGAGAACATGCCAGAGTTGGGCTTGGAGGTGGGAATTAGGATCCAACAGATAATCAAAAGCCTTTGAGGGACCTTTGAGGTCTTCTAGTCAAACCCCCTGCTTAGGCAGGAAACCCTACAACACTTCAGATAAATGGTTATCCAACATCTTCTTAAAAACTTCCAGTGTTGGAGCATTCAAAATTTCTGGAGGCAAATTATTCCACTGATTAATTGTTCTAACTGCCAGGAAATTTCTCCTTAGTTCTAAGTTGCTTTTCTCCTTGATTAGTTTCCACCCATTGCTTCTTGTTCTACCCTCAGGTGCTTTGGAGAATAGCTTGACTCCCTCTTCTTCATGGCAACCCCTGAGATATTGGAACACTGCTATCATGTTTCCCCTAGTCCTTCTTTTCATTAAACTAGACCTACCCAGTTCCTGCAACCGTTCTTGATATGTTTTAGCCTCCAGTCCCCTAATCATCTTTGTTCTTCTCTGCACTCTTTCCAGAGTCTAAACATCTTTGTTCCCCAGAAAACAGAAGAGTTATACAAGGAATGGCTACATTCGGTGCTATATAAAAATTGTTCTGTATCCCATTGTTTCTTTTGTTGTGTATTAGATATATTATTGGATAAAGAGGCACTCGAGCAGAATTGTCCATTAAGAGGGTAGCCCCCATTTCTTATGAAATAAGGCCCAGTGGGAAATGAAAGAACTAAACAAGCCACAAACTGTTTCCCAGTTTTCATCTCACAGTCTTTGCCATCTAATAAAACGCTCAAGTACTCTTTTGGCCAAGGTAGCACTAGACACTGAAACCAATAATTCTGTATGAGCATCACTTTTACTGACTTTTATCAAGTGACTTTTGAGCGCAGGGCAGGCTGAATTGTTCAAGGTGGCTCAAACTCCTTCATTCTTCCCTGTTTTGATGTCATATGAGGAACATCTATTATTTATTCCCCTCCCGGGAATTATGCTTGCTGGGACACTTGTATTTACGTAATGAAACTGCAAAATCACTCTGTTAAATTCCAAGGGTTTTTAAAAAATTATTATTATTATTATTATTTATATTTATATCCCGCCCTTCTCCACAGAGGACCCAGGGCGGCGCACAGGAAATTTAAAAATATACAAAAATAGAAAAATAAATACATAATTTAAAATATATATTAAATTATCCCGATCCTATGCTAAAAACCAAATTGTTAAAATACCCAATTTAAAACTTTCTAAAAGTCCCCGTGGGAGGTTAGGCTAGGCCGGCTTGTTGGAAAAGGTATGTCTTTAGACATTGGCGGAAGAGGCGGAGGTCGGTGATGGTGCGTAATTCGGGGGGTAGGTCGTTCCAAAGGGCAGGGCCCGCCACAGAGAAGGCTCTTCCCCTGGGTGTCGCCAATCGGCATTGTCCGGCCGACGGCACCCTGAGAAGGCCCTCTCTGTGGGAGCGTATCGGTCTAAGGGATGTATGGGGCAGGAGACGGTCTCGCATATAACTAGGCCCCGAGCCATGGAGCGCTTTAAAGATGGTCGTCAGAACCTTGAAGCGCACCCGAAAGGCCACAGGAAGCCAATGCAGCTCGTGCAGGATCGGTGTTATATGGGAGCATCTGGCGGCTCCCGTAATTACCCGCGCGGCTGCGTTTTGGACTAGCTGTAGCTTTCGAGTGCACCTCAAGGGAAGCCCCATGTAGAGAGCATTACAGTAGTCGAGACGGGACGTCACAAGAGCTTGAGTGACTGTGCGAAGGGCAGCCCGGTCCAGTAAGGGGCGCAATTGGCGCATCAGGCGTACCTGATGAAACGCCCCCCTGGCCACGGTTTGAAAACAGTTTTTCTAACTGTTTTCCACAGATGTAACTATATAGGCAAAATCCATGACAGAGATTCCATGTTTCAGTTCAATTCCCTTATTCTCAGCCAAATTACTTGTGGAAACCTTGAGTTCCGGGGCAGAATCTGTCAGAATAGCAAATGCTCAGTGCTATCTACTACATCCATAGTGATTCTGAGAGAAATCAAGCTAGGATTCTACCAAAATCAATCAGACTAGCAAGTGAAGACCTCTTCCCCAAGCAATTATTATTCAATAAAGGAACCACATCTGCACACAAATATGTTTTAATGAGTAATTCACCTTCAAATTCACTTGGAAAAAATTCAGGAATTATGTAGAAAGATAAATAAGTACTGTGTACAATGAAGATGACATACAAAAGTCATGAAAATACTTTCGATTAAAAGGCATTTTCTTAGAAAGAACAGTGTTTATTAGGATAAATCACCGAACATCTAGAGATTGGATTGGATTTGATTTATTGGATTTATATGCCACCCTTCTCCCAAAGGACTCAGGGCGGCATACAACGTTTGAGACATATAGTACAAAAGTTAAAAAGATATTAAATAAATATTCCAATAAGCAATAAATTAATAGACATTATAAAATAGATTAAAATTGGAATTAAAATTAATAAGTTATTTTATTCAGGCCAGGCCGGCTTGCTGGAAAAGCCAGCTTTTTAGGATGCGCCGGAAGGAAGGGAGGTCAGGAATTATGCGAAGCTTCGGGGGTAGCTCATTCCAAAGGGAAGGCGCTCCCACAGAGGAGGCTCTCCCCCTGGGGGTCGCCAGCCAACATTGTCTGGCTGACAGTACCCTGAGGAGGCCAACTCTGTGGGATCGTACTGGACGATGGGAGGCTACCGGTGGCAGTAGGTGGTCTCGCAAGTACCCTGGGCCTCAGCCATGGAGCGCTTTGAAGGTCATAATTAATACCTTGAATCACACACGGAAAACAACCGGCAACCAGTGCAGGCTGCCTAAAAGGGGTGTAACATGGGAGCACCTAGGTACCCCCATGATAACCCGCGCGGCTGCATTCTGGACCAGTTGAAGCCTCCGGGTGCTCTTCAAGGGCAGCCCCATGTAGAGAGCGTTACAGTAGTCTAGGCGAGAAAGGATGAGGGCAGGAGCGACTGTGCACAGGGCATCCCAATCCAGAAAGGGGTGCAATTTACGTATCAGGCGAACCTGGTAAAAGGCCCTCCTTGTCGAAGAAAAAAATATCCATTCACTATATTACAGATTTGGGGATAATTTTTTTTCAGCGATTGAGGAATTAGATGGAAAAGTGGAGTGCGTCTTATCTATGGTCCACATATTGCTCAAATTTCATCTGATTTGCGCACCCCCCTATTCCTTAAGCAATTATGGTGCTCCATTGGGTCCTCTTGAAAATGTTCTACCGGTTTATGCAAAGAAGAACCCAGAAGTTTGCTTTGAAGTTTTCGCTTTAAAAATATTTTGCTGACAACCGACTGAAAAAAGGCAAAGATTTGTGTGAGCTCTGGAGTAATTCGTTGAGTTTTATTATTTCAACTTTTAATCTTCAGTTGAGGGAATTGCTGTTTGGTCATTGCATCTTTCCCAGACTTTCTTGGGTAAAGCTGTATTTACTGTGAGATCTTGTGGATGGACTTTCAGAGAGAAACAGGTTGGGTCAGCGGTGGGATTCAAATAATTTAACAACTGATTCTATGCCCTAATGACTGGGTGGGTGGGCATGGCCATGGTGGGTCTGGCCAGGGGGTGTGATAGGTAGCACTCAGCCTCCTGCACCCCTATGGGAGCAAAAACAGGCCACTGGGGGACTGCACTGCACCCCACACCCCATTTTGGGCCTAGTAGGTCTCCCTACACTTACCTGGGAGGTAACAGGGCATGTGGGGACTCCTCGAAGGGGTGGAATAGGAAGGGGCAGAGCCAGTCAGCAATTTAACAGCTGGTTGACTCGAACCAGCCTGAACTGGTTGAATCCCACCACTAGGTTGGGTCAATAAAAAGGTAGTGTTTTCAAAAGTGGGTACTGAACATTTCTGAGAGAAATGTCATGAAAACTAGCTAGGGATTCTCACAGCATAATAGCCTAAAATTTAAATATACTCTGTGTGGAGTAGAACTGGAAAGCTGTCTTGTCTATGGTTCATTCATGACATTAACAAGCTATTAGTACCTTTCATAGGCTGATCTGCCTCTGAAACCAACAGTGAACTTCAAATAATCCTCCCAATAGAAGACACTTGTTAGAAATTTTGGAAAAAAAAGGTTGCTTTAATGCTGTGAAGAAATTCTCACATTCTGAGCTCATGCCATCATTGATTCAAATTTGGGTTGCAGGTCTATGGGTTATTATAAAATTCTGTGATCCAAATCTAGTTACCAAACCTACTGGACTTGATGGAGTTTATTTCTGAGCCATTCAGATATTTAATTGATTTGCTAATTCTTTTTTTAAGTTTCACATAGCTAGCGCTCCAAAATGATTTATGTGTGAATCAAGGTTGACCCAGGTCTCCGTGCAATAGGATATTTGGGTTATGTCATAGATCAGATTCAGTTCTGAAATGGTGTTGATTTATGCTTGTTTGCTTTGAAACACCCTTTGAAACTGGAATCCAAAGCATTGTACACCCTGTAGTATAACAAGAGTTTTAAAGCATTGAACCTTTCAAACTTTTGCGGCATCTCTAATTAATCAATGAAAACACTGGAGGATTCCACTAATCAACGATTCAGAGCTATTTACTGTCAATGTTGGTTGTGGTAGCCATCTTTGAATGAAAGGTACTTTAGACATGCAAACACAAGCAAATAAAATAGATAAAAGCAGATAAAAGAAGTTAATAGGCTAGTCATCCATCAAGAACATAGATTGTTTTAAAGCCTGGCTTTAAAAGGTCTTTTAAGAAGCTCAGGTTTTGCTTAAGAAAAGAGACAAAGAGATGTTTTCATTAACAAGCTTCAAAGATCTCTCAAGTGGTTAAATTAAGGACTGTTGAGTTCTCGAAACTAGACAAGGAAGGCAAGATTAGGCTGTGTTCTTCTGATCTTTATTATGAATTCATCATTGTATTGTGATGTTTTTATTAGATACAGATCTAGAAAACCTATTATTGTGCGCGCGCACACACACACACACACACACACACACACACACACTCATCCTTAGAGAGGTTTTGGCTCATCTCCACGACTGTATCTGCAGTATCCCATAAAAGCCAATAGCTCAGATAAGTAAGCTGATGCTTCCCAGATGTTCTTAATACACATATATTGACTTCCTTTATTGAAATGTATGGGAATTGAAATCTAAACACTGGGAAGGCACTAGATTAACTAGGGTTAAAATCAGTGGTGCAATTCAAATTTTTTTACTACTGGTTCGGTGGGCGTGGCTTGTTGGGTGTGGTGTGGCTTGTTGGGCGTGATTTGATGGGTGTGTCAGGGGACGGATACTGCAAAATCTCCATTCCCACCCGACTCTGGGACCAGCCAGAGGTGACATTTGCCAGTTCTCCGAATTACTCAAAATTTCCGCTACCGGTTCTCCAGAACCTGTCAGAACCTGCTAGATTTCACCCCGGGTTAAAATTCCCAGTCTTGGTAACTATGTGATGGCGCCAGATTTAGTGAACTGATGTCCTAGGTGCAGTCCAACAATAGTGCCCATTGGCTCGTCCATCATCTAATGAGCAAGACATTAAGACTCAATAACTACTGAAAACTAAAGCTGAATATGGCCGTAAGATCCAATCTAGCTTGGTCGATGGGATCAGAGATTTAGTCTTCCAAGCTTTTGTATTCGTGCTGGATTCGCGTGGTAGTAAAACTGGCAGCAACCCACCTTTGCAGCACGCCTCATGCCAGTCCTACTAAAAGCACTATTATTATGTTATTTCAGTAACTGAGAGAGGGATAATAATAATAATAATAATAATAATAATAATAATTAATAATAATAATAATAATAATAATAATAATAATAATAATAATAATAATAATAATAATAATAATAATAATAATAATAATAATAATAATAATAATAATAATAATAATAATAATAATAATAATAATAATTATTATTATTATTATTATTATTATTATTATTATTATTATTATTATTATTATTATTATTATTATTATTATTATTATTATTATTATTATTATTATTATTATTATTATTATTATTATTATTATTTTAATTTATAACCTGCTCTCTCTCCCCGAAGGGACTCGAGGCGGGGCACAGAGAATTTAAAAATACAAATAAAAACCACAAACATAATACAATATTAAAACGAATTAAACTAAAACCCTGCGCTAAAATCCCATATAAAAACTAAAACTAAGCCCCTAAAAACCCTAAAAACAGTTTAATTACCCCAGGCCAGCCAAGCAGAAGAAGTGTGTTTTTAATTTTTGACGGAAGGAGCGGAGGCCCGTGGTTTTTCTAATTTCGAGGGGAAGGTCGTTCCAGAGGGTCGGGCCCGCCACAGAGAAGGCCCTTCCCCTGGGCGTTGCCCGCTGGCATAACCTAGTGGACGGCACCCGGAGAAGTCCCTCTCTGTGGGAGCGAATCGGCCGCAGGGATGTATGGGGCAGGATGCGATCCCGCAGATAGGATCTTGGAGTCTTAGTGGACAACCAATTAAATATGAGCCAACAGTGTGTGGCAGCAGCCAAAAAAGTTTTTCCAATCTTTTCCTGAACGAAACGGATATTTATCCAAGGATTATGCCCAACAAAAATAGAAAAACTCAAATGAATATGCATACATAAGAAGTCCTGTAGAAGTCTTTATTACTTCCAAAACACAATTAGAATTGTAGCTGGAAACTCATGACTCTGCCCAAACACGACCAAGTCCAATGTTAATTAATGGCTGAACTATGTAGTAATAATCAGGGCAATAACCAAATACATTATTCTTGGTTGATGACAGCATACTGGTTATACAGCAGTTTTCACTTTACAATTAAGAGACTGAAGAAGGCATAATTTTTATATTTACAGGAAGTCAACGTTGAGACTCCCTTAATTGTTCAAATGTTTTGTCAGACACCCGAAAGTATACTGTTGAAAGTAGCAATATGGTTGTGCCTAGAATGTGAACTCATTCAGGACATCTATATCAGTAGTCCTTGACTTACAATCCCAATTGAGCCCAAAATTTCTGAGACATGTGTTAAGTGAGTTTTGCTCCATTTTATGATTTTGCTTGCCACAGTGAATCACTGCAGGGGTTAAATTAATAACACAGTTGTTAAGTGAATCTGACTTCCCCATTGATATTACTTGTCAGAAGGTTGTAAAATAGGATTATTACAGGACCCTGGGATACCGCAACCAGAGGTGGTATTCAGTCGGTTCGGACTGGTTCACCCGAACCTGTAGCAGAAGTCGTGGGTGGGCCTGCCCACCTGCCCCGACTGTATACCGTCCTATATTTAGGCACGTTTTTGAGGCTGGGCGCATGCGCAGAAGGCGTGTGTGAGAGCAAAGCGCATGTGCAGATGGGTGGGCGCAAGTGGGAGGGCACATGTGGGGCAAATCAGTGGTAACAAAATGTGAAATCCACCGCTGACCACAACCGTCCTGAATATGAGTCAACTGCCAAAATTATCTGAATTTTGATCGCTTGACCATGAGGATTATGCAATGGTGGTGTGAAAAACAATCCTAAATCACTCTTTTTCAGTGTCTTTGTAACTTCAAACAGGAGGGCTACTGTGTTTAGTCAGAAAGTATATACAGCCTAAATGTCTATGAAGATCCTCAGTCATCCAGGTCATGGCTGTCCCAAAGGTGCTTTTTCAAGAGGCAACTGGATAGTCCGTTTTTTTCTTTGAAGACGTTTCCCTTCTCATCCAAGAAACTTCTTCAGCTCTGACTGGATGGTGTGGAATGGAAGGATTTATACTCCCTGCAGACAGCTGGTCATTTCCATTCTTTTAGCAAGTTGTTAAGGCTACCTGGAGGTTTATCTGTGTCCTCAGGGTCACCTGAGCAGTGCAAATGGGTGTGGAGCCTTCTGGGAACTGCTGAAGGGACTGTGTTGTAGATTGGAGATAGATGATGTCATATCCCTCCCCCCTTCTGTTGGGAGTGGGCTGTTCAGTTTGGACATCTATGGCCTCTTTAACCCCCCTTTCAAACCAACGATCCTCTCTGTCCAAGATGTGGACTTTGTTGTCTTCAACAAAGCTGAAGAAGCTTCTTGGATGAGCAGTGAAACGTCCTGAAACAACCCCCCCACCTCCAAAAAAAAAGTCCAGTTGCCTTTAAAAAAAGCACCTTTGGGACATATATTAGATAGCCATTTGTCTGAAATGGTATAAGGTTCCTGCCTACGCAGGGGGTTGGACTAGAAGACCTACAAGGTCCCTTCCAACTCTGCTATTGTATTGTATTGTATTGTATATACAGAATAAGCTGCATTAAAGTTACATTTCCTAGGAAAGCAGATATATAATTATTCAGATGTATGTAGAGCCCCTGTTTATGAGGGATTCCCCATATGTATCTGCCTGCATCACCATCACCATCACCATCACCATCCTCCTCCTCCTCCTCCTCCTCCTCCTCCTCCTCCTCCTCCTCCTCCTCCTCCTCCTAGCCTTCGTCTATCCACTGCAGCATGAAGGCCTCTTCCACGTGCTTCTAACACATATGGTCCTGAGCTTTCTTTTGCCAACTGGTCCCATGATACTTGCTGATGTGGTCGATCCATCCTGTTTTAGGTCTCTTTCGTGGACACGTTTTTTGAAGAGGGTGGGTTGCTCCCGGTTCGGCCGAACTGGTAGTGGAATTCAGGCCTGGGTGGCAGGACCTCGCCACCGCTGGGCTGCCGCCATTTTTGTTTTTAGTCATTGCACTTGCACAGTTCACTGTAAATCGTTCTGCGCATGCGCAAAGAACAATTTACATTGAACAGCAGGCATGCGCGCAGTGCACATCTGGGCGCGCGCACGGGTTGCAAACCACCCTTGAGGGAGATCTATTGTACAACTGTCTTGGTCCACCTGCCATCATTTCACCAGCCCTTTTCCATTTCAGTTCTTTTGCTCTCTCTGCCTGTACACCCTGATCATATCTGAAGGACCTCTACTCTCTGCAGCTGACAAAAGAACTCAAATGGGTTGTCATGAGGCGAAGGATCGAATCCGCTTGTGGAGCTCTGCTTATGAATGGCCTTTGCAAGAGACATTGGACCTAAATGCCCAAGTCTTTTTTTAAAATTTATTTCAGGAAAGGCCTGTATCTTTTTGGTGTCAGGCCAGATCTTCCTTGTACTGATTTTAGATTTAAAGAGGTTAGTTCGTTTTCAAGAGCTGATAGTAAAATGACTTTTCTATTTTTGAATGGGTGTTTTTCAAGCCTCAGCAGATGGCAGCATCTAACTAACGTTGGCTGATTTCCAAAGCTAAGCAGGATCAGCCCTGGATAGAACCTGGAAGGGGAACTCACTGGTAATTGCCTGGTTGTTTGAGATACTGTATCTACAGTTTGGTTTAGTGGTTAAGACACCAAGCTAGAAAGCAAGAGACTTAGAATTTAAGGCCCACCTTAGCCATGAAAGCCAGCTGGGTGACTTTGGGCCAGTCACTTTCTCTCAGCCCAACCTGCCTCACAGGGTTGTTTTTGTGGGATAAATAGGAAGAGGAAGATGTGTTGGATACGCTCAACAGCTAGATCAGGGGTGTCAAACTCGATTTCATTGAGGGCCCCATCAGGGTTGTGTTTGACCTGGGAGGGGGGAGTGGCGTGGCCAGGAGGCATGGCCAGCTTGACTTCACTTGTGTCAGGAGTGCCTGTGGCGGCCCGAGCACTCTGCCAGTCAAAACAGGCTACCAATCTCCGTTTTTGGCTGGGATGGCCTCCTGCAACCCTCTGAACAATGAAAATGGAGCTCCACTTTCACCTGCAGAGGTACTGTGGGCCGATCCTTTGCTGTTTCCAGGGCAGCCCCATGGGCCAGATCTAAGCACCCGGTGGGCCAGAACTGGCCCAAGCGCCTTGAGTTTGACATCCCTCAGCTAGAGTGATTTATAACAATAATAGAGGCAGGCAATGGCAAATTACTTGCATAAGACTACTAATAAAACTGCAACCACTAGTATGTTACTGGATGTTACTTTTTTCAACCTATATTTTTTCTTACTCTTTTAGATTGCCATCTGCATGGGAGTCTTTAGAGTTTAGAGTTTATTGGTTTTTTATACCGCCCTACTCCCGAGGGACTCAGGGCGGTGTACAGCCAAAATAAAAACAAATATAAAAATAAATAAAAACACATATATAAAAGTTAAATATTTTAAAAAGCTTTTAAAAAACATAATTAAAATATTGGCCGAAATGTGTAAAAAACCCAAACTAACCCTAATTAAAGTAATAGAAATTTAAATTTAAAAATTTAAATTTAAAAATTTAAAAATCATACTTTATGCCAGCCTGGCTTGTTGAAAGAGAAAGATTTTGAGACCGCGGCGGAAGGTGTGTAAGTCAGGGATAGTTCTTAATTCCGGGGGCAATTTGTTCCAGAGGACAGGTGCTCCCACGGAGAAGGCTCTTCCCCTGGGTGTCGCCAGTCGAGGAGACCCTCTCTATGGGAGCGTACGGGCCGGTGGGAGGCTCTTGGTGGCAGAAGGCGATCTCATAGTTAACACGAAAACGCTAACAATGAAATAGCAAACGAAATAGTACAGGTGTGTAACTCTTATGGACTGAACCCTTCAATGGGGTCATTATTTGGAATGCTGACACCCCCATTGTTGTCGTACGTCGAGGACTACTGGGAGTTCCTGGGAGTTGCAATAAGATTCTGAAAAACCGTGAAGTGATTGTGTTTCTCCGCAGAGCGACCGGCTCCCAATCTACCATCGACTCTCTCTGTTTGATCACCTTTGCTCATTAAAACATCACAGGTAAGAACGTTATTGCTGCCATACGAGACTGGATTACCGGCAGTCCCCGCACTTACAACAGTTCATTTAATCACTGTTCAAAGTTACAACGCCTCTGAAAAAAGGTGTCTTAGGGCCGTTTTTCACACTTGTGACCGTTGCAGCCTCCCCTTGGTTCTCTTGATCAAAATCAAGACGCTTGGCAACTGACTCAGATTTATGACGGTTGCAGTGTCCCTGTGTGTGTGTGTGTGTGTGTGTGTGTGTGTGTAATGTGATCAACTTTTGTGGCCTTCTGAAAGGCAAAATCCATGGGGAAGCCAGATTCAATTAACAACCCTGCGGCTAGCTTAGCCACTGCAGCGTTTCACTTAACAACTGTGGCAAAGAAAAGTCGTAAAACGGGGCAACGTTCACTTAAACGAATGCTTCACCTAGCAACAGAAATTTGGGGCTCAATTGTGGTCCTGCGTTGAGGAGTACCTGTACGAGAACATTTGAAACACGGCTAGAAATTCACATTTTGTCGTCGTTTAAGAAGAGCCTGAGAAAATGCATCCTTGTTATTTTATTTTTTTCAAACCCAGATATTCGTCTTTTCTTTTGCAAATCTCAGCCCATCTAATTCCTTTCTCCAGTGAAACCTTTGCACACAACCTCTGTCAGCGTTGCCCCAAAGCAAAACACACATATTTAAAGATGTTTGCCTGGAACACATAAGGGTATTTAATCTTTTAATTAACTCCTCTTTCCCTCCCTCCCTCCCTGTTTTCCGAACGCACATAAGCATTATGTTTTGGTTGCTTCTGTCACCTGGTAAAGGAAGAGTGAAGCAAGGAAGGAGGGAAAAAGAAGAAGAAGAAGAAAAAAAGAAGAACAGGAAAGGGGAGGAAAAAAAAAGTTGCTATATGCAGTTAATATCGAATAGCAGCCATCTACAGATGATCCCTGCTGCATCCAATTTCTGCCAAAATGCTTTCTGTTAAACCTCCATCAAACAGACACACGGCACACAAAAGGAAACCTCATCACCAAGGGAAACTAATCCACCGGTGCGCAATGTAAGCCTGTCAACTTTTTATTATAAGAAGTCATCACTCATTTCAGCGAAGATTAAAAGTATGACTAAATTGAGAAAATCCTCTTAGCCATTTGGAATTTTAATAGAGGAGAAAAGGGGATGAGTAAAAAATTTAAACTGTGAGTGCGCATCCACGCCGGGTGTGCATATATCTCGGCACCAAGATCTCTCTCTTTTCCCCTAGATGGGCAAGAAAGAAGGAGAAAGAGAGAGAGAGAGAGAGAGAGAGAGAGAGAGAAACCACAAACAGATATACAAGCGTGCAATCGAAATATAGGGGAAGCATGTATATTTTGTGCGTGCATACTGCATAGATATATACGGTATATATAATCTGTGCGCGCAATATATGTACAATACATTGTCTACATATATACACACATGCAGGCTTGTCCAAATTCATAAATAAACATACGCCCGGATAGTATATTTTCTCCCTTACACAGACCGTTTCTGATTCAGACGAGCTTAAGAGATAAGAATGGAAAATGAGTCCTCACTGCTTTAATTACATTGCCATTGGCAACAAGGTGTTACAGTGGTAGAATAACAATTGCTTTTTACATTGAGTGTGGATTGAGGGTCAATATGCTATTTCATCCTAAAACGCCCCAGATGGGAACCATGTTGATTCTGCAGCTCAGCCCTACAGGTAAAGTTACACTGATGGGCAGTTTAAATACTCTCATATATATACACACACGTTTAACTAGGGCCTGGTTTTTCCCCCCTCTCCTCCACTGGATTATGTACTCAGTACTCTATATTTCACTTAAGCTGTCATTTGTGAAATGCAAGTAATCTTTTTTCCCCCCCCACCCCAACCTTGGCTGCTAAAGGCTGCAAATATTTTCCATTCCCACCAAATCCTACATTGAACATGTAGTTCTCATCAACTACAAATGACAAACCTTTAGGCACTATTGACCTGCAGATCATGTACTTGTCTACTTCCTAAAAAAAAAAAAAGACTTGGAAGTTATTTGGATGAAACTTCCCAAAACCATTCCCAAGAATAGATGTGTTTCCTCTCCCGATTTTTTTAAAAGAAATGTAGAGGATTAAAAAGAAGCAAACACTGAGTTTCATCTTGTAAAAGTTCACCCATACTATTCAAATACTACCATTTTGGGGGAGTCTAGCAAGGTTGGACGAGGGGTGTCCAACCTTGGCAACTTTAAGGCTTGTAGACTTCAACTCCCAGAATTCTTCAGCCAGCATGGGTTTAGGTCCATAGGTCTTGAAGGTGCCAAGGTTGAACATCCCCACTCTAAAGATAAAGGTTCCCCTTGCACATATGTGCTAGTCATTCCCTAATCTTGGAGGTGGTGCTCATCTCCATTTCAAAGCCAAAGAGCCAGCGCTGTCCGAAGATGTCTCCATGGTCACGTGACCGGCATGAGTAAATGCTGAAGATGCATGGAATGCTGTTACCTTCCCACCAAAGGTGGTACCTATTTATCTACTACCTGTAAGAGTTTTCTCTATATTGACTAGAAGTCTCCAGGTTCTTACCTGGAAATCTCCAGATCTACCTTCAGATACCAGAGATGTAGCTATATCTCTATATGCCAAGAATGTGCTGTATTAGTTTTTATGCAGAGAGTATCACAGGAAGCTGGGGTGGATTCCACTGACATCTATAGAGTAGACAGATACCTCTATTTCTTAATTAGTTGCATTTCCATTTGAGAGTTTACAATATAACAACGCTAAACCAAGCACAAGGAGCTTTCCTGAAAAGAGAAGTCATATTTTATCTTCTGCTTTGCAACGATCAGTCCAACATAAAACCATTGGACACTGTCATTGTATGCACTTCCCCAAACTGTCACGCTATTGGCTGCCTTTGGCAAGAGGTTTCACATTGGAAGGAGATCAGGTCAAGGAGAAAGTTCAATTTGAACCCACAGGAGCCAACACCAGCACACCACTTAAGCTAGTTATTAGTATAAGATGGACCAGCACATTTTGTAGATTACTCTCACTCAGTCAAGGACCTTGGAGTACTCAGCTCAAATGATCTAAGCCCCAGAGCTCACTGTAAACAGCATTGGGACCCGCCCTGGGTCCTAACAAGGAGAAGGGTGGGGTATAAATTTAATAAAATAAATAAATAAATAAAATAAATAAATTGCCAAAAAGGCATTAAGAGTTGTTAACCTAATCTTGCGAAGCTTCTTCTCTGGTAACATTGTGTTGCTAACTAGGGCATACAAAACCTTTGCCAGACCAATTATTGAATACAGCTTGTCTGTCTGGAATCCATACTGTATATTGCACATTAATACAATTGAGCGGGTCCAGAGGTATTTCACGAGAAGACTACGCCACTCCTCTGCTCCCTTATGCCACCAGGCTTGAAATTTTGGGCTTGGACAACCTAGAACTACGCTGACTAAGGTCTGACCTAAGCATAGTACACAAAATTGTCTGCTACAACATCCTATGTGTCAACGGCTACTTCAGCTTCAACCGCCATAATACATGGGCAAACAACAGATGCAAACTCAAGGTAAACCACTCCAAACTTGATTGCAGAAAATACGACTTCAGCAGCAGAGTGGTCAACGCCTGGAATGCTCTACCTGACTCCGTTGTTACTTCGTCAAACCCCCACAGCTTCAACCTCAAACTGTCTACCTTAGACCTCACCCCATTCCTAAGAGGTCTGTAAGGGGGCATGCATAAGCGCACCAGTGTGCCTACCATCCCTTTCCCATTGTCCCCATTTATTCGTATCCATTTCCTGTATTCATGTCCATGTTACCTCATTCATGTTTGACAAACTAACTAACTAACTAACTAACTAACTAACTAACTAACTAACTAACTAACTAACTAACTAACTGAATAAATAAATATTTTTCCCCATGGCAGTCCTTTGTATTTAATTTCATCTTATGGGTCAGAATTCCAATGCAGGCAGCTGCCATTCAGAACTTCTACAAGATGCCATGGAAAGAACGCATATATAACCCATTGTAATATTGCATGGCGGATGAGGTCACCTATTCCAAAGCCCCTTGTTTTTCTGGGCAGAACCCACCCAACGATGCTTTGCATTTCTCTGTGGGATCAATCTGTCTAGCGTAAAAACCCACCACCACCAAGACGTCAATCTTAATTTCCCAGCATTCAGAGGCAAGGATCCCCCGCCCCTCCGCTCCCTTTCTCTTCCCACTAAAGCTGTTTAGCTCCAACTCACCTTCTGCAGTTCACACAGCAAGGAATGACAGCCCAGTAGGTTGAAAAATTCTTCTGTAAATCATCAAGGGTGCAAAAGACCAAGCCACTTGTTTCCTAGAGCAGAGCTGGAAAGTAATATTGACACCTTTGGGAGAAAAAAGCAGGAAAAAAAAACCCGTCAGCAGTTTCACCGCCTTCTGGCCCTTGATTAAGCTTCCTCCCCCTCTCAAAAAACTTTTATTTGCTTTGGTATTCAAGTAGACTGATTCGTTTTTTGGCTGGGGGGAGACAACTGCTGAATTGTTCCCTCCCTCTTCCTCTTCCTCCCCCCACTTCTGTCTTTCCCCAAATCTTCCTTCGCTTTCTGTCACCTTCCCTTTCCATCCGGTGGAAAAGCAACTGTGGCCTTTTGCTAAGTAAATGAGCAAATATTTTCCCAGTGTTCATCAGGTTAGATCCCCATTTAATTAAACTGGCTCATTATGTCCCTATCTGATTAGCAGAGTAGAATCAATTATTCAATGCACAAACATGGCTGCAGGAGCCAGAGGTATATACAGAGCTGTTCATTTAAATCCAAGGACACTAATTAGGTACAAAGCAAGCAATAACTTGAACAATTGGAGGCACAAGCAGACAGAGCGCTCAGGACAAGGAGGGAGGGGGTGGAAGAAACAACAACAGAAAAAAATCCCCCTCGCACAACAATACCAGGCTTTCATTTCCTTAATAAGCTGGATCTCCTCCTCCCCAGTCCCCCCCCCTCCCCAGCCCCCAAACAGGGTCAAGAAAAGAAACACTCAGAAATTGAAAGAAGATGAAATGTAGATCAAGAAAGCTAAGCATCCAGGAAATAACCCTTGGGATTTGCATATGTAATGGTGTGCTGCTACTTTTGTACTTTATAATCAAACAGTAGGCAATTATCCAAATTATTGACAGCAGATTTCTCATTTCAACTGCAAATTAAGGCCATTAATAAAGCTTTCTAATGCAAAAGTGACTAATTAACTAATGGAATGGAACTCTGAAGCCGGGGTATCAAAACCAGTCCACCACATATTGTGGAAACACAGGGGAACTAATTAGTTTAATTATCAAAACAGCTAATTAAAATTACACAGTTGCCTAATTAGTTCTTTGCCTTGCCTTCCCCCCCCCTTCCCCCTTCCTCCGACTTAATTGACAGGATGGAGTTAAATAGGTAACTGGTCTCAAAGAAGGAAAGTGGGGGTGGTGGTTAAAAGAAGAGGGGGCTAGGAAGAGGAAGAAGGGTAGAGAAATGTGAGGAATAGCTTGTTTCTGCTGAATATTTTAGCTGATCTTATCTCATTCGTGTGGCAGCCCAGGAACAGGAAAATAAATTACTCTTGTCCTTCTTGTAAGCAACTCCAAATTTTCTGGAGGTAAATCTGCCCTCTGAGTGAGCTATCTAAACAGATTTTTCCCCAAGTTAAAGGACTCAGATGTCTTGATGCATCCAAAGGGTCACACCCTCTGTGATTTTGCGAGTGGGGTGAAGAAGAGTGAGGCTAAAACCTAGTGAATTCATTCTCCACTGATTCGTTCCGTCTTATGCTAGCTTATGTGGTGGGGATGTGGCTGCAGCCAAGGAGAAATCCGTCCTGTTTTGTCTGCTCAAGAAATGCCTTTTGTTTATGGGGAGCAGAAGGATGTTCTAACCAGGCTTTAAAAGGAGATCTAGTGACTGGCTGAACTTCATGAGATCTTGCTTTGGTTTCTCAGGAAAATACTTATGGAAGGCTTAAAGCAGGGGTCTCCAACCTTTGCAACTTTAAGTCTGAAGGACTTCAGCTCCCAGAATTCTCCAGCCAGCTTTGCTGGCTGGAGAAGTCTGGGAGCTGAAGTCCTTCAGACTTAAAGTTGCAAAGGTTGGAGACCCCTGGCTTAAAGAACAAAGGCAGAAAACAAGGCCTCTCCCTTATAAAGCAAGCCTCTTCAGTCCTCTAGATCAGCGGTCACCTGATCAGGTGGACCACTAGTGGTCTGCGAGAAAATTTTGGCAGTTGGCAGAAAAATCTTTGCATTTTCGCATTTGTTATATTGACTACAAATCAGGGATCCTCAAACTATGGCCCCTGGGTCAGATACGGCCCACTGAAGCAACTACTCCCGCTTGCTGATGGGATGGGGTCCTTCAGGCACTTAACTAGGCTGCCTGTTTAGTAGCTCCAGACCTTCCCTCCCTCCTTCCCTCTCTCCCCGGGAGTCCAGCCGCTTTGGCTGGGCTCCTTGAAAGACAGAGTGTGCAGGGGGCCGATCTAGCGCCTGGCCTGGCTACAAGAGAAACATTCATTCTTGGCCATATTTGAAATTTGTAGCTGCAATGGACAGCAAACCTAGGATTGACCCCGGGCACTTCTCTCCACTAACAGGTGGCCATTTTAAGTGTCTGAAGGACCCCATCCCATGACTAATTCATATTAGTTGTCTATAGGATTTAAAACTATGGATTTAGTGGTCCCTGAGGTCCGAAAGGTTGGTGACCCCCTGCTCCAGATGAGGTAAAAAATAGGCCTGAGGAAAAGGTCCAATTTATTTATTTATTTATTTATTTATTTATTTATTTATTTATTTATTTATTTATTTATTTATTTATTTATTTATTTATTTATTTATTTATTTATTTATTTATTTATTTATTTATTTATTTATTTATTTATTTAAATTTATATCCCGCCCTTCTCCACAGAGGACTCAGGGCGGCGAATTTGACCTCCTCTGAATTGTTCTCTTGAAATATCCCCCCTTATGGACTAAATGCAAGCATTTAGTTGTTGAGACATTGTTTTAGAAGGTTTATTCATCTCCAGTTGCAGGAATAAGGTTAGAAGGCTAAATGAGTTCCCTCAAAACCATGAACCGTTTCCCATTTATTCTACGTCATCTTTGACAGATCTCCCACTGAAATCCTTCTTCCAACTCATCTTCCTTCTTTAACCAATCCATGTATCAACAACTGTTAAAATATTCATGACTGGGAGAGACATGGGAACAAGGTCAGCCAATGAATAAGCATAGCAACTAAGTCAGCCAATGGGAGCTTAAATTGCAGAGAATTGAAACAGAAACTTAAGCCGTCTACTGTTCTGAGAAGTAAACTAGCAGTCTGTCTGGGCTTGTCTGCTGAAATGAATCTGTTTGTGTTTGCCGGTAACTCTCCTGCCTTCTGTTTACTTAGAAGAACCACCTATTGGTATTGTACATTTATTCATCTATTCTTATGTTTATAAAGAAGTTAATGAATCCTGCTGCATCAGTTATCTGTGTGTGTTTCTGGATTTGAATTTATGCAACAAACTCTGATGACAACAACAACTTCTTGTATACAGTACATAATCCACATATTCCTTTACAAAGCAGTAAAGAACAAAACTCATACAACATAACAAAACACATACAACGTAATAGCAACCCAAGAGATACCTGGTGTGCAATGCATTCTTGATTTTGCCGGTTTCCAAATAGAAATACTTGTTTGCAAATCAAATGCTGGTTTAATCATCTTATTATTTCACCCAACAAGTTTTTTAAAAGCTACCGATCTTCTTTAGGAACTAGTAGATGAGGTAATCAAATAGGTGTTAGCTAATTGCTAAACCTTTCTCCATCCAAAACTGAACCATACAGCAAATGTAACTCTTCAGTCTTTGTTCTGGATTTTAAGTACTTTTTGGGGGGATTGAATTTAGTGAAAACAATGAAAATTCTCCTAAACAGTTAAAACTGCTGTCATTCATAAATGTGCTTACAGGATTATTACCAATAATATGTGTTTGGGACGTGCAGTTGAATGGAACATAGATTTTGAATTCAGTCATGCATATTGACTAACTAAGATTGATTAACTAATTGTCTTCTCTCTTGATTGTAACTCCTTGTTGGCCCCCATTTTCCACCTGATCCTTCGTTATTCTTATTCTCTGAAGGCTGTTATGGAAGCCATATTTCTATGCTAGATAAATATTCACAGTTGTAGAACTCCCATTAGATATTTTAGTTGAATAACAAACAAAATATGCGCAGAGATAATTTTGTTCAGTTCACTGTCCAAGTTAGGTAGAATTGTGATTACAGAACATCTAGTTACTTTAAGTAATTTCATGTCTTAAGAAACAGGTGAATGACGTCCAGAATATTTAACAGGATAGCAGACTAACAGAATAAAAGAGCTGGAAAGGACCTTGGAGGTCTTCTAGTCCAATCCTCTACTCAGGTGAGAAATCCTATACCAGTGATGGCAAACTTCTTTCTTCTGGTGTGCCAAAATTGTGTGTCGTGCCCACACCAATTCAATCCTCCCCGCCTACCTGCGCATGCGTGTGTGACCTTCCCAGGCTCCGGAAGGTTTCCTGAAGCCTGTAGAGTGTAAAAATGGCCTCCCCAAGCCCCTTGGAGGCCCTCCGGAAGCCAGAAACGGATCGTTCCAGAACTTCCGGTTGGCCCGTTGGGCCTGTTTTTCACCCTCCCCAGCCTCCAGAAGTTTTCCTGAAGTCTGGGGAGGGTGAAAACAGCCTCCCGCAGCCCTCTAGAATCAGCTGGCCGGGTTGCTCATGGGCGCCGGAGCTGACGACTGGTGTGCCAGCAAATATGGCTCCATGTGCCACCTGTGGCACATGTGCCATAGGTTTGCCATCCCAGTCCTATACCATTTCAGACAAATGGTTGTCTAATCTCTTCTTTAAAACCTGTAGTTATGGAGCACATACAACCTCTGGAGGAAAGTCATTCCACTGATTAGGAGAGAGTATTTGCAATATTTGAGAGAGCCTGGAAAAAGCAAAATGTCAAGAAAATGGAGAGGAGAATTTGTGATTTGTAGAAGCCATGGAGAAAAATGGAACTTGGAGACGATTGGCCCATCATTGCTGACCTCAATACCCAGCACATTTCTATAGTACAGTGATCCCTCGTTTTTCGCGGCTTCATGTTTCACGGCTTCAGTGCGTCGCGGGTTTTTCAAAAATACAGAATAGAAAAAAAATGCATTGGTAGGAGGCAAGCGCCCCCTAGTGCTTGCTTTAAACGATGTCCACCAACTCAAGTTTCCGGTATAGTGTATTGCGAATCCTACTTCGCGGTTTTTCAGTTTTCGCGGAAGGTTCCGGTCCCCATTAACCGCGAAAAACGAGGGATTACTGTAACTATAAGGGTAAATCCCAAAAATAACCCAAATGTGATAATAGTAAAAATTTAGTATCTAGTGTATTTTAATGACACATTAGTTGCTAGTATCCAACAGCTTTGATAAGACTAAGTCATGTCATGTCAATAGACATAATATACAAACACACACACATTAAAACAGATTCATAAGTCTTGAGGTTTTGGGAAATGCCATATGTGTAATATATTTTGATTTTGGTGGTGCCTTTGACCAGATCTCCCATTTTGTCTTTGTTCACAAGATGGTAACATGCTCCTATCTGAAAAGTGGGCACTGCAGCAGATCTAATGCATTTCAAGTTCTAAATACCTAATCCAAGCATGCAAAGCATTCTGATTTGAGCCAGTAATATAGGCTACCATCAAAGTGGACACTGAAGTGGGAAGAACCTCATCACAGTAATTATTTTTATTTATTTTATTTTATTCAATTTATATCCCGCCCTTCTCCAAAAGGACCCAGGGCGGCGCACAGGAATTTAAAAACAACATACAAAGATAATACAAAACATATACATTTAAAAATCTATTAAATGGCAACCTGCGCTAAAACCAATTAAAATCCCCCAATTAAAACTATCTAAAATTAATCGCAGTAGAGGCTATCTTAGGCTGGCTTGGTGAAATAAGTGTGTTTTTAAACACTGGCGGAAGAGGCGGAGGTTGGTGATGGTGCGGAGTTCAGGGGGTAGGTCGTTCCACAGGGTAGGGCCTGCCACAGAGAAGGCCCTTCCCCTGGGTGTCGCCAGCCGGCATTGTCCGGCCGACGGCACCCTGAGAAGGCCCTCTCTGTGGGAGCGTATCGGTCTAAGGGATGTATGGGGCAGGAGACGGTCTCGCATATAACTAGGCCCCGAGCCATGGAGCGCTTTGAAGATGGTTGTCAAGACCTTGAAGCGCACCCGAAAGACCACAGGAAGCCAATGCAGCTCGCGCAGGATCGGTGTAATATGGGAGTGCCTCAAAGCTCCCGTAATCACCCAATTTTTTTTGTAATTTGCCTCTTCAAAACCTTGGTGTGTCTTATACTCCGGTGCGTCCTATACTCCGAAAAATACGGTAATAAGATAATTATAACAGGACTCTTTTCTTTGCCTGCATTTGAAGAATTGGGCTGACTATATCTATTTTCAATTTCAATTAATTTATCTCCATTTTTATTATTTTCATTTATATTTTATATATTTTATTTTATTTATATTTTATAAATATGTTTTATCAAATCAATATGTTATTTTTTTAAAAATTTTAATCACATTTATATCCCGCCCTTCTCCACGAAGGACCCAGGGTGGCGCACAGGAATTTAAAAACATGCAAAACAATAAATACAAAATTTAAAAACATATTAAATTACAATCCTATGCTAAAATCCAAATTAAAATCCCCAGTTTAAAACTATCTAAAATAGCCCCGATGGGAGGTTAAGCTAGGCTGGCTTGCTGAAAGAGATGTGTCTTTAGACAGTGGCGGAAGAGGCGGAGGTCGGTGATGGTACGCAATTCAGAGGGTAGGTTGTTCCAAAGGGCAGGGCCCGCCACAGAGAAGGCTCTTCCCCTGGGTGTTGCCAGTCGGCATTGCCCAGCCGACGGCACCCTGAGACGGCCCTCTCTGTGGGAGCGGATCGGCCGAAGGGATGTGTGGGGCAGGAGACGGTCTCGCATATAACTAGGCCCCGTTATTTTTTAAAAATAAGTCAACATTGCAAATGTATCTCATGCCCCTTCCTCCTATTTTCCCCACAATAAGAACAACAACAACTTGGATTGAGAGACACTCACTAGGCCAAGGTCAGCCAGTTGGCTTTCACGGCTAAAGCTGGTCTTGAACACACAGCTTCCCAGTTGCTAAGCCTAGTGCCTTAGCCAACAGGCCAAACTGGTTCTATGCCAAGTATTGGCTCACTTAAGACACACCTCTTTCAGCAAGTTGGACTGGCATAGAATTTAATGTAGGAATGATAGAGCCTTAGCCAAATTAGATAGGTTTTAATGGGATTTTTAGCACAGGTTTATTATTTAATTTCTTTTTACTTTTGTACATATGTTATTTATTACTGTATATTTTTTAATGTCCTGTGCACTGCCCAGAGTCCGTCTCGACGGAGATTGATGCGGTTTATAAATCGAATAAATAAATAAATATATATGCTTAGACTTGAGACTATTATAATGAATATGATAATTAGACTGTCAGCCTTCCGAGTAATGCACCCATTGAAAGCAGAACTCCGAGGCAGGTAGATTCCTCAAAGAACATATTTATTGAATACATCATATCGGCACAGCCGGTAAAAACCAACTCTGAAAATTCCTGCAGTTTTCATCTTAATAAAAAAGTAAAACCTCCCCCATCCCAGGTGGCGTCAGTCACATTGTCCATTGAATACAGCTGACAGGATATTCTCCTCCTTCACCAGCCACCTGTTAAAGTGATCTTGGTTTCCAAGGAAATTGTTTTTTTTGACTGTTAGCTGGGCTATCTACTTCCCCCTTCCCTCTTTCAGGCTTCGTGAGGATTGAGATGGCTTCAGCTAGATTCTTTTCAGAGTTGACACAGACTCTAAGTAGATCCATCTCAGAAAAGTGGTAGAGGAGGTCATATGTTTGGCACAATACAAAAAAGGATGCATAGCAACTGGAAATGATGCAGAGAAGAGTAACAAAGAAAATGAGGAGCTAAATTCGATGAATTTAGATGAAAGGAACTTGGTCTGTTTAGTCAAAATAAGAGAAAGCGAAGAGAGAAATAATGGCAGTCTTCCAAGATGTGAAGGGATATCACACGACAGAAGGTCTGGATTATTCTCCATCGCACCTGAGACTAAGATAAGAACCAGTGGGTGGCATCTTAAAAGAGACAGATACTCTCTTGAAATGAGAAGGTATTTCATGATTGTGAAATCCGAGGTGGCTTCTGGCTTCTGTTACTGCTGGTTTGCTCAGGGATGTGCTTTGTGCGTGCTTGCTTGATGCGTGCTGTGCATGCATGCACAGTAGTAAAAGATTACTTCTGCGCATGCGCAGAAGCAAAAAAACCCAAGATGGTGGCGCCTAAGGTGCCGCCAATAGAACTGGTTCAGGGGCGTGGCCAGCCAAATTACTACCTACTTGGCTGAACTGGGCTGAACTACTATGGGATGAAGGTCTCTCCATACAAGGTTGCAGACTTTTTTCTACTTCAATGTTGTTAATAGATAGGGCTTTTTAACTTCTCGGCCTGCGGGCCGTAATTTCAGGATCGGTGGCATAAACTGTAGATATTGTCTATGTGTCCCTTGATGCAGTGGTGGGTTCCAGATCCCGTTGCAACTGGTATGCTGCGATGGGGTTGGGCATCTACCTCGGGCATGTGCACTGTGTAGGCACACGCACCCTCCACCCTGCGACACTACAGCTACTCGAGGGAGGTCGCACAGGTGCCATACACTGCACATGCATGCGCAAATGGCCCGGTTGGCTTAAAAACAGGTGAGGAATGTGGGCAGGTGGGTGGACCTACCAAAACCACCGTTCTTGTACTGCTGCCAGCTACCACATGTACACCTGTATCAGGGAACCCGCCACGGCCTTGATGGCTAATTTGTCACCACATCTTTCTGGGTGTGTGAGTTGTGTGTGCATGTGTATATTTGTACGCAGGTGGGAAAGAGAGAGACGGATCTTTTGTTGACGTCTTAAACCCAGTTTGAAATTCTTCATTGCCAGCAACGAGAGAGGGAATGCGATTTCCGTTCAAAAAACAGAAGCGGCCCCTTTCTTTTCAGGTGCCGAAGCAAGATTCTGGCAGCCTATCAAGTCACCGAAGGCACTGTAGATAAATTCAGACGGTTGTATAGTTCGAGCGCAAGGATTCCATTAATGCAGCTGCGATATCATCAACGAAGCAAGAACAAACAAAAAGGGATCTTTGTTTTCTCAATAAGGGTGGAGATAGCATCCATGTATGGGTAAGACCTATCCGCACTCTGATTGGACTGAGTCTGATTAATAATTAATTAAGGGTGCTATATAACCCCCTCAGGAGCAGACTCCACCCAGTTTCCGACTCAGTCCATCTCTGGGACTGGTCCGGTATCATCATCCTCTGAGGTAATTTTCTGAAGAATGGATATCTAGGCCAGCCACCCCTATATATATGCCCACCTGCGAGGTGGTGACTTGACCAGCTGGGGACTTGTCCCATAACGCTAGGTCCGCTCCCCCGACGAGATCAAGATCGGACGGTTTCCTCATGGAGAACTCCAGGGGTGGCTCATCAAGAGGCCTTGGAGGGGGCAGTCAGAATTGCAGCTCAGCTGTGAGGCCTTTATATGTGCCCCCGGGGAGCTAAGCGCGCTGCCTCAGGTGCTTTCATGGTCTTGGTAAGTGGCCGCACCTATCAGTGGCTGTCAGGCCTTTGGGCCTTTGAGGGAGGCCTCTCCTGTCACCAAGGGCCTCCCGCGCGCTCGTCGCCTGGACAAGATGGCGGACTGACAGACCTGCGCAGGAACGCGCCAAATACGGAGCTTACCAGGGCTGCCGTGACTTTCACCCCTTTGGGGCCTGTGTGGTGACTGCGCTTGGGGCTGGGGGCCTCATTAGCGCCCAATGCTCCCCAGTGACGATATGACAGGTGAGTGCCGTGACCTCCCCCCATGCCGGGACGGCTACGGGCCTGCCGGGCTTCCAGGCCCATATAAGGCAGCTACGGCCTTCAGGTACTCACGCATGCGCGATGGGGCTGGTGGACGCCAGGGACAGCTGCTAGAGCTGTCTGGCGCTTTCAGAAGCCGCGCTCGCCGCCTGGGCCTCCCTCGCACAGACGATCATTTTCGGGTCGTCGGACCCGCATGGAGGTGCGCAAGTGGCCTACAGCCTCCCGCGCCCTCCCGAGCGGGTAAAGTAGCGGCCGGCCTGTCAGGGCCGCAGGAGTCGCGCAGAGGCGCGCAAGTGGCCTGGAGCCTCCCGCGCCCTCCCGAGCAGATAAAGTAGCGGCCGGCATTTCAGGGCCGCCGGAGCCGCGTGGAGGCATGCAAGCAGCCTGGAGCCTCCCACGCCCTCCCGAGCAGGTGAAGAGCCGGCCAGCCTGTCAGGGCTGCAGGAGCCGCGCGGAAGCGCGCAAGAAGCCTGTAGCCTCCCACGCCCTCCCGACGAGGTAAAGAAGCGGCCGGCGTGACAGGGCCGCAGGAGCCCCGCGGAGGCGCGCAAGCGGCCTGGAGTCTCCGGCGCCCTCCCGAGCAGGTGAAGTTGCGGCCACCCTGTCAGGGCCGCAGGAGCCGCGCGGAGGCGCGCAAGCGGCCTGGAGCCTCCCACGCCCCCACCCCGGGCAGGTAATGACGCGGCCGGCCTGTCAGGCCGCAGGAGCCGCACCGGCCTCCTGGAGAGCACGGCACGCGCGCACACGTACGCCCGCACAATCATTACCTGCAGCGTGGGATCGGCTGAAATGGCAGTGGGCAGGCTGCCCTGACAGAGACCTCTGGCAGCTCAGGGCCTTCAGCGGCTTCATTCACAGCCGGGCTGACGCTGTCATGCCTCCGGCGACCCCCGACCCGGCCCTGCCACCCTTTCATGCCCTGGGGTCTGATGTCTGCCCCCCCGACATTGGGGGCTGCCAGGGGGCGTGCACCTTTGGCGGGGGGCCCTCCGTATGACGGCCGCCATTTTAACGGAGCAGGGAGCGTAAGAAAAAATAATAAAAAATAAAATAAAAAAATAAAAATAAAAATAAAAATCCACCCTTTGGGGGTGAGGCTGGCCAGACGCGACCTGTGTGGTTTGCCCCCCTAAAACTGGAGCCGGGGCATTCTTATAGTGCCGTTTTGGCCTTTGGTGATGCTGGCCTCACTTACTGACGGGGGTCCCACTTAGCGACGCTGCTGCCGCAACCTCCGGGAACCCTAGGGTAGGTGACCCGGCTGTTTGGCCACATGGCCTACTGGTCCTTGTACCTACGTCGGTCGGTTTTAGACCAAGGGACCGTCGGGCCTAGGTCTGTATTAGTCTCTGACGCCAGCAGATGCAGGCACCTTTTTGACGTCTCTTCCAGACCAAAGGCCCAGCTCCCGGGAAACCAGGCTAACCGCCGGTTCGGTTGGGGAATCCTGGGGCTCTGGGCTGGGGCGCCGGCGTCCTCTATGCCCAGGGCCTCTGGCCATCGTCTGGCCCTACGGCCCACCATACTGGCTTGTTTCCCCAGGGAACTCCACCTTGCAGGGGAGGTTACCGCTGTCACACAATGAGACATGTCTGCGTCTCTGCCTTCTGGTTCCCAAAGGGCACCAGCGAGCCCCTTCACATTCAGGGGCCTCGACGGCCTCCTGTGCGTTCCACCGTCCTCCTCTGGGGACGAGTGGTTGAAGCTCCCGGGCACAGGCAACGACAGCCACAGGCTGTAACTCTTGAGTGCCGAGGGGTTGGCCGAGGGCCCTTCGCCCTCGAGTCTCACTCGTTCTTCCCTGGTCCGGCCCTTGGTGACCATGGCCATGATCGCCTCTACTGTGGATCGATTGGCTTGGACGCTGACCATTCCTGGCCCGGACTTGCATGCCCCTAGTTCTGTAGGCATGAGTGTAGATCTTAGGCCCACGTCCCAACCGTAGCAGGCCTTATGTATGGGACTCTCCATTCTCACAGCCGACACCTCTGGCCGGTGGTCAGCTGGCTTCACAGGCAGAGCTTCTTGGTTCGACTCTTGTACCCTCCTGATTCTCTCTTGCCTAGGGCCAATGCCCGCTTCACGGCAGGTCCTATACCAGGTTCCGTTTGTGGGCCCGCCTGGGCTATATCTACGGATATATCTTTCAGTCGTTGGCTATGTCTCCCGCATTGGCGGGCAGAGTAGTAACTCAGACAGGAGTGGGCCCCGCACCGTATACTACAACACGTCTTTCAGAGGGCCCTCTTCCTGGGGTTTGTTGAGGGGCACTTACAATTTTGACATGCGCCCTTCCAACCCCGAGACGGGGTCTGGCCGCCCGCCCCCGTGTCCCAACGACAATGCAGGGCTTGGGTTCTTGTGTCTCCCCTCATACGGGCTTTCTCCGATTGGGGCGCCATTGGTACAGGGGATCAGCCGGCATTTTTATACCATTATACCATTAACCTGATCTAGCGTACCACCGAGATATTTTAACACAGGGTAAAGCATTTAATTTACTTTTCGTATTTATAATTGTTATAGATGTATATGGCTCTTAAATTTTTGTACGCCGCCCCAAGTCTCTTCGGAGAGAGGGGGCGGTCAATAATTCCAAATAAATAAATAAATAAAATACATTCATTCCCTGACCAGGAGAACGGGACCCCAGGGCCGTTCATTCGGAGTGTTTTCACTCCGCTGGAGGATTCCGACCACCACTGCCTAGGTCTTGTCCTCGTTCACGGGATGACTCTTGCCCAAGGTACCGTTGCTCAAGCCCTGGCCTCTTTGTCTATGGCCCCTGGCCCACGGGCAGGGTGATGCTTTCCCGAATGGGAACCATGATTCGGCTTCTCCCCAACAGGGGGTCTTTTCTGCTTTCACGTCTTTTGTAGGGGCCAGAAGTCCTGTTTTCTCGGGTCTCATGGGACGGTCCTCGGGGGCAGGCTACCTGTCCTCTATTTTGCTTACGGACTTCTGGTTCACAGATTCCTGCTCTCCCGGCTCTCTGCCGGTGTCTAGTTTCCATCACGATCTGAGCATTGTCTCTACACGACGGGGCCGTTTGATCTGTCGTCGGTGTCCGGGTGTTGATTTGCGGGCCTCTGGACACCGGACTTACATTCCTTTCTGGTCAGTGGGCACTTCGTTATTAAGATACGACTCGGCTAGGACTCTTTCCGCTCGCCAAGGTGACCCCACTCTCAGGGGCCACGATTACCATCATGCTGCACTCGGCTGCCTTCACTTTGAGTCGGCTCCCCGACGCTGCTAGACGGTTGCAGAAGGTGGCTTTGGAGGTTTGACCCGCTCGGACAATTCCTTCACAGCTCTAGCACCAGGAGGTCTCGACAGTCAAGCACATGTCTGTTTTTTTGTGGCTGCCCTTCTCTCCTGTGGCAGTGAGGGGCATTCTGGAGCTTGACCCTCAGACACCACGGCTAGATTCGTTGGTGCGCAAGGGACTTATAGCTGTTTGGCTGGTGTTGTATTTGTTTGTCATCGCCAGGACCTGGGGTCCCGTGCCCGGAGGCCACCGGCTCGCGCTCTGGGGGTAGGACCTTGGTCCTGGCCTTTGTCCCTCTAGGCTACCCGTTTCTCAGTGGCGGACTTCGCATGGACGGTTGCGCTCTTTCTCTTGAACTCTCGGTCATTTTGCCTCACCTGCGGGCACCAAGCTATTGGCGAGTACCCGAGTCCTGGGTCATTTCCTTCCCCCCCTCCGTTTCTTCCGCCGTTCTGTCCTCCATTTGGGTGACTTCCGCCAGGAATAGTACAGGGGTCACGTTAGTACTTCGACTTATGTGCCGCCTTCGGGCACTCCGAGTGCTCCTTCGAGGGGCGTTGGGGAGCTTGGAGACACGGTGAATTCTGTGGTCCTTTTGGCATTTGCCCCACTTGCACTGAGGGAGGGTCGTTTCCACTGTCCGAATCTACAAGCTCCCATGGGCATTTCACTGGCTACACTCGATGCGGCCTATTTGTCTGCCTTCGGTCTCCGACTTGGATGATCTTTCTGGGACTGCCGTCGCGTTCCCATGGACTGGGGGTCCTTCTGGACGACTTTGTGAACTGGATCCTCTCCGTTGGCCCTTCGCTGGCAAGCGGTGCCCTTGGGGTGGGGATCAGTCCTTGCCTTGGGAGCAAATGGATCCTCTCATTCCCAGTGCCCTATGGTCTGCGACTTCCGGCCTCGGATATCGCACTGGTCTCCCGTGCTGGACATAAGGTTCCCTAATTGAGGCCAGTCTTTGCCTTTTGTGGCCTTTGCCAGGCCACCTCTGTTCATGTTTGCGTCAGTTTCTCTGGCTGGTCCCCACATGGCCAGTGGTGTCTTTCAGGACAATGGGTCGACCCGTTTCTCTCGGGGCCTTGGTCTTGGTATGAGGGACCAGCTCAATTTCTCTTCCCCACAAGCGGGTCACCGTGCGTCCCTACCTATTCTCTATGGCACGGGCGGCCACATGGGTTTTCTGGCACGGTCGGGATTTTTCCCTGTTTTCTCGCAGAGCCTCAGGGGCCCCTCGGGGAGCCCTGACTCATGTGGTTCTGGCATTACCTTCTTGAGTGCCTCATTGGTCGCGCAGCTTCTGTCCTCCTTTCGGTCACGACCTTGGCATCCCTTCAACCGCCTTTCCTTGCTCAGGTTCCCTTCGGCGGTGTGAGTTCTTGGTTCTGGTGGGGGTGTCAGGAGATCCTATACAGTCTGTCGGACAGATGCTACCAGCAGCAGGTCTGCTCTCGTGCATATGGCTGCTGCTTCGACCCGTATTGGGGTGGAGTCCCTTTCAGGGCTCGACATGGTGGTGGCGTGGTCCCGTTGTCGTTCCGGCTGGTTTTGGCGGCTGCTGGATTGAGTGGAAGCGTCCGGCTTGTTGTCCACTCTGCGTCACTTTTTGCTGGTCTGTACTCGATCCCTCCCTGTGAGGCGTTTGGGCTTGGGTATGTCCCATACATGGATGCTATCTCCACCCTTATTGAGAAAGGGCGTTGGTACTTACCTGATACGCCTCTTCTAATAAGGGGGGAGATAGCATCCGGCCCGTCCCTTCTCTCGTCCTGACCAGCTTGGCGAGTTTGGTTGTGTTATGCTTTGGTTTACAGTTGGTTGCATTTTTTTGGTTAGGCTGTTGTTGTTTTTTGGTGAGATGATACCGGTTGGTCTGATTTTACTTTCCTTCGTCGAAAACTGGGTGGAGTCTGCTCCTGAGGGGGTTATATAGCACCCTTAATTAATTATTAATCAGACTCAGTCCAATCAGAGTGCGGATAGGTCTTACCCATACATGGATGCTATCTCCCCCCTTATTAGAAGAGGCGTATCAGGTAAGTACCAACGCCCTTTCGCCGTTCTTTGCTGAAGTTCTAATGCAACGGAACCTTAGCGGCAGCGGCAGCAGCAGCGGGCCTGCGTTTTTAAAATTTTCCTTCTCCTTCTCCTTTCTTTAGGCATCTTTCTGAGCAGAAGAAAATCTTCCTGACAATTCTGTTTCCTTTTTTGCTTCCCTCCTCCTTTTCTCCATTTGTGCCACTCTCCCAATCGGGCTTATTAAAAGTGTGTGCATGTTGGGTGGGTAAGAGAGGAGATTTAACTTTCTTTTTCTGACCACTGTGATGTACTTTCGCTGATGTACTCCTTGCTGAATTGGAAATGCATTATAAAAATTGACCGCGACAAAACTGTGCATGGGTGTGTGTGTGTGTGTTTGGACTATACATCAGAGCAGTTGTTGAATGCTATCGGTCATGGCTCAATTCATTATTTTATGGTGGCCTTCTGGAAGTTGCTAATCCAGCCCCACGCTTTCGTATCAAAGGAGAATTGACGGCACTCATCCAATCGCTCTGCTACTTTTCAATATCAACGCGCTGTGTAACTATTTGTATACTGGCCCCTTCTTTTGCCTGACATCTAAGGCTTCTCATACATGCGGCGATAATTTGTTTTCCTATTTTTATTTTGGGTGCTCTGAGCAAGAAAAACGACAACTGCAAAAGAAGCGGCAGGGCAGAAATGCATGCCTGAAAAACTGCCTGCCTTGCACTTTGCTTGTGTGCCTTGGTATTGTAGTGCTGGCAGTGCTCCGCCGGGTTAATGGGACGGAGGTCAGAGTGGAAAACTAGCCATCCATGTGTGGAGTCAAGGGCTAACAAGGTAGAAAGAAGAGGAAAAGGAGACCTAGGAAACACGAACCCCTTGGTCATCTATTTCATCACAGCACTGAATGTGATATCAATGCCTTATCTTCTGGCAAACTCAGCGTACCTGGATCTAGGGTGTTTATAAACTCTACTTTTGGAGAACCTCTTCCAGGTCAGCTTTTGGGCCAGCCAACCTGAATATATTGCAAGAAGACCTTCAGCATCCTAAATATGTCTGTATCTTATTTCTTTGTTTGTTTGTTTGTTTGTTTGTTTATCCATTCATTCATTTATTTTAGTTTGTCAAACATGCACGAGATAACAGGTGTAAGTATAAACCTGGACATGAGCCCATAAAATGGGTACAAATAAATGGGGACAGTAGGACAGGGACGGTAGGCACGCTGGTGCGCCTATGCACGCCCCCTTTAAGGACCTCTTAGGAATGGGGTGAGGTCCAAGGTAGACAGTTTGAGGTTGAAGCTGTGAGGGTTTGAGGATGTAACAACAGAGTTGAGTAGAGCATTCCAGGCGTTGACCACTCTGTTGCTGAAATCGCATTTTCTGCTATCGTGTTTGGAGCGGTTTACCTTGAGTTTGTATTGATTGATTGTTCAGGTGTTATTGCAGTTGAAACTGTAGTATCTGTAGCTGCATGTCTCTCTCTCTCTCTCTCTCTCTCTCTCTCTCTCTCTCTCTCTCTCTCTCTCTCTCTCTCTCTCTCTCTTCTCTCTCTTCTCTCTCCTTTCTGCTCTTTCTCTTTCATCTCTCTCTCCTCTCTCTCTCTTTCCTCTTTCCTCTCTCTTCCCTCCTATTTCTCTTTCCTCTCTAATCTCTCTCCATCTCCCTCTTCTTACCTCTTTCCCCCCTCCATCATCTCCATCTCCATCGTGTTTATCTCTATCATCTCTATCATTTCTGAGTCTGTCTCGGCCTCTATTTCCACCTGTCTCCCTACATATTTCCTAAAATAACAATTGCATAGGCTTTTTCTTTTTAAAAAAAATAAAGCAACCAATACTATTTTGAACAAGATAATATCCTCTAATGAACAAAAGATGCCTACACATTTAACCACTCCAATAAAGGCAACATATAGATAATAAAGTGGTGGCTATGAAGCAAAGACTTCAATATATTTGCTATGATCTTTGATCTGTTGCTGCCAAAGAGAAGCTATGTCTAAATTGATGTAATGTTGCATCTGTAGAAACCAGCAGATGAACCTCTGTCTGGATGTTCAGATTTCTATATTGGACAGTGTAGATTGTGTACGAAATAAAAAAAATAATGCTGATATTGTCATTGTATCTAAGATTAAATAATATCTTTTGCTTAGGTCAGGAGCAGTGGTGGGTTGCAGATGGTATGCCCTGGTATGGGCATACCGGTGCCTGCCCGGAGTACCGGGTACTGTTCTGGTATGATGCTCCAGAGGGCCCACCTTCCTGCCTGAGCTCCTTACCTGTATTTGAGCTCTTCGGTGCCTGTGCGATGCTTCGCCGAGCAGCTGGAGCGTCACAGAGGCTCCAGAGGCATCACAAGAGGTAATGACATCAAACTCAAGGCCCAGAGGTCGGTTTTGACCTATGGGATGTTTAGATATAGTTCATGGGGCCTCCCTGGAAACAGCAAAGTACTGACCTGTGGTACCTCTGCCAGTGAAAATGGAGGCCCTCCCAAGCTCTGTTTTTGCTGGCAGAGGGTTGCAGGAGGCTGTCCCAGCCAAAAATGGAGATTGGGTGCCTGTTTTGGCTGGCAGAGACACCGCGGCCCAGTCCTTTGCTATTTCCAAGGTGGCCCTGCAGGCCGGATCTAAGCACCTCATGGGCTGAATCTGTCCCACGGGCCTTGAGTTTGACACCTCGTTCTAGAGGAATCCTAAGGCATGGAACCAATGCAGTTTTATACAATACAATAGCAGAGTTGGAAGGGACCTTGGAGGTCTTCTAGTCCAACCCCCTGCCTAGGCAGGAAGCCCTATACCATTTCAGACAAATGGTTTTGTCAATCAATGTACTCCATTGCTTGAAATCAGCAGATATCGTCACATTGGACATAGCATGGTTAGATAAACAAATCTTTTCTATGGAAAAAAGTCACTTTAAGTACTTCACTTTAAGTATTTCAGTACTTTAACTATCTCAGTATCCTCTGTGAAAATATAGAAGACATCCCTTTTTCTATCTATCTATCTATCTATCTATCTATCTATCTATCTATCTATCTATCTATCTATCTATCTATCTATCTATCATCTATCTATCTATCTATCTATCTATCTATCTATCTATCTATCTATCTATCATCTATCTATCTATCTATCTATCTATCTATCTATCTATCTATCTATCATCTATCTATCTATCTATCTATCTATCTATCTATCTATCTATCTATCTATCTATCATCTATCTATCTATCTATCTATCATCTATCTATCTATCTATCTATCTATCTATCTATCTATCTATCTATCTATCTATCTATCATCTATCTATCTATCTATCTATCTATCTATCTATCTATCTATCATCTATCTATCTATCTATCTATCTATCTATCTATCTATCTATCTATCTATCTATCATCTATCTATTTATGAATCCAGATCTTCTTTTTCTCGCCTTTTCCATAGTTTAGCAAAGACCTCATTTTGTGCTTTTCAATGATGGTCCTTATGGCCGTTGATTGTTGACATAATTGGATTTCCTGCTTTGGGACTCTCTTAATTCTCACAATTTTTGGCAGGAATCCTGTGCTTTTCACCCACTGAGAAACAGCATGTGAAGGTTTTGCCGAGATGTAATGATAGTGCTGATAATCTTGATGGATTATATATATCCACCTTGGGAGTTTTCAGTCCAGAAGAGGTTGGACAACGTAAATACAGGAAGACAATGCTTCCAGTGTCGATTTTCCTAACCTGACTCCCTTTATCTGGATATTATTATAATCAGTTCAATCCAGAATAATCAATGATCTGAATTCATGGGAGTTGCAAGTTGACATATCTAAAGAGATTATGTTTGGAATAAGATTTCATAGCAATAATAATAGCATAAGATATAGCTTCAACTCTTGTATCGTGCTACCTCCCCAAATAAGACTGGGTCATATTAATTTTTGCTCCAAAATATGCCTTAGGGCTTATTTTCTGGTTAGGCCTTATTTTTGGGGAAACAACAGATTAACAGAGTTGGAAGGGACCTTGTACGTCATCTAGTCCAACCCCCTGCCCAAGCAGGAGACCCTACATCTGCCTCTACCTAGGATTGAACTCACAACCTCCTGATTGGGAGGCGAGAACTCCACCTCTAGGCCGCAGCAGATACTGTACTAAATGCATCCATCTGGCTGATAATTTTAACTGGGACTTATTTGGGGGTAGGGCTTATATTATGAGAATCCTGAAAAAATCAGGATTTACTGGTTAGTAAATCTTATTTTCAGGGAAACATTGCCATTTGTTTAATTCTTATTGTGAAGAAACATGAACATTTCCTAGATGAGAAATTCTGAAGTTGCGGTATAGCTGTAGAGGCTTATTTGCCAGGTTTTGAGCAAAACAGCTCACTTCCACTCTACAATTTATTTAATTAATGTTCTTTATCCCATTAGTAGTCATCTATCTCAGCCATCTCCCATTATAAAGTAAATTGCTTTAATGAATTCTGTATTTCTCTCAAAAGTCCCAATCAGATGAGAAGTCCTGCTAATGTAATAAGTCAAGGAAGTGCTGCTTTGGAAAGTCATTAAATTTTATTTCTCCTGCATTGTCTCTTGAAACACTAAAGAAATCACTGTTCTGAACGAGACCATTATGATTACCTATTAACTGCAGATAATCCTCAGCTGCAAAGTTCCCTGTGCGTCTGAGCTTTCAAGAAATGTTAAGATACTTTCCCCTTATCTCTAATCTTTTGTAGACAGACAATGGTCATCAGAACATCACTGAGTATTAAAATTTGAAAAGCCGCTATGTGGGTGAGCTAAACCCAGCATAATAACTTTGCACTTAGTTACTTCATTTGATCATGTTGCGGCCTGCTGGTCACTGGCTCCTCCAAAAGTTGAATCAGAGAAAGAGGAGGCTTGGGAGTCAGGGTCAGCATCAAGGCAACCTGACAGCTCCGAGGGGGAAGAGGGAATGGAGCTGGCAGAGACAGAGGGACAGAGGCAGAGCCTGGGCTGCCTGTCAGCCCTCAGATGGAGAGTCAACAGCCCCCAGGTCTGGAGGTGGCTGGTGAAGAAGAGGAGGAACAGCTGGATCCAGTGCCTGATGCGTGAATGTGCAGAAGGCAGAAGAGAGGAGAGCAGTATATACATATCTAGCTGTTTTGGTATGCAATGCTCTATAGCAAGGATCCCCAACCTTCAGTCCATGGATCGGAACTGGGTCACCGTGTACCAGAAACTGGACCATACAAATAAGTGAAACCCCAATTGTGGAATGCAGGCAATGCACAAAACCATGCCCCCTTCTGTCTGTGGGAAAACCTCTCTTCATGGAACCAGTCCAGAGGTAGGTTGCTCCTGGTTTGGCCTGGTTCAGCCAAACTGGTAGTAGAATTCAGGCCTGGGTTGCGGAACCGGCAGTGACCCCGGCCTGCCACACCCCTGAAGTGGTTCCCTCACCAGCGCTGGCCCACCGCCATTTTGAATTTTAGTGTCTGCACGTGTGCAGTTCACTGTAAATTGTTCTGCACATGGACGAAGAACAATTTACGTTGAATAGTGCATGCGCTTGGGTTGCAAACCGGTAATAAAACTGGCAGCAACCCATGCCTGAACCAGTCCCTGGTGCCCAAAAGATTGAGGGGAGCTGCTCTATAGCAGCGTCCCAAGGGGAGGTGTTGAAACAGTTTATGTCCAGGATGTGAAGGATCTGCAGCTTATTATCTCAACCCTCTTTCTGGGGGTCTATGACAATCTGCAACAGTCAACTCACCATGGCTAATTCGCCAAAGCCAACTTGCTATGATCAACTCACTGCAGGAGAACTCACCAGGGTCATCTCACCACAGGACAACTCACTGCGGGACAAGAGTTATACTAACACCCAAAGAACTAGAATCATTAAAGAAAGGATGCAAAAGGAGGGACAGAATGAAATGAGAATGGCAAAAATTAAAACAATGTTATTTACTTTAAATAATTAAGTAGAATTGTTAAATTATCCTGCAGTGAGTTGTTCTACTGAGAGTCGGCATGGTGAGTTGTCCAGCAGTGAGTTGTCCATGGTGAGTAATCCATGGTGAATTGTCCATGGTGAGTTGAACATGGTGAATTGTCCATGGTGAGTTGAACATGGTGAATTGTCCAGCAGTGAGTTGTCCATGGTGAGTTGTCCATGGTGAGCTGTCCATGGTGAATTGTCCATGGTGAATTGTCCATGGTGAATTGTCCATGGTGAGTTGTCCATGGTGAGTTGTCCATGGTGATTGTCCATGGTGAATTGTCCATGGTGAGTTGTCCATGGTGAATTGTCCATAGTGAATTGTCCATGGTGAATTGTCCAGCAGTGAGTTGTCCATGGTGAATTGTCCATGGTGAGTTGTCCGTGGTGAGTTGTCCATGGTGAGTTGTCCATGGTGAATTGTCCAGCAGTGAGTTGTCCGTGGTGAGTTGCCCATGGTGAGTTGCCCATGGTGAATTGTCCATGGTGAATTGTCCATGGTGAGTTGTCCATGGTGAATTGTCCATAGTGAATTGTCCATGGTGAATTGTCCAGCAGTGAGTTGTCCATGGTGAATTGTCCATGGTTTGTCCATGGTGAATTGTCCATGGTGAGTTGTCCATGGTGAATTGTCCAGCAGTGAGTTGCCCATGGTGAGTTGCCCATGGTGAGTTGCCTATGGTGAGTTGCCCATGGTGAGTTGTCCATGGTGAATTGTCCAGCAGTGAGTTGTCCATGGTGAGTTGTCCATGGTGAGTAATCCATGGTGAATTGTCCGTGGTGAGTTGTCCATGGTGAATTGTCCATGGTGAGTTGTCCATGGTGAGTTGCCCCATTCTCCTTTCTGACTCATGCAGTAAACAGATCCTCAATGGAAAGCAGGCCAGTCACAATTGTTTTCCTGCAGTCCTAACTGTCTGTAGAAATCTGTACCTGTCCTGTTTGGTTGCTGTAACCATTACCAACTTCAGTCATCTGATTAACAATTGCGGCAAAGGAAAGTCCTAAAATCGAATGCAACTCACTTAACAACCTTGATTAGCAACAGAAATCCTGGTCCTTAATTGCAGTCTTCGGTTGAAGACGACCTGAGGATCAGGAGATTCTGCAGAGGATTGATGGCTGGCACTTAAAAAAAAAAAAAAGCAACAAGCAAACAAAAACAGTGAGAAATATTTTACGAACCTTCAGCAGAATCGCCTTCATCTTCGAAAGGGCTAAGAAGAAAGAAACACCTCGGGGGAATCAAAGCCTTTTGAAAAATCCCATTTCTGCTTTGGTTCCATCTGTCTTTTCCAGCACTGAGATGTATGTACCTCAAGTCTAGCCATGGCTCTCCCGTCCCCACCTCCCACCCTGTTTTCAGCGTCCTATTTGGAGCTTCTTATTCTTTGGGGTGGGTAGAATGAGGTTCCCAAGTCATCACGTAATTTCCTTTCAGCAGAAGGAGACTCCCTGCTGTATACTATGCCCTTCAGCTAAAAGAAAAATTGATTCTGTCATGTATACATTTATATCTCATCTATTTTTTTTAAAGCATTTTAACACTTCTTACAAGGCCTGGTCAGGAAATAATAAACCCTCATCTCTCTCTCTCTCTCTCTCTCTCTCTCTCTCTCTCTCTCTCTCTCTCTCTCTCTCTCTCTCTCTCTCTCTCTCTCCCTCCCTCCCTCCCTCCCTCCCTCCCTCCCTCCCTCCCTCTCTCCACCCCTCTCCCTCCATTTCCCCAGTTTTTTCCATCCCGAATAGATCACTTATCTTGGAGAATAACCAGCGATGAAACTGTAGGTCAACAGCTAGGTTTTGTTTCCTCCAGGGGTGGGCTTCAAAAAATTTAGCAACTTTTGCTAAGTTTTGCTGCCCGGTTGCTGGGTTGATGTTACCATGGATGGGCATGGCATAGTTGGCCATCTGCACCATGTGCGGGGAGGTGTTTTTGCCATCCCTGGACTCCGGAGGCTTTCCTTGAGCTTCCGGGAGGGCGAAAATGGCCTCCCCAGTCTCTGGAGGCTGTAAAGAGGCCCGTTTCTGGCCTTCCCAAACTTCCAGTAGGCCCGTTTTTCACCCTTCCCGAGCCTCCGTGCATGTCCTGCACTTACACGCATCAAAAATGGGCCAGGTGGGGATTCCTGTGTGGGGCGGGATGGGTGGGGCCAGCCAGAAGTAGGATTTGTGGATTCTCTGGACTACACAGAATCTTAGCTAGAGATTCTCCTGAACCAGTGGTGGGTTTCTGCAGGCTCGCACCTACTTGCGAGAGCCGGTTGGTGAAATTTAGAGAACCGGTGAGAGGGGGTTCCACCGGCGGACCTGGAAGTAAATCTGGCCCGCCGCTGCCAGTGACCCAACGGGAAGGAAAGGAAAGGAAAGGAAAGGAAGGAAGGAAGGAAGGAAGGAAGGAAGGAAGGAAGGAAGGAAAGAAAGAAAGAAAGAAAGAAAGAAAGAAAGAATTTATCATCACAATTGAGTCCAAAATTTTGGTTGCTAAGCAAGAGCATTGTTAAATGAGTTTCACCACATTTTAAAAGATGGCCACTCCCACCCTGTCACATGACTGCCAAGCCACACACACATTCTCCCTTCCACATGCGTGCGTAGATGAAGGCAACATATATGACACAGTTCACCAAGAAGTCTTATACAAAACCTGACCCCCCCATCCCATCCCACCCCACCCCATCCCACTCCTAGCTCTATTGCTTTTCAAGTTTTCAGGTGTTCAAACTTTTCTTGTCTTTAAGCTTGACATATCTCTGCTATTCTGGACTTTTATGATATTCCAGTTTGATTGAGCTAGCTACCTAGATTGTAATGTTAATTGTAAATGAGTTTTGGAAATCTCATTCAGAGGCAAAAACATGTGATGGATGATTGCAGGAATTGGGTATGTCTAACCTAGTCAGGGCTGGGTTGCTGCCAGCATTACTGTCAGTTTGGCGCACAATTTTTTTTGCTTGCGTGCGAGAGCACACACACTAAACGCACGCTCCATGTGGGTGCACATTTGCACCTAAAAAGGTCTGTGCATGCGCACAACATTAGAAAAGGGAAAAAATACATTATTATTATTATTTATTATTTTTCATATTTATATCCCGCACCCATCTCCCACAAAGGGACCCGGGGCAGCGCACAGGAAGATTAAAAATACAGATATACAAATATACAAAAATACAAAGACTCTTGAAACTATATTAAACCCAACCCTGCGCTACATGTTTGCATTGAAGATTGTTCTGCGCATGGGCAGAACCGAAAAACAAGATGGCGCCGCCACCTTGGTGCCATCTTGTTTTATTGTTATTATTTTATTAAAAAAAGAATGTTATTGAATGTTTAGTAAACACTGTCAAACATCACACAAGCCAAAATTTAACGGAAAACAAAAAGAAAAATTCAGAAAAGGCAGAGAAAAGAAAGCAAACAAACCCCAAAGTAGAAAAAAATACATAAAAAAGAAACAAAGTCAAAAATGAAGAACTGACTTCCAACCTTCATGTTATCAAGCATAAACTAATATAATAACTTTTCGCCCTCTTTTAAAATTACAACTTCTGAGATTCTCCATTTTCATAGGCTCCATCTCGCTGTGCTGGCCCTGCCGGTGTATTCCTATCTGCAAGACAAATCAGCTAATCTTAAGTGGAAAAAATGTGATGTGCTAAAAGGATTAATTTACAGTTCTGATCAGAATCACATGAATCCATATTCCGCTCGCATATAGTCATTGTTAATACTTAAAAAAACTCAGAGATTTGCTACCACCTGGCTTGGTTCTCACACTGTTTTGGGCTAAGCTGGTTTGATAGTTCACCATTCAATCTGTTGTGAAAACTCGGTTTCCAAGCACACTGTCAAGCTAAACCATGATACAATTTATGAAGACAAGAATTGTTCATCTGCGTTTAGCATTTGGTATGATGTATGAACTGACTCTTTGAAGCTTGACTATTAGCAGTGGTGGGTTTCAAATTTTTTAGAACCTACTCTGTAGGCGTGACCTATTTTGTGGGCGTGGCTTGGCAGTCATGTGACAGGGTGGGAGTGACCACCCTTTAAAATGTGGTGAGACTCATTTAACAACGCTCTTGCTTACAACCAAAATTTTGGACTCAATTGTGATGATAAATTCTTTCTTTCTTTCTTTCTTTCTTTCTTTCTTTCTTTCTTTCTTTCTTTCTTTCTTTCTTTCTTTCTTTCTTTCTTTCTTTCTTTCTTTCTTTCTTTCCTTCCTTTCCTTTCCTTTCCTTTCCTTCCTGTTGGGTCACTGGCAGCGGCGGGCCAGATTTACTTCCAGGTACGCCAGTGGAACCCCCTCGCACCGGTTCTCTAAATTTCAACAACCGGCTCTCGCGAGTAGGTGCGAGCCCGCAGAAACCCACCACTGACTATTAGTTGTAATAGTTAAAGGCTACGCTGAGCTACTGCATCTGATGGCCATCCATAAGACTGTTTCGTTAATATTTCTTCTGGGACTCACGTTCAAACAACAATGTGTGGCCTTTGGGTGGCAACCTGTGACCTAGTGGCAATTACAACTGCCTTGCATATAATACTTCCCAGGTTCAAATCCCAGTAAGGGTATGGCTAGCTGATGAAAGCTAAATAGCTTGAAATAGATCTATACTAATCTCCCTTTATTTATTTATCAGCACAAATGTAACACACACACACTCGTATATTTTCACAGGTGTAGGTATGCTGGTCTTGGTTGGATTCCAGTCTGAAGATGGCGAGTGAGACCTCGCCAAAAGGTTGCCAAGACAATCCCAATCTTACATGGGAAAAGACCCGAACACAACAAGACCAGCAGATATGTATGTATGTATGTATATATGTATGTGTATATATATTTGTGTCACAACACCCTGTTAAGCCCCAATTAAGGGAGGAAGCATACTGCTTTCCTTTTCTGCCTTTCGGCTCATCACCAGAGACCATCTAGACAGAAAGCTATGAGTTTCGTTGTGTACTTTTTTATATGTGTGTTAGGTTTTTGATTTTGAAATTCTATTTCTGATTTTGAAACTCTATTTTGAAATAGAGAAACAACCTAACAATATGAACAAATGTGATGATACCTCCCGCCTACCAGACATCTGGAAACCAGCACTGACCAACAGAACAGCCCCACTACCTAAGCCGTTGAAATTCAAAATAAGGAGAAACATACAAATAAGACCAATCAGCATCAATCTACCAATCATGATACAGCTGCACAGCCAATCAACCCACTCACAACAACAGAGTCAGCACTCCACCCCCCCACCCCCCAAGATTTAAGGAAGGGCGGCACCTTCGTAGCCACAGACCGAAGCCTGAAGATGGCAAGTGAGATCTTGCCGAAACGTTGCAAAAACAATCTCATGCTTACACGGGAAAACACCCGAATACAACAATACCCGCATACCTACACCCGTGAAAATCTACGAAAACAAATATACATACATACACACACACACACACATGCATACATACAACACACACATGCACATACTCACATATACATACATTACATACATACATACATATATACAAACATATTATATCTAAACCTGAACCAAAAATATCCCACCACTTTTCAAAATTAATTTATTGCAATTCCCCAGGGGCACGAACCACATGTCAGACGTAACCAAATTAGAAGTCCATAGGTTATAAGATCACAGAGCCCCTGGAGAAATATTTAGCTGTATGTTTACTTAATATCTAACACCATGTGAAGTTTATTTATTAATATGCCTGCAGGTTTCTTTTCTAATCCCACTGCTCAGAAATGCTCTCACATGTATATAGAAAAGCTAGAAGGGGATAAGATGCCCTGGTAGAAGTTTGAGTGGAGTAATATCTATTTTTGCTTTCTCCCTCTCTGTCTCTCTGTCTCTCTGTCTCTCTGTCTCTCTCCTTCCATCCTCCAGAATAAAATTGGAAATTTGTGTGCAAAGCTTCAAGTGATGGCTTACATTTGGTGGTAGGCTGCAGCCAGTTCGGACCAGTTCGGGTGAACTGGTAGTTCCGACAATCAGCTAGCCCCATCCACCCTCCCTGCCCTATCCTGCCCTATATTTCCTTCTCTCTGGCTCAGCTGATCTGCACAACACAGCTGATTTCTGTGCTTCTGCTGTTCAACTTACCAGGGCTGCCATAGAAGGTAAGCAGCTGAACTTCAAATTGTTGTATTTCAAACGCTGCTGCATTCAAATGCGTTAGGCGTGCTCATGCAAAGTGCATAATCACTGAACCGGTTGTTAATCCCGCTGCAGCCCACCACGGCTTATATTACCCCCAAAATATAAGCATGGACATCCACAGGAGGAGACATGAAGACTAAGACATAAGACATGCACTGTGGCCTTGTGATCCTCTAATGGTATGTCTGAATGACCCTGGGAGATAGAAGGAAGAGCCTCAGACAGGGGAATGGTGGGATAAGAGCAGGAATGAAGGTATGACAAACACCTGAGAAAGAACCCTCCCTAGTTTCTTGGGCTGTAAAGGTGTAAGGAGAGAGATGCATTCTCAGACTTGCAAGATTCTGTTAATAGAAGTTTGTAACAATGGTTCACCAGGTGTGTTTTCAGCCTAGACTACGTTGCAAGGTTGACAGACACCAGCACCTTGACAATGATAGTTAGATCAGCTGTTGCTGTGCAAATACATAAAGGTGTGGGGTGTGTGCCGTGACATCATTGCACATCTGTTGTCTTTTATCGTGGTTCACTCAGTGCTGGTATTCAGCTATTTCAGACCAGTTTGGGTGAAGTGGTAGTGGCAACCTGAAGGTGGACCCACCCCACCCACCCATCTGCCTGTCCCGGAACTATGCTGCCCTATTTAGCCCGTTTTCTAAGCTGCGCACATACGTGCAAGCCACACATGTGAGCAAAACACATGCGCAGAAGTCCACGTGCACCTCTTGATTTAGTTGGGGAGCAAATATGGAATGTAGTCTCTTCTACATAATAATGATACCACCCTCCAAATCTCTGGATGAGGTTTTTGAATAGCTTCATCTAGATGAGGGGTGTCAAACGTGATCCCATTGTGGCAGTATCGAATTTTGTTTGCCCTTGCGGGGGAGGGGGGCATGGCTTGATCATCACAGCCGACTGGATGGGCATGGGCAGAGTGGACATCTCTGTTTGATATGTCTGATCTGTTGTGGCCCAGCTGGCTCTGGATGAGCTGCTGATGGACTCCTCTAGTGAGGAGTCCTATGAGTCTGCTCTAGAGGAGGCGGCTGAGAGTGAGAGAGCAGAGAGCCTGGCTAGGCATCAGGAGGCACCTGGGACTTGGTGTAGTGAGGAGGAGGAAACCCAGTTTGTCCCTTATGTCAGGCTAAGAAGGATCGAGAGGAGGCAATGGCAATTAGCAGAACGACGCAGTCGGAGATAATCAGTAGCAGCTGCCTAATTGACTGGCCCCTCCCAAGAGGCTTTAAAAGAAATCCTCGGTACATAGAAAGGTTTGCAGAGAGGTTTACAGAGTCAGAGAGTCGGAGAGTTTGTATCGTGTTATCTTCTAGTCAAGGTTAGTTCAGGCAAGCTGCCAAGTAGCAGTCAGTCTAGTCATTTGTCTTGTGTCGGGAGGGAGTCAGAACACTAATCTAGATAATAAAAAGGGAAATGAAGATAACTTGCAGGATGCCCATTTAATAAACATTATGGTGCCAACCAGAAATGCCCACTGCCTCTTTCTTATGATGGTTCTATAGACAGGAACTGAATCATTGTGACATAGCACCTTCAATACCTAACCCATAAGCCACCTGGATATTATCCGATGGTCAATGGTATCAAAGCCTATTGGGAAATCTCAGAGAATCAACATAACTCTCTATTTTTGTGTAAAGGTCAACCATCGGGGTAACCTAAGCTGTACCATGCCTACATTCCAGACTAAAGCTACCCTGAAATAGATTTGATTAGAAGCTCTAATATAAATGCATGAATGAATTAGTCTTAGGACTAGCCAGCAAACAAATTATTTTTATGTCATGAAATATCATGTTCTCTGGTCAAATACAAGGCCTTGTCCTATCAGAAAGGGACATACTTTTAACAATAGCTCTTTGTCATTATTGTCCTTCAAGAATTAATATGGCTTCTGATAGCAGGGTCCTTTAAGGTTTAGGGGTCCCTATAGAAATGACCAGAAGGTCGGCAGTTCAGCAGTTCGAATCCCTAGCGTTGCATAATGGAGTGAGCTCACGTTACTTGACCCATCCTCTACCAACCTAGCAGTTCGAAAGCACGTAAAAATGCAAGTAGAAAAATAGGAACCACCTTTGGTGAGAACGTAACAGCATTCCGTGCACCTTCACCATTGAGTCATACCAGCAACATGACCATGGAGACGTCTTTGGACAGCTCTGGCTCTTCGGCTTCAAAACAGAGAGGAGCACTGCCCCCTAGAGCTGGGAACGACTAGCACATATGTGTGAGGGGAACATTTACCTCTCCTTATGGAAACGGGGACCTTCCAGATACAAAATGGCATCAGTTTCAATATTGTATATGAAGCTGCAATGAAACTAATGACAAGCATATTTGCAATACAACAATTGTTGATTTTTAATGTAACGGAAGAGGAAAGTAGCACATTACATTAATACTACATTGTCAGTACAATGAATGCAAGTCATAAACAAATATGAGTGTGCTTTTATTAATATGGCTAATGCTAATAAATAGCAATTGACCAAAAAAACCTAAAATACGTAAAATATGATTATATCATGATAGCCAGTTCATCAGTTAATATTGATTAAAGATATGAGTCAGTAGAGATGGATTGTAAATCTCTGTAGTATTTTAGCAATATTAAATCATTAAAGCCACATGCTATGAGACAGTGTCAGAAATGTTTTGTTCAACATAAAATGCTTCATAATTTTACTGGTGTTTGGGGGTTATTTTTGTATGCCAGGAGGCTGGAAAGATATTTCTTTATTGCTTCTTAATTCTAAAATTGTACCCATGTAGGATATTGCGACTGCCAAACACATCCAGAAAATAACAGGTTATTAACATAAATGGTCTGATCTCTGATATTAAAAGAAAAACGAAAAACAAACCAAAACAAAAATACGTGATTGCTGAGATTCAAATGTTCTCAGTTTATGACAGAGTTGTATTCTCATTAAGGCTCCCTGCCAAAGCTGCTCTCTCAATATATCTACTGTATATTTTAAGATGACTGTTTCAGCGTGTTTGCTCGTTTGATCTGTTGCCCAAGATCACAGTCATGGCACTTTTGCAAAGTTTTCCACATTTTTTCTCTTAGCGCCTAATGATGACACGGATTGCAGGAAAAAAAATAATAATTATCGCTTGTGAGTTTTTCTAATGGTGGTCGGGAAAGGATAATGTTTCCATAATGCAAATACTATACCTGTAACCGGCAGGATCTTTTCTTTTAAACGGAGCCATTTGTATGATGATATCATTATGCACGTGTCATTGTTTTGATGTCATTGTGACTTATTATGGACACCACAGTTATCCACCTGTATACTAGAGGAAGGAATCTCTCTCTCTCTCTCTCTCTCCTTGCTTGCTTGCTTTCTTCCTTCTGTGGTTCCCTCCTTCCTCCTTTGCTCCTTTGCTCCTTTCCTTGCTTCCTCCCTCTCTCCCTCCTCCCTCCCTTATTTCTTCCTTCCCTCCCTCCTTCCTTCCTTCATTCCTCCCTCCTCCTCCTCACTCACTACTCCCTCCCTTCCTTTCTTCCTTCCTCCGTCCCTCTGTCCTTCGCCCCCCTCCCTCCTCCCTCCCTCCATTCTTTCCTCCTTCCCTCCCTCCCTCCCTCCTTCCTCCCTCCCTCCCTCCTCCCTCCCTGTCTCCTCTCTTCCTCTCTCCCTCCCTCCCTCCTTCCCTCCTCCCTCCCTCCGCCCTCTCTATTCCTTTCTTTTTCTTCCTCCCTCCCTCTCTCCCTCCCACCCTCCTCCCCCTCCCTCCCTTCTTTCCTCCTTCCTTCCCTCCTCCCTCCCTTCTTTCCCCCTTCCCTCCCCCTCCCTCCCTTCTTTCCTCCTTCCCTCCCTCCTCCCTCCCTTCTTTCTTCCTTCCCTTCCTCCTCCCTCCCTCCTTTCCTCCTCCCCCTGCCTCCTCTTCCTTCCCTTCTTTCCTCCTTCCCTCCCTCCCTCCTTTCTTCCCCCTGCCCTCCTCCCTCCCTCTGTCTCCTTCCTTCCTCCTCCCTCCCTCCCCCCTCCCTCCCCCTCCCTCCTCCCTCCCTCTCCCTCCCTCCCTCCCTCCCTTCTTCCTCCCTCCCTTCCTTCCTCCCTTCCTTCCTTCCTCCCTCCCAAAAATCCCATGTAAATGAACTTCAGAAGAAGATAGGTGGGACTGTTTTATTCCAGTGCCTGAAGGTTGTGGGGATCTAGATGGGGAGCAACAGCCTTCAACTCAATCCTGGCATGATTGACTGCTTGTGCATTGTGGAGTCTTCCTGTTCTGGGACTATTGTTTCTTTGCTACTGGACAGGGTCGACTAGAACACTTCTAAGGGTCTTCCTTTGGGATTCTAGAATTCTGCAGCTCCATGATTCTTCTATAAGACAAAATGAATATTGTAAGGTATTGGAAATCAAATGAAGTGATGCCCCTCTATGAATTCCTGCTGTTTGGCATGACAGTTGAGGTTCTCCTGATTCTTGTATTATTCCTATCTCTTTACTCTCTCCTTGCTCCTGCTTGCTTTATATCTTCCCTCCTTGGAAACAACAATTCAGACAAAGACCCTTCCAGCCTTCCATATCTTCTCCAATGAAAACAAAGTCTTCTCTGTGAGTGTAGAAATAATTGGTACATACATAGTGATAGAGTGTAGATCATCGTAATGAGAAGCCTATGCCCAAGTGTTCAATTTCCTAACTTATTACACAATATCTAGAGCTACTATCTGGTTCTTAAAACAGATACAGATGCCAGCTTGCATATTCTCCATCCCTCCTGACTGATCCTCCCATGGACCAGTTCCAGCACAATCTCAATCCCGCAGAGGTGCTTATTTTTGCTTTTCTTGTACACAGTTCCCTACAGCCCTGTGCTGACAGGCATCGCATAATAAGACGTAGAACAAAAGATCTGAAACATTAGACATTTAACTGCAGAATAGCTGTCTGCAATTTTTCAATACTGTGACGGTCAGCTTTATTCCATTATGCTGGAGCGCGCAATATCTTCTTGAGGAAATTTACAATTTGCACTATTCATCAAGACAGATCCAATTCATTTCTTAGGGTTTTGGAAATTTGGCTCTTTTTTACCTCTGCTGACCAGTATAGAATCATACTCACTAATGTTTATAAAACACCCCATTAATGTTTAGTACTGAATTCAGAAGTATGCAGTGCAGCTCTTAACAGATAGAGTTCTGATGGAATCTGTCTCATAGAGTCCAGTTTATATTGCTGGTGATTCCCAGCAATTGTTACGCTGAAATATCTTTGCCTTCCTTACTAAACTCTTCCGATTTGATTTACAACCAGATCTTCCTGTAAATTAGAAAATCCGTTCGAAAGCATTCATAAAGGTCAATGCAAATAAATTCTTCCTTTGCTGTAGTGTACTCGAGTAGTAAAGTTTTTCCATTTATTTTTGTAGACGTCAAAATAAAACGCTTCATATCCCAGATCTGAATAGCAACTAAGGTAAAGAAAAAGGTTCCTCTCACACATATATGCAACTCTAGGGGGCGGTGCTCATCTCCGTTTCAAAGCCGAAGAGCCAGCGCTGTCCTAAGACGTCTCCATGGTCATGTGGCCGGCATGACTAAATGCCGAAGGCGCATGGAACGCTGTTCCTTTACCACCAACGGTGGTTCCTATTTTCCTATTTGCATTTTTACCTGCTTTCGAACTGCTAGGTTGGCAGAATCTGGGACAAGTAATGGGAGCTCATGCAGCAATAGGGACTCGAACCGCTGAACTGCTGACCTTCTGATCAAAAAACTCAGCGTCTTAGCCACTGATCCACTGCGTCCCTCTGAATAGCAAATAAGTGTTGTCAATTATTTGCCCTTTCACTGGATTTTGGAGTGCCCACAAGTAGTAGACAGTGGTAAGAAAAACTTCCTACTGGTATACTTGAGCTACGGATAGGGCAAATATGCTACTTCTAATAACAGATACGATAGCAACATTGATCAATAGGCAGTGATAAGTATTGCGATTAATTTAAAATGGAAGTAGACTCCCAAAATCTCTGAAAGTTGTCCCAGAGAAAATGTGGAAGAGGATTAGTCAGGCCAGTACTTTTACTGCTTCATTAACCAAGAAAGAAACCACTCAACTCCATTTTAAAGAATTAAGAGTACTTTTACTGGTTTTGAAAAGTTAGCAGCTAGGTAAAGCAAAGTCTGAAGCCAAAGTGCGCGAAATCATACATATCAATATATGTCTAACCCCCTCCTCCCAACATTCCCCACCCTATGGTCCAATCCGCAAATCCCTCAGGTGTCATGTGGGTTGCATCTCCAGAAGCATCATCAGGTTGGTATGCAAGATGGTTGGCCTTGACCATCTCAAGGCACCAGCCATTGGCATGTGCTGTAGATGATGAGAACCTAACTCCCTTTTCCAATATCTGGTTAATGCCACATTATAATATAATAATGCCAAGCTGAACGTCTGAAGGCAGGACAAGAAGCAATGGATGAAAACTAATGAAGAAGAGAACCAACCTAGAACTAGGGAGAAATTTCCTGACAGAAATTGACAACTATTTAAATAGGAGCCAGCCGTGGGCAGCAGCTACCAAAAAAGCCAACACAGTTCTAGACTGCATAAACAGAGGGATAGAATCAAGATCACGGGAAGTGTTAATACCACTTTATAATGCCTTGGTAAGGCCACACTTGGAACACAGCATCCAGTTTTGGTCACCACGATGTAGAAAAGATGTGGAGACTCTGGAGTGCATAACTTGCGATTCCTGAACAGCGAAGACAGGCAAACATTTGAGTAAAGACCCTATCCTGCTTAGTCCAGCCAAGGTCATCCGTGTACAATACTAAAGTTTAAAGAATCTGACCAGAAGCAGGGGAAAAAAATGTTTCAAGAAGGCAAAACAGATTGAAAAGACACACATCCTTTGTCAAGAGCTGTCTAATAGCCCTTGAGAGAGACAGTATACATCTTTAGAGTGGCATTATGGTACTTCATGCTTTCTTTCAAATCAAGTCTCCTTATAGTTCCTGCCATTATTAAGTGGTGATCATCCACTTCTAACTCTTAATACATTAATGTTGGATTCCTCAGCAGGTCGCCTTGGAGAGTCTATTCTGCCTACCATCGTGTTCATTCATTCCCACAAAGCTCTCTGCTTTATCTCATTTGGAGTGCCTTAGATTCTTTTTCACATACAGAATGAAAAGCTAGCAGGCTGCAAAGGAAAGCAGCCATGTATTTTAGATGGATAGTCGGACAGACAGACGGATGATCGCAAGCTAGCTAGCTAGGTGGATAATTAGGTGGGTGAATAGCAGTGGTGGGTTCTGAATGCTACGCCGGGAGCACCAGGTACCATGCCAGTATGGTGTTCTGGAGGGCCCACCTGCCCGCCCTCACTCCTTACCATTATTTGAAGTTTTCTGGGCTTCCGCGCAGGCGCATGGAGCACATGGTGCCTGTGCCATGCTTCACTGAGCAGCTGGAGCGTGCGGAGGCATTGTGGGTGGTAATGATGCATGCAGCACTGCGTGTGTGCACATGCATGCTGCGTGTGTTCATATGGTGGGCGTGTTGTCCCGTTACACTGTACCAGTTGCAATGGGATCTGGAACCCACCACTGGTGGATAGATAGATAGATTTTTTGGGGGGTTAAATAGATACATAAATAGAAATATTTATCAATCTTTACTATAACTGCATAATATAATCTTTACTATAACTGTACAATCTTTATTTTATATTTACAATTTAAATATATAAGCAAGTAGCTGATAGGCACCAACTATGAACAGGCAAATTTGGCAACTGTCCTCTCTAGTCTGAGGCTTCCATAACTTTAAATCAGATTGAGATGACACTTTCAAACCGAGGAGTCTTCTCAGGGAAGTAGAAACGTCAGACCTTTTATGCATGAAGTCCATGAAAACAAACAGGACCCTGGGGTTTGGGGGCCTGCTGGCCTCCATTTGAGGGGCTCAAATAAAATTTTATGTTCAGAAAATTGTTGTGGTCATTGTCAATGACATCATCATCATCAACAATATCAACAACAACATCAACAACATCATCATCATCAACAACACAGTTCTAGGCTGCATCAACAGAGGGATAGAATCAAGATCACGTGAAGGGTTAATACCACTTTATAAGGCCTTGGGAAGGCCAGCCTTGGAATACGGCATCCAGTTTTGGTCGCCACGATGTAGAAAAGATGTGGAGACTCTAGAAAGAGTGCAGAGAAGAGCAACAAAGAGGATTAGGGGACTGGAGACTAAAACATATGAAGAACGGTTGCAGGAACTGGGTATGTCTAGTTTAATGAAAAGAAGGACTAGGGGAGACATGATAGCAGTCTTCCGATATCTCAGGGGTTGCCACAAAGAAGAGGGAGTCAAACTATTCTCCAAGCCACCTGAGGGCAGAACAAGAAGCAATGGGTGGAAACTAATCAAGGAGAAAAGCAACTTAGAACTGAGGAGAAATTTCCTGACAGTTAGAACAATTAGTCAGTGGAACAGCTTGCTTCCAGAAGTTATGAATGCCCCAACACTGGAAGTCTTTAAGAAGATGTTGGATAGCCATTTGTCTGAAACGGTATAGGGTTTCCTGCCTAGGCGGAGGGTTGGACTAGACCTCCAAGGTCCCTTCCAACTCTGCTATTGTATTGCATAATCATAATCATCATCATCATCATCATCTCATCAACAATGTATGCAATGGGGAAGATGGTCCAGAAGGAAAAAAAAGAGATTTACAAAGGCTTAGTTTGAACTGAGAAAGCTACTGCCTAGGTTGTCCTTCCTTACAATCTTTAACCAAGAAGAATGAGTCAAAGGCTAGAAGATCAATGCTCGCCTAGTGATGTATGAACTCTCCTTGTTTTTGTTTCCATCGCTAGTTTGTCTCCCTGGAGTCCCATATGTTCAAGCTTGTCTCAGCGAAAAGTGCAAAGGGCGGGCAAATGAGTGTGCAAACATGGAATTCACTCTCTCCTCTGGTTAATGTGATTATGGTGACGTGATTATGGGTAAATTAGGTAGAGTGATTGGTCTGCTGGCTGAGGGCAGTGACAGATGTGCTAGAAGTTGTATCCGATGTGGCAAGTAATCTCAGAGTTGAGAGGCATTGTCTCATCTTGAGCCTGTTGACCTATCACAATTATTGCACATATTCTTCTGATGTTTGTAAGCATTTCAGCTCCTGACCATTTCTGGGAAAAGAATGAGGGAATTGTTAATCCAGGAAGAAAGCATCTTTTAAGACAGGGATAGACAATATGTCATCCTCTCCAATATATAGCTATACTTCTCTGCTCCCTTTTACAACAGCACTGAAGCAAAAGTGACTTATGGCCGTTTTTCATACTTACAACCATTGCAGAACCCCCGAAGTTACACGATCAAAATATTGACAACGGTTGTAGGGCCCCGGGATCACGTGATCCCCTTTTGCGACCTTCAGACAAGTCAATGGGTAAGCCAGATTCACTTACCGTATTTTTCGGAGTATAAGACGCACTGGAGTATAAGACGCACCCAGGTTTTGAAGAGGCAATTTTTTTAAAAAAAGTAGGTAGGTAGATAGAGGGATAGAGAGGAAAAGAAAGAGAGAGAAATACAGTAGGGAGGGAGGGAGAGAGAGGTAGGTAGGTAGGTAGGTAGGTAGAGGGAGGGAGGGAGGGAGAGAGAGAGAAAAAATACAGTAGGTAGGTAGGGAGAGAGAGTGTAGGTGTCTGAAGTTGTGTATGGTTTCTTGCCTAAGCAGGAGGGTGGACTAGAAGACCTCCAAGGTCCCTTCCAACTCTGTTATTCTATATTACAACTGCAGGGATTCACTTACTGTAACAACTGTGACAAGGAAGCTTGTAAAATGAGGCAAAGTTCACTTAACAACCATCTTGCTTAGCAACATAAATTTGGGACTCAATTGTGGTCATAAGTCAAGGACCATAATGGTCTATTGATGGAGATCCTCGGCTGCAGAATACCCTATCAAATTTCATTGATTTTTGAGAGCCAAAAATTTTGTGCAGCTGTGCGTGTGTTGCTAGAAGCCCTGTCTTGTTAATTTTCAGGAAACATCAAACATTTTCAGTGTGTTCTCTTACTTTTATATCCTGTGCTACTTTATGCTTTTTAAAAATTTCTTTTATTTCCTTTTCCTTTTCCTTTCCTTTCCCTTTTCTCCTTCCTTCCTTCCTTCCTTCCTTCCTTCCTTCCTTCCTTCCTTCCTTCCTTCCTTCCTTCCTTCCTTCCTTCCTTTCATGACTGCTTTATTTTAGTTGGCTATATTGTGTATTTGGGGGAATTCTAGGACGGTTAGTTAAATTGTTATTTTAACCTCACTGTGGATGTTTTACATCTGCTTCTTCTTCTATACATCATGTAAGCCCCTGAGAGTCATTATATTGTGGCAGGAGATACGCACAATGAACAAACAAATAATCATAGGTTCTTTATGAATTTTTATTATAAGAGTTTATTGTAATTTATTTATCAGGTTGTTCTTATCTGTCCTGGGATGTATTTGTTTTTTAGTGGAAAGATAAGCTATGGAATTAAATAACTACCCAAATATTTTACATATGAAGGAGAATATTTGTAGCTCAGGGTTGAAATGAAGGGTCCTTGGTCCCCTCTGAGCTTCAGACATTTCAGAAGTGAGCTGATGCTGGTTCGGACCAGTTCGGGTGAACTGGTAGTTGCGACCAGCAGGTGGGCCTGCACCTCCCGCCCCCAGCGCTATTCCATCCTATATCTCTGTGTTTTTGAAGCCAAGCGCATGCGCACACACTCACATTTTTGATGCAGGGCGAACCGGTTATTACATTATGGGACGCCCACCTATGAGACGTTTCATTACCCAAACTAGGTAATAACATCAGTGCTGATCGAAATCCAAAATATTTTACAGAATCCAAATAACTCTCTTTTTCAGACTGGTCTTGGGGAAGACTGACCTTCAAATGGAGAATTCACTTTGCAAGGAAAATTGTATAATGTGTGTGTATGTTTGTTTGTGTTATGTCAAAGCACCTGGTATGCCCAAATATGGGAGGCAGCATACTGCTTCACTTTTGCCTTTCAGCTCCACCCTAGGAGCCTTCCAGGCAGAAAACTATTTTTTGTGTTGCATCTGTGCTGATAAATACATAAAGGGAGACTAGTATAGATCTATTTCAAGCTATTAAGCTGTCACCAGCTAGCTATAACCTTACTGGGATTCAAACGAGCTGTTTTTACATGTTAGGCAGTTGTAAGGGTATGGCTAGCTGATGAGAGCTAAATAGCTTGAAATAGATCTATACAAGTCTCCCTTCATTTATTTATCAGCACAAATGCAATATACATACATGCATACATATATAAAATTTGAATGTTATTGCTTATATTTAACCAACATATAGATCGACTTTTCCTTCACCTCTTTAAATACCTTTTGTGACCACAGAATATGGCCACAAATAATAATAATAATAATAATAATAATAATAATAATAATAATAATAATAATAATAATAATAATAATAATAATAATAATAAATTTAATTTGTAGACCGCTCCCTCTCCCCGAAGGGACTCGGAGCGGTGCACAGGGGAATTAAAAACATACAAACATAAATACATCATAAATATATATAAAATCAGATTAAACAATTTGTCCCTGCGCTAAAAACCCAAAATACTAAAAACTAAACCCCTTAAAAACACAATTAAAACAATTTAAATGTTCAGACTGAGAGGCTGGAAGATAGGTTAGGCCAGGCCGGCCAGTTGGAATAAATAAGTCTTGAGCTTTTGTCGGAAGGCGCGGAGGTCCGTGGTTGTCCTGAGGTCGGGGGGTAGGTCGTTCCATAGAGCTGGGCCCGCCACAGAGAAGGCCCTTCCCCTGGGCGTCGCCCACTGGCATTGCCTAGTGGACGGCACCCGGAGCAGTCCCTCTCTGTGTGAGCGAATTGGTCAGAGGGATGTATAGGGTAGGATGCGATCTCGCAGATATCCCGCAGAAATCCCCAAGACTTAAGGCTACAGCTTGAGAACTACTGATATAGGTTATATATTTCATTCATTTGAATTAAGGAGAAACTTCCTAACAGTGAGGACAATTAACCAGTGGAACAGCTTGCCTCCAGAAAGGGTGGGTGTTCCATCACTGGATGTTTTTTAAGAAGATTCTAGGTTAAGAAGATGCCACTCATCTGAAATGGTATAGGTTCTCCTGTTTGAGCAGGGGGCTGGACTAGAAGACCTCCAAGCTTCCTTCCAGTTGATTCATTCTAACAAAATCTATTAAACTATTATTTGGCACAGAATGTTTAGGCATTAATTCCTATCTTAGTTATTACCTTAATCCAGGTTCCCCTCCCCTAATTTTACCCCTCGTGCATTTAGCCTGTCCTGTTTTGGCTGCCTCCCCTTTAGTCTTGCTCGATCTCTTATAATGTATTGATTCCCGATCTTTTAAACTGACCCACTGTTGATATGATCACACAGAGAGGTAAGATGTTTACATCTCACTGCAAATAGCAGATAAACGAAATAACAAAGGTTGTCAGGGGCTGAGAAATAAGGTATGTCGGGGTCTTATTTATCCTCAAAATATACGGCAGCAGGTTACAAGTTGCTAGCAACTTCCCAAGTAGAAAGTGAATGACTTTGGAAGCATCCGTGAACTAATTAGTTGGATTAATAAATGCATCCGTTCATTAAACCCATAATGGGCTTCAAAAAAATATATCAATTCAGTCTGAAATGGGGTGTCCCTTGTGAAAGTATTTATGTACATCTCGTGATTCAGGCAAATTAAAAGGAAGATCCAAGCAAAATATGCATCTTTGATGTAGTGGGGGGGAAACAGCCCAGGCTGGTTTTAGCATAAAGGAATAGAAAGTAGTTGATTCACAGGGAAGATTCCAAAATGAGAAGCCCGTTATTGAAATCCAATCCCCAATAATTGTCAGGTCCAAAGATCAATAACCATACGTGAAATTGAAGTTCAGAAGAGTTATTGCTCAAGCTTGTATATAAGAATCTATTCAACTAAAGTTCAGTGCTAAATTGGTGCCAGATAAGGATCAATTGAATTCAATACAAGTTGGACTTGGGTAGTTTATGGGAATGTAACGACTCTAAGCTTATGACACACTTAACTCCACCCTCCATCTCTACTGGCTCTCTTCTATATCAGTAATGCAATTATGGCTTGAATTATTTCGAAAAGAAAGACACATGCCTTATTTTTTCAAACATAGAGAAGGCGTTACCCTTTCTCTTTCTTTCAATTTTGAGACAAATCCAACAATTTCCCATTTATCTTTCCTAAAGAATTAACATAATTGTACTAAATTATCTCACAGCTGATTTTAAGGGCACGTGAGGAAATTGGTATTTATCAACAGTTTAACCTACCAAGGTTCTAGGCAACAATGGTATTTTTGTGTGTGTGCAATTTTCTTTTCTTTTTTGCCCCAGGTCTGAGCTGAGTCTAATTTGATCTTAATCCTGAATCTGTCACCTCTTAGGTCATTGTATTCTCCAAGATGAACAACATGTGGTGTCAAAAGTGAAGTTGAGAATGAGAAAGGATATCCTGATATTACTATTTCAATTACATAGAATGGACATGTAGTCAAGAATCTGAACAGACTGTTTGGTCAGGGCCCCTGATGCAATGACTTTTCCCTCCACCTTGTTGACCGGGATTCTGATGACCAAATACATTGAATGGGCTGAAATGTGGAACATGTGTCCTGGGTATGAAGAAGGTTGATAAGAAAAACTAGAGGGGCTCTTATAACAACTCGCTTGGAATACTTACTACTAGGAGGAAGGTCTTGGGGGGGGGGGGTTAGGTTCTGTTGGAAGAAATATCCATCTGGTTCAGTTCCAAGCCAGGAGAAAGACACTGGAAACATGGAGGTTGATTGGAAATATGGTTTATTCATGGACAGAATCACATAGGTTTGAGGTCCTGGGCAGCTGATCACATGGAGAGTGAGGGTTATTTATATCCTCTCTGGGCTTTGAACTTGAGCTTCCTGTTCCTGTGGCAAGGGCATGTATTTTCTTGGTTGCTGTCAGACTCTCATGGGACTATGCAAGGGTCATAGCTGAGCTTGTCTGAGCTCCCAGGTTTGGTTGAAACTTGGAGGGTGATGATGTAATGGAGAGGCTTGGGTTCTGGAAGGGTGTTGGGCATTTCCTATTGTGTCTTAATGACTTTGTCCTGGTTTGGACCTTGAATGAGGACTAATCTCATCACGTCATTTATTTTTATTTTTATTTTAATCACATTTATATCCCACCCTTCTCCACAAAGGACCCAGGGCGGCGCACAGGAATTTAAAAACATACAAAACAATAAATACAGAATTTTAAAACATATTAAATTATAATCCTATGCTAAAATCCAAATTAAAATCCTCAATTTAAAACTATCTAAAATAGTCCCAACGGGAGGTTAGGCTAGGCCAGCTTGCTGAAAGAGATGTGTCTTTAGACACTGGCGGAAGAGGCGGAGGTCCAAGATGGTACGCAATTCAGGGGGTAGGTCGTTCCAAAGGGCAGGGCCCGCCACAGAGAAGGCTCTTCCCCTGGGTGTTGCCAGACGGCATTTCCCGGCCGACGGCACCCTGAGAAGGGCCTCTCTGTGGGAGCGGATCGGCCGAAGGGATGTATGGGGCAGGAGGCGGTCTCGCATATAACTGAAGGTCAGGCTGAAGGTCTTTTGTCTTGTAGATAGGCTGGCCCTGTCCTTCTGGGTCTATTAAGAAAGGTGGAGGCTGTTTTCCAAGAGCATGTTTCTCCTTTAGAGAAATATAATATTCTGCTTTTTTAATATTTCTCAAAACATTTCATTCTTCTAGAACCATGATGGCGAACCTATGGCACGCATACCAGAAGTGGCATGCAGAGCCATTTCTCTGGACACGAGAGCCATCACCTGTTGCTCTTCCAGGTTCCAGCAGACTGGCCAGCTGGTCTTCACCATCCATGTGCTGGGAACATGATCTTCTGGTTTCCAGCATGGGCATGCGCACCAGCCACCTTCTAGTTTCTGGTGTGCATGCACATGCAAAGACCAAGTGGCCGGTGCGCGTGCACGCACCAGAAATTGGAAGATCATCTTCCCGGCGCACACATGCAGACTGGGTGGCTGCTATTTCAGTTTCCGCCACGCACGTGCATGCTCCCATTTTGGCCCTTGGTGCCGAAAAGATTCAGCAACACTGTTCTAAGGGAAGGGTTTATTTATTTGCTTATTTATTATTGAACAGAGTTTGGAAGTTCCTGTGTCAGGGTTCCAAGAAACACCCCCAAGAAAAGAAGGCTTGAGTTTCCTCAAAATTCCATTTTATTAGAGATGTCATATTGGCACATGTGGGAAAACCCGAATCTGAACATTTCCAGGTTTTCTCCACCCAAAAGAAAGTTCCAGTCCCTACCCAGCACCCACATGCCTATTACATGATCCAATCAGGCACCATCCAAAACTAGAGATGCCTCCCAATCACCTCATTGCAGCTGCAGGGCAAGGTGTCCTCGACTCTCTGAGAAAAGAATGTTATTTTGACTATATATCACCCATACTCCATATAATCCCCTCCCCCATTTTCCCACAGTAGAAAATGTGGCAGGCGAGAAGGCCCAAATGTAAAACATGGCTTCCACGCCTGACATCCTGTTTATGATGCCACCTAAAGCATAAAAGCTTGCTGTTGAAATCATTCTAGGTTCTCCCAGCTTTATGGGAGGACCCACTTTTGCCCGGATCTGACTAAAAGTGAGACTCAGAATAGAATAGAATAAATCTTTATTACGGTCAAAGACCAGCAATACACATTACATTCAACCATATGTTAAAAAGTATTAACTTTAAGATATAATTTTAAAAATGTCAGCATTTTAAGTGGAAAGTAGCATACATGTTCTCACTTTGTTCAGGTCATTTGCTGGTTTACCTAGGTGCAGAAGCGTTAAGTATATATGTAAATGTAAATACCATGGTCCCGAAATTGTTAGAGATATGTCCAAATGATTGGTACAAGATCACAACTATCCTTCTATAACCAATTTTTTTCTTATGGATATTGCAGAAGCACACAATTTTGCCACTGCATGCGTAGTAGCCGGGTTCGTGTCCTGGAGGAGGAAGTCCAGATAAAAATTGTCTGCCCTCCCTGGTAATCTCGACTCAGAGAGAATGGTCCTTGCCTCTTGTTCACACTGAGCCAAACCTAAACTCCCGATGAACAAGATTAAGTGAACTATGTTGAATGTTCCATGAATACGTTATTTTATTTAGAAAGAGGGAGTTGTGAGGAAATTGTTATTTATCAAAAGATGCACCCACTCATGTCACAAGAAGCCATGCTATGTTGTTGGGTTTTTTTTTGTTGCTCCAGTTCCCTTTTGTTCCAGATTTAGCCTGAATCCAAGGTGATCTTAATAAACACAGTCAGTTCACCTCTTGTGTTGTTGCCTTCGCATAAATGAACAATACTGGAGTCAGGTGAAGATTGTGATTTGTCAACAGCCATAATCAGGGTCTCTTCAAATCTTCCAATTTCATATATCCCCCCATTTACCTTGAATTAAAATACTTTATAGACAATGAAATATGACATGCTAACTATATATCCATATGTCTGCATATATTCTGCTTTCTGCGTAGACAATACATTAAGGTTGACACTTAATTTAAATCAGCACAGTTTTGCATTATTCAGTGGATGGTTGTGAGCTGCTTTTCTTTTGTACTTTTGGATTAATTTCATTGTTGGGAGATTTTTATGTTTTTAAAAATGCCTGGCTCAGTATCCACAAGTCCCAAGAAAAGAAGTACAACATTTGCCTTCCTAACTAGAGAGAAAACAAGAGAATACAATATTTTTAGGGAGCTTCTTCTAGATCAGTTGTTCTTTCGCCCTAAATTTAGGAAGATGTGATGTAGTGTATTAGTAATGCTCCATTGGGACACTCTGTAGGGATGTGGTGGCTAAAATGCTGAGCTTGTCGATCTAGTTGGCAGTTCGGCAGTTCGACGGTTCGAATCCCTAGTGCTGCATAGCAGAGTGTGCTCTCGTTACTTGTCCCAGCTTCTGCCAACCTAGCAGTTCAAAAGCATGTAAAAATGCAAGTAGAAAAATAGGAACCTTTGGTGGGAAGATAACAGTGTTCCAGTGGTAGGATATGACTGGTATGCCCTGGTATGAGCATACTGGTGCCTTCTGGGAGCACCAGGTACCATTCTGGCATGGTGCTCCAGAGGGCCCACCCACCCACCCGCTCTCCTTACCGCTACTTGAGCTGATTGGGGCTTTTGTGCATGCGCACAGAGTGTACGGCGCCTGCGCAATGCTCCGCCGGGCAGCTGGAGTGTCGTGGGTGGTAAGTACGCATGTTCATGTAGTGGACGCCGGGCCCCATTGCAGCATACCGGTTGCAAGGGGATCTGGAACCCACCACTGCAGCGTTCCGTATGCCTTCGGTGTTTAGTCATGCCGGCCACTTGACCATGGAAATGTCTTTGGACAGTGTTGCTCTTCGGCCTTGAAGTGGAGATGAGCACTGCCCCTTAGAGTTGGGAATGAGTGGCACGTATGTGTGAGGGGAACATTTACCTTTCCTTAGTGCTCCATAGTGATTGACCATTCTGCATTCATAGCATTCTTCAATGGTGGAACCATTGCAATGTTTGTAAAGGAGAAGAAACGGTCACTAAGACTATATTCCCACAGTGTTTAGTATTATTGTTGTTCTTAGCATATGGCATTTTTACAGTAGCCAGGAGAACACAATTCTGTTGCAGAGTAGTAGTTCAGCTTGCTTCAGCCCTGTTAAAGGACACCCTTACATGCTTCCCAAGTGTAGTGGCCTGTCAGCCTCCAGCCCCATCAGCAGCTGACTCAGAGGAGAAGGAGGTGTGGGATTCAGGGTCAGCATCAAGGCAACCTGAGAGCTTTGAGGGGGATGAGGGAATGGAGCTGGCAGAGACAGAGGCAGAGGCAGAGCCTGGGCTGTCCATCAGCCCTCAGATGGAGAGTCAACAGCCCCCAGGTCTGGAGGTGGCAGATGAGGAACAAGAGGAACAGCTGGCTCCAGTGCCTGATATGCAGATGCACAGAAGGCAGAGGAGAGGAGAGCAGTGGAAATCTTTGGGCTGGCCCTTGGGCAGGAAGAGCCATTAGCAAAGTCCCACCCTAACTCTGGGGATAAAAAGCAGGGGGCAGAGATGAGTAGCGGTGGCAGATAACTAATCTTCGGGCCAGCTGGACTTTAGCCTGTGTTGAGAGAGAAACTTTTTGCCTAGGCAGCTGGTACTCTTAATAAAGGAATCTTTGAATTAACTTCAGAGGGTTTGCCATGTTTGGGAGCTGGGTCAGATCACCAAGGTGCACCACAGGAGGGCGAGATGGCATCTCACCAGAGAAAAAGATGCCTAGCTCTTCCTGCAACTTCACCCAAGGGCCCTTCCCTTCCTGGAGCTGCCTTGCAAGTGGGTGCCACAACCAGGAAAAGTCAGAGCCGAAAGGAATTTGACTGTGTGCACAGAGCACCAGCTTGTCTCCCCACCAAATCTATCTAGTTGCATAGAACATTAATAAGTCGATTAATAAGTCGAATAAATGAATGAATGAACATGCTTTCGAACTGTTAGGGGGACAGAAGCTAGGTGAGTGATAGGAGCTCACCCTGCAGAGCTAGGACTCGAACTGCCAGAGCTGAAACAATCACCAGTGTCATTAAGCCACTGAACCCCTGTGCCTCCCTTCCCACAGTGCAACCCTAGAAAATATGGTAGGAAAGCATAAAGCACGTGCAGTTATTGTATTAAATAATACTCTGCAATAGCATCTCAATCAATCACCAGAGCAATTTTATGTACCATATTTTTCGGAGTATAAGATGCACTGGAGTATAAGATGCACCAAGATCTCGAAGAGGCAAATTAAAAAAAATGTTTTTGCACTCTGCAGACCTCCCAAAAACAGTTCGTTTTTCACAAAAATGGGCCCGTTTTTTGTCCAAAAAAAAAAAAAATGGCCGTGCCTAGCCTTTAGGAGGCTGTCTTATTTTGGGAAAATATGGTAGCTCTCAAGAAGTCTTCTGCAGGCTGTGTAAAACAAGGACAAGCAGAGCAAGAGTTAGAATGGGCCTTTTCAGATCTATCTACTTCTTTTCTCACATGTATTTTCACACCAAACAGTAGTATATTCTTGTATTACAGGGAAAAAAACTTTTTAAGAGAATCTACTCCAAAATGTTGTGTTCACAAATATAAGATCTGTATTAACAGTAAAGGATTTTGGGGTGGGGTTTTTTTTGAGCAGCTATGCTATTTCTTTCCTGAGCAATTTTGGTCAGAAGACAAATGTAAAAACTATAAACAAGAGATTTCTGTCAACTTGCAGAATAAATAAAACCATTTAAAAGCATTCTTAAAAGGCAGTTTTAGCAGCAAAATCTGGAGAGGTTTAATCAAGGGGATTCAGCTAAAATTCATCCTTTATTTGTCCAAAGTCAATTCCTCCCATCCCCTCCTTTTCTTTTTTGTTTTGTAAAGCATTAAGTCCCTCCCTTAATTAAGTCTACTGGGGTTTAATTGTGTTGATCTCATTTTAAACCAAGCTCAGCACAATTAGACACAATGAGAAGATTGGGAGATAATCAGTTCAGACACGCACCCCTCCTTCACCAAACTAAAATCCATTTTAGATCATAAATTGTTTCATTCTGCATGGACCTCAAATTAGGGGTCTATCTCCTTTTTAAAAAAAAATGTTTGGGAGAGGGGGGAAAATAACCAAGAAAAGAAGAAAATTAAACTGATTATCTCCAGCTTATCATACATGTCATATGTAGATGGTCAGGGCAATCACCAATCAAAATTACCTCTCGTTAATCTTATTGGAAGGAAAAATTCAATTATATTTATCAAGGTTATGCCATACAGTCTAGTTATTGCCTTAGAAAATCAAGCTTTGGTAGTAAGGTTGTTGACATTGTCCATACATTGTGTGTATGTTATGCTTTAACTCAGGGGTCTCCAACCTTTGCAACTTTAAGTCTGAAGGACTTCAGCTCCCAGAATTCTGGGAGCTGAAGTCCTTCAGACTTAAAGTTGCAAAGGTTGGAGACCCCTGCTTTAACTGAGTACTAGGTCGACGAAACGCCCTTCTGTCTTTCAAGACATACCGTATATATTATACAAATAAAACCATAATTACGTTTTTCTTGAAATATTAACAGAGAGGCATGATAATAATATATTTGACAGATCTGTAAAAAGATCATAAATACAGAAATTATGGGAAAGTTTAGAAGGGAGACTCGTACAACTGTTAATAGACTTCAATTCTCAGACTACGTTGACATTTTGGAAGGTGTGTGGGGGGGGGGGAGGAAATCTAGTTACAAATTTGATAACAGATTACTAGTCAGGCTGGAAGCCAGCCACCTGATTAAGGCAATTTAAATGCTTGCAAAGTGGCAAGATTAAAATCAAATAAGTGCCGATTTTTTCCCCTCCCTTCGCCTCCCTTATTTTTCCCTGGATCCGTTCCTTAACTACCAGGTGGCAGAGGAGTCTGGCTAATTTCCTTCCACGCCAATTACCCTAGGATGGTTTTTAGGGTGAAGCAGAATAATTGCTGCACTATCAGTCCAAAATGGGACACTTAATGTGTTTAAGAGAGATTTTCAGCCTTAGCAGGGGATGCTGCTTGCCCTGAGCATTGTGCATATTCGGTACCAAACCGAGCCAAAGAGGCTAGACTTATGGAGTTAACTCTTAGGCCAGAAGGATGCAAATGCCCAATGTGAGCAAGAAGCAAAGGGAAGCACTCCTGGGAAGATATGGGATGAGATAATGCCAGATCCAGGTTGCGTAGCAGGTTGAAGGCAAAGCTTGGCAGGTTATGGAAATCTTATTTATCACCTCCCTCCAAGACAGCCTTTATCACAATTCCGCCTGCAAAACTGAAATCCTTGGCAGAGAAAGAAAACAATCCCAGAGATATCTGTAAAAGGACAACAAACGCTTAAGTGTGGTGGTTGTCGTCGTCATCATCATCATCATCATCATCATCATCATCATCATCATCATCATGTCTCCTTCAAGTGATACATTCATGTCATTTTCTTGGGTTTGCCACTGTCCCCTTCATGAATGGTTTTTCAACCTCCCAGTCTAGCTCTCAATTTCTTTAGTAGCCTGTTCTGACTCCCTCCCGACACAAGACAAATGACTAGACTGACTGCTATTTGGCAGCTTTCCTGAACTAACCTTGACTAGAAGATAACACGATCCAAACTCTCCAACTCTGAAAAACTCTCTGACTCTGAAATAACCTCTCTGCGTTTTTTCCTGCAAACCTTTCGATGTACCGAGGATTTCTTTTAAAGCCTCTTGGGAGGGGCCAGTCAATTAGGCAGCTGCTACTGATTATCTCCGACTGCGTCATTCTGCTAATTGCCGTTGCCTCCTCTCAATCCTTCTTAGCCTGACATCAGGGACAAACTGGGTTTCCTCCTCCTCACTACACCAAGCCCCAGGTGCCTCCTGATGCCTAGCCGGGCTCTCTGCTCTCTCACTCTCGGCCTCCTCCTCTAGAGCAGACTCATAGGACTCCTCACTAGAGGAATCCATCAGCAGCTCATCCTGAGCTGGCTGGGCCACAACACAACCTCTCTTCCAAATACTAGCCAGGTCTAATCCTCCTTTTCTGAGATCACTCATGGTCAGTCAAGGGCACAAGCTTCTTTGAAAACAACGGACAGGATGGGCGAAGTGTTCCTTCTCTTCAATGGATCTTCTGCTTTAAAAGAGGCTTGCATAAGTTGTGACTTCAAAGACAAAGGCCGGCGAAAGCTTTAGTGGAGAAATATGTTTAGGGTTAGAGGACGGCATAATAACTCTACTTTAGTGATTTGAAGATCACAATATTGTTTACCGACCTGGGCAGAAGTTTTCCAAGGCGAGGCCCTCTAGGCAATAGAAAAAGTATATAGCTGCTCCAGAAATAAAGACAATGAGAGTGACCAGTGTGGTTTCTATCAGGATCTTCAGATGATCCATAACAGAGTTCTAAGTCCTCTAAATCCTTGGCCAACAAAGCTCTTAGGTTGTCTCCTCCCCTTAAAGGTCTGGACTACAACATCATAAGAATATTTGTTGGACACTTCTTTCTTCTCATAATGATCAGCCAGAGACCTCTGGAAGTCCAACGCTTTAGAAATGCCACTAGACGTGAAGGACCTTCTAATCTAGTATGAAGGATGAAGGTTAAATTCTTCCTCCACAAATGCGGCTAAAGGTGAGAGTGCTTTCTAGGTGGTTGGGAGGAGGGCAATGGCTCAGTGGTTAAAGATGTTGAACTTGTCAGCTGGATATCTGACAGCCAAGATTTGAGTGCGCTGCAATGGGGCGAGCTCTTGTTCCTGCCCATCTAGCAGTTCGAAAACATGAAAATGCAAGTAGATAAATAGGTACCAGTTCAGTGGGAAGGTAACAGCATTCCGTGTGCCTCGGCATATAGTCATGCTGGCCACATGACGATGGAAATGGGTTTTGGACAACACTGACTCCTTCAGCTAAGAAACAGAAAGGGGTGTCACTTGTTAGAAGGTCAACCAGAGAGGAAATCCTGAAAGCGCAGAGAGAGAAACCTTTAATTTATCAACGAGAAATGGTCACTATCTTGAAGCAGATCCCTAGAAAAATTAGAGATTCAAGAAGGAAATTTTCCTTCTTGTCTAAAACCTTGTTTGATCACGGTATTTGGTTCAAGTGGATGACACCTGAAGGGATGCTGGTGTTCTGGGAAGGAGGAAGAGTGAGGATCAAAACAGTTGCTGAGGCGGAAGCCTTTCTTAAAAAATATTCCTCTGCCCTGGGGGAAGATCCAGGGGGGACGGAGGGGGTCACGGCCCCGCCCGCGGGGGGCCAGGGAGGAGAGAAAGAAGATACAATAGCCAAAAGACTTAGATCAAAAAAATAACTTTGCCTTGATTTTTCTTGAACAATTTTGTATAATATTTCTATCCGGACTTTTTGTAAATGTCTGACAGCATGGAAGGGAGAATTTAGGTAAATGTACTTGCTTCCATCTTGTAGTGGTATGGAAAATGTTTTCTATGTTAACTTTTTTAATGTGTATTTTGAGGTCTCGGAAGGTCCGACGACTCTGACGTGAATGCTCTCAAAATTTCTTTGTAACCATTACCCTATCCTGTTAAAAAATGTAAAACCAATAAAACTTTTTCAATTAAAAAAAAAAAAAAAAAAAGAAAGGGGTGTCACCCCGTGGAGTTGGACACAACTGAAAAAGGGGACCTTTTACCTTAACCAAAGGTGCTTTTTCAGGAGGCAACTGGATTTTCTTGTTTTTCTTTAAAGACGTTTCACTTCTCATCCAAGAAACTTCTTCAGCAGGAAGAGGGACAATTTCTCTTTATCATTCAGTATGCACCAGTGGTGAAATTCAAAATTTTCTACTACCAGTTCCGTGGGCGTAACTTGGTGGGCGTGGTGTGGCTTGGTGGGCGTGGCTTGGTGGGTGTGGCAGGGGAAGGATACTGCAAAATCTCCCTTCCCACCCCACTCTGGGACTAGCCAGAGGTGGCATTTGCCGGCTCTCTGAACTACTCAAAATTTCCACTACCTGTTCTTCAGAACTTGTCAGAACCTGATGGATTTCACCCCTGGTATGCACCGTGTGTGTGTGTGTGTGTGTGTGTGTGTGTGTGTGTGTGTGTGTATGTGAATTAAATATATATTAAATTTTTAAAAAAGCATTCAGTATGAATAGCAAGCATTTGTTCAAAGACACCCTGCCAGCAAGAACAGAATAATGGTGAGATGGTTAAGACTAATAACAACAAAGAGATCCCATGTAACAATCCTACAGTAATCCTATAGGGCAGGGGGTCTCCAACCTTTGCAACTTTAAGTCTGAAGGACTTCAGCTCCCAGACTTCTCCAGCCAGCTCTGGGAGCTGAAGTCCTTCAGACTTAAAGTTGCAAAGGTTGGAGACCCCTGCTATAGGGAAAATAGGATTACTTGCCCTTGGTAGTTTAAATACAGTTTATATGCTGTTCAATATATATTTTTTGGGGGGGGGGAAGAGCGGGGGGGGGGGAGGGGAGAAGTTGGACAAGAACCGAAGCCTTCTTGAAAATCTGAAACTACTTATTACTTAATACCCTGCTGTACCATCCACGAGTGAAGCATTATCTTCCATCTGGTGAATTTGCACTCGATTTCTTTAATGATGATTATCGGAATGTAAATTACGTACTCCAGCCAAGAATACTGGAAGGTCGTTCTTATAAGAAGAGAAAGATGATTTAAAAAAAAACCCAAAATCATTATAGTTGGAAAGGGGATCCTGGCAGCGTTTGCTTTTTACAAACGGCAAACAATTTCCCCTCCACCAACCCTCCCCTCCTTCATCATCCCTTTGCCTTCTTGGTTTTCTGATTATTTAATGGAATATTGATTTATGATTGTGCGTAGCAGATGGTTTGTGATAATGCTAGCTAAAATCAGGCTCTTCAAAGGAAAATCTCTGCCTTAAGACGGTTTCTCCAACCTCATAATGGGTTTGGCACTCTTGTTGTCTAACTAGATCCTCTGGGGATTCAGGACTGTCACTGACCTATATCTTCCCTGTGTTTTATATGTTACTGCTACATTCAGCACACTTTCTGCCGATGATTCTCTGAATCTTTGCTGGCAGCAAATGGTGAATGCAACAATATTATGTTTCGACTGGGGTTTTTTTTTTTTTTTTGGTCTACAAATTAGACGGTGCAAAAGTAATGCACATAAATGTGAGCCCAATTTCTAATATTTCTCAGTCAAATTTATTTTATTTAATTAAAGTTATATCCCGCCCTTCTCCACGAAGGACCCAGGGCGACGCACAGGAATTTAAAAACATATAAAATGGCAAAATACAAAATTTAAAAACATATTAAATTACGGTCCTATGCTAAAATCCAAATTAAAATCCCAATTTAAAACTATCTAAAATAGCCCCGACGGGAGGTTACGCTAGGCCGGCTTGCTGAAAGAGATGTGTCTTTAGACACTGGCGGAAGAGGCGGAGGTCTGAGATGGTACGAAGTTCAGGGGGTAGGTCGTTCCAAAGGGCAGGGCCCGCACAGAGAAGGCTCTTCCCCTAGGTGTCGCCAGTCGGCATTGCCTGGCCGACGGTACCCTGAGAAGGCCCTCTCTGTGGGAGCGGATCGGCCGAAGGGATGTATGGGGCAGGAGATGGTCTCGCATATAATTAGGCCCCGAGCCATGGAGCGCTTTAAAGATGGTCGTCAAAACCTTGAAGCACACCCGAAAGACCACAGGAAGCCAGTGAAGCTCGCGCAGGATCGGTGTTATATGGGAGTATCTAGGGGCTCCCGTAATCACCCGCGTGGCTGCATTCTGGACTAACTGTAGCTTTCGAGTGCACCTCAAGGGAAGCCCCATTTAGCGAGTTGTCTCAGGTTCCATGCTAGATAATGCTCTTCGGTGCTACTGAAAGAAACACAACTTTATGGAGGAAGTCTCATCTGATTACTGGTAGTCCTTGATTTATAACCATTAGTGACCATTCAAGGTTAGGACGGATCCTGCAAAAGATGCTTACGATCTGGATTTACTCCCCTCCCCATTGTCATGTGATCATATTTTGGGTGCTTGGCAACCAGCCTGTATTAAGATGCTGAGCTTGTTGATCGGAAGGTCAGCAGTTCAACGGTTCGAATCCCTAAGGCTACGTAATGGAGTGAGCTCCCATTGCTTGTCCCAGCTTCTGCCAACCTAGCAGTTCGAAAACATGTAAACAATGCAAATAGAAAAATAGGGACCACCTTTGGTGGGAAGGTAACATTATTCCATGCATCTTCAGCATTTAGTCATGATGGCCACATGACCACGGAGACGTCTTCGAAAAGCGCTGGCTCTTCAGCTTTGAAATGGAGATGAGCACTGCCCCCTAGAGTCGGGAATGACTAGCACATACGTGCAAGGGGAACCTTTACCTTTACCTTATATAACATCATATAACCATGATTTATGACTTTTTGCCAGAAACTGGTGTTTACTTCTGGTTTCTGGATAGTGAGCAACGGGTTTGCTTAACAACCGCAGAGTCTGCTTAATGACCAAGGCATTCACTTCATGGCTGTTATTTGCTTAATGACCATCACAGAAAAGGTATTAAAATAGGGCATAATCACACAGGCCACCCATGACCTTAACAACCAGCATGACGTATGACCATAATTGTGGGCCTAATTACAGCTGTAAGTTGAGGATTACCTGAGTGCCCCTGGAATGTGCATTCATAGCATATCTGCTGATGAAGTTCATTGGGTAAGGGGTATAACTTTAAAATTTAAGGGGTAATAAACAGAAAATGTATCATACACCAAATTGGGATTTTCTTAAGTTGGATGCAAACTCAATTTGATTGAGGGCTGCATAAGGAGCAGTAATGGTATCCTCTTTTCTTCACTACTGGTTCGGTAGCAGGAGCGTGCGCCCGTTACAAAATCTCCCTCTCCCTCCCTCCCTCCCTCCCTCTCTCTCTCTCTCTCTCTCTCTCTCTCTCTCTCCTCCCTCCCCCCCCCCCCTCTATGTATGTGTGTATGTGTGTATGTTCCAGCATAACTCTGGAACGCCTTGAGCAATTTCAACCAAACTTGATACACAGATGACTTACTCTCTGGAAACAAATACTGTGGGGGTAACACACCAGTGGTGGGTTATGGCCGCTACCTGGGAGCAGCAGGCACAGTTCCAGTATGGTGTTCAGAGGGCCCACCTGCCCGCCTGCATTCCTTACCTGTATTTGACCCAACTGGGCCATTTGTGCATGTAGCATACGGTGCCTGCGCAATGCTCTGCTGAGCAGCTGGAGCATCATGGGCGGTGGGTGTGCATGCATGTGCAACACGTGTGCATGTGGTGGACGCCCAGCCCCATTGCAGCATACCAGTTGCGACAGGATCCGGAACCCACCACTGTAACACATCCCTAACACACCTCAGGGTGTGTGTTCGGTTAAGATACAGGCTGTTGTGCCTTAAAATGGCTTCTACCATGCTACCGTAAAATGGCTTCTACTGTACAGCACAGCTTCACAGTACTCCACAAGGGGGCTCCCTCTGGTAAGGGGGAAAAGCCAACATTAGAAATTATGTTTGGTCCAGACATTTTCAACAAAATCAGGGCTTTTCCTGTCTAATACAGGATTAGGATAAATAAATACCCAGGCAATGCCGGGTTATCAGCTAGTAGCTAATAAGATTCAACCAGTAGGAGAAAACATGGAAAGGAATGACAATATGATAAATAAGAATTAGATAAGAGGCCATCTGACCCTACTTTGGTTGTGTTGCCTTCCACAGCCAAATGTAAAGCAACGTGAACTTTGATAGCATCAAATGCCACCAATTTTATGCAGGGTGTGCATCTTCCCAAGGCTCCCAGGCATACACAATCACACTTATGCAAACTCAATTTCAAGAATACAGTTTTACATGTGGAGATGTATTTACTATGGGGGTCTGTAATAATTACAGACACCTTCTCTTGGCAGATAAAAAAAACAACCCTTAGGATTTTGACTCTTGCTTCGCAGAGTTCTCCTCAAACATTTTCTGCCGATGTGCAACATTTGTGAAGTACTCTTTAGTGGCAAGACAATTATCTGATTCTGCTAATAAATGAATGCACTAGTAGTCATTTTTAATTGAACAATTATAGGATATTGCACTGTCAGTTGATTATGGAAGTCATTTCATAAATGTCAAAAATCTCTTTAAATGAATTATAGAGCTCCAAAATAACTCCGGCAATCAGCCAGCAATAACACAATAATCTGTTTACCCTGTTGTCAGGCATGCTATCAACAGCTTTCTTCGGCTTTTAAGGGGGAGGAAACTGCATCTTAAGGATTATACTCCAGCTCTGACTTCAGCAACCACCTCTGCTCTGATTAATAAAGATTTTGAGTGCTTGTCAAGAGCTCCGTCGTGTATCAGATAGTAAGAGGAAATACAAGGAGTATTAAGGGGGGAATAAATAAAAAGACACAGCGATGCATTGTGTGTGTGGGTGTACATGTAAAGGAGCAGTCTGGAATGATATTTCAGATATTCCACGGCTCCGTTTATAAGCTATCAAGGGCTGCTGTGAACTTCAACCGCAAGTATACGAAGTTTAAGTCCTGAAAATAGGGATGGAAAATATGGTAAAATAAACTCTCCTCTGCATCGAGGTTAATTTCATGAAGGTTAAAGTTTTCTTGACAAGGAGAGGGAAGTGATTGGCACGGGACCTAGCTATCTGCGAGATCGCATCCTACCCCACACATCCCTCCGACCGATTCACTCCCACAGAGAGGGACTTCTCCGGGTGCTGTCTACTAGGCAATGCCAGCGGGCGATGCCCAGGGGAAGGGCCCTCTCTGTGGCAGGCCCAGCTCTATGGAACGACCTACCCCCCGACCTTAGGACAACTACGGACCTCCGCGCCTTCCGACAAAAGCTCAAGACTTATCTATTCCAAGTGGCCGGCCTGGCCTAACCTACCTTCCAGCCTCTCAGTCTGAACATTTAAATTGCTTTAATTGGGTTTTTAAGGGGTTTAGGTTTTAGTATTTTGGGTTTTTAGCGCAGGGATAAATTGTTTAATCTGATTTTACATATATATTTATGATGTATTTATGTTTGTATGTTTTTAATTCCTCTGTGCACCGCTCCGAGTCCCTTCGGGGAGAGGGAGCGGTCTACAAATTAAATTTATTATTATTATTATTATTATTATTATTATTATTATTATTATTATTATTATTATTATTATTATTATTATTATTATTATTATTATTATTATTATTATTATTATTATTATTATTATTAAAGAATGTCTAATCCAGAGGTGGGTTGCTGCCGGTTCGGCCCGGTTCGGGCAAACTGGTAATGGTATTTTGGTCTGGGTCACAAAACTGGCAGTGACCCAGGCTGGCCACGCCTCTGAACCGGTTCCCCAATTGCCACTGCCATTGCCGGCATGCTGTTTAGTAGTGCACACGGGTGCACAGTTCACTGAAAATTATTCTGCACACGAAACAAACCGGTAGTAAAACCAGGAGCAACCCACCTCTGGTCTAATCTATGGTTCTGTGTTAGGGAAATATAGCTCTGCATAACCTTTTTAGATCAGATATGGTTAGCATGTCAACCATTAGACCAGGGGTGTCAAACACAAGGCCCGTGGGCTGGATTCTGCCTGCAATGTGGTTGGATCCGGCCCGCAGGGGTCATCCTGAAAAAATGTAAGGTGTCAACCCATGTCATGTTGGCCTGGTCTATACAGTGCGAAGAGGAAACACGCCATCAGTTTGGGGATTGGAGTCCAGCTGGCCATGCCCACCCAGTTGGCCACACCCATCCAGCCAGCCACATCCAGTGAGTGGCATCAAGCTGGCTACGCCTATCCAGTTGGCCATGCCCCCTGACCCCTGCACAGCCCTGATGTGGCCCTCAATGAAATTTGAGTTTGACACCCTTCCACTAGGCCAAACTCTAGTGATCTAGAGAGCTAGGTTAGTCTAGGACAGTGGGTCTCGATCTTTTCATCACCTGGACCCCCTTTAAATACTTTTTGTTGCCACAGATCATGGCCATGGACCTTTAAATCCTAACATTTCTTCAACTCAACCCCCTGTGACACACTCAGGGCTCCGTGGACTACCAGTTGAGAACCACAGGTCTAGTGACTAAGGTGCTAGTTGCCAAGGTACTAAGATGCTAGATAAGGAGCAGAGAAACCTGAGTTCTAGACTCATGTTTTAGACCAGTGATTGTGAGCCTTTTCAGCACCGAGTGCACAAACCGGAGCACATGTGCATGTGCGCATGCTGCAGCGCTGAAAACCCAAAGTCTAGCTGGCTGACATAGCTATGCCAACTTTTTGACTGTTTTGGGAACCATTTTCAGGCCATTTTGGGCTATTTGTCATGCCATTTTTGGCCCCAAAAGTGGCCTGAAAACGGCCCGGAAAACAGCCTTGTTTTAGGCTGTTTTTTTTACTGTTTCAGTGGTGGGTTTCAATTTTTTTAGAACCTACTCTGTAGGTGTGGCCTATTTTGTGGGTGTGGCTTGGCAGTCATGTGACAGGGTGGGAGTGGCCACCTTTTAAAATGTGTGAAACTCATTTAACAACGCTCTTGCTTAGCAATCAAAATTTTGGACTCAATTGTGATGATAAATTCTTTCTTTCTTTCTTTCTTTCTTTCTTTCTTTCTTTCTTTCTTTCCTTCCTTCCTTCCTTCCTTCCTTCCTTCCTTCCTTCTTCTTTTCCTTTCCTTTCCTTTCCTTCCCTTCCCTTCCCATTGGGTCACTGGCAGCGGCGGGCCAGACTTACTTCCAGGTACACCGGTGGAACCCCCTCTCACCGGTTCTCTAAATTTCACCAACCGGCTCTCGCGAGCCTGCAGAAACCTACCACTGGACTGTTTCCTGCCATTCTGGTGCCCGTGAAGAGCAGCTGGTGATGGCATGCATGCCCACAGAGAGGGTTCCATAGGTTCACCATTACAGTTCTCAACTGTTCTAGACAGAGTTCAAGCACCTTGTCTCGTATCAGAAGTGCAGGAACTAGAAAAGGGGAAATTATTGATCTAATATTTTTTAAAACTCAAAAGCTTTAATAAAACACAGATTTATATAGTTCTAGCCCAGTACTGGGCCATGTTAATGGCAGAGATATTTCTGACCAGCAAGTCATTCTGTATACAAGTTGGTATACAGAGGGTGCTATAAAAGTTGGATAGTTTTTCGAATTGTGCCACATTCGCAATGAATGTCTTCATCCTCAGGGAGAAACCTCCATTTTCTCATATAATATTTAGTTCTAGCCAGATCAAGGCACACTCTGTTTAAACATCTCCAGACCATCCACTCTTCCATATCTCCAGGCAACTCTTCAAGCAGTTCTATCCAATTGTGAACACGTTTTACTTCAGTTTTCCACAGTGGTGAAATTCATTTTTTTTACTACAGGTTCTGTGGGCATGGCTTGATGGGCATGGTGTGGCTTGGTGGGTGTGGCTTGGTGGGCATGGCAGGGGAAAGATACTGCAAAATCTCCATTCCCATCCCACCCCATGGGAAGGATACTGCAAAATCTCTATTCCCACCCTACTCTGGGGCCAACCAAAGGTAGCATTTTCCGGTTCTCCAAATTACTCAAAGTTTCCACTACCGGTTCTCCAAACTATTCACAATTTCCACTACCGGTTCTCCAGAGCCTGTCAGAACCTGCTGGATTTCACCTCTGGATTTCCATCTTTTTAATTGTTCTGTTTGAGGTGTAGTAACAATCTTCTCGGTGCAGTCTAAAGAAATCCTCCTCCTCCTGGAATATCTAGGAATGTAGTAAGATGGTATACGATGTTACTTGGTAACTGTGTACATACTGTGTACATATAGGGGGTGGGTTACTTCCAGTTGTATCTGTGTAGTTTTGCTTTGTCTTGTCAATGTCTTATTTATGTTCTTTTTTCTGTTACTAATTTACAATTAAAAAAAAAATCCTCCTTCTTGATTTCAAACTTTTTGTTGGGATTACTTGGCCAAATAATGGGTGTGCCAGATTGCATAATACCTTTCCATATGCTGCACCTTCTACCATACTCTTAAAGTGGCTGAGATTGAGAAACACTGCCCTAGAGTCTACCTGTGGGCATTGTATCAAATAAAGGAGAATATTTGTAAACTAGGAATGAAATGAGGGGTCCTTGGTGCTCTCTGAGCTTGATTGTTTTAACCCACCTAGAACTAAGGAGAGATTTCCTAACAGTTGTAACAAACTCCAGAGTTTGTGGGTGCTCCATCACTGGAGGTTTTTAAGAAGAGATTGGAACCCATGTCAGGGTTCCCAATAGCTTCCAAAAGTAAATCAGAGCCCAAGGCAAAGTATTGCTCAAAGATCCAATTTATTAAGATAGCCAGGTTGGCACATCTGGGAAAACCCGAATCTGAAGGCCCACCCAGTTGAAAGTTCAAGATCTTGCCCCCACACCAGTGGTGGGTTTAAAATTTTTTTAGAACCTCTTCTGTAGGTGTGGCCTGCTTTGTGGGAGTGGCTTGTCAGCCATGTGACCGGCTAGGAGTGGCTTGCCAGCCATGTGACTGAGTGGGAGTGGCTTGGAAGTCACGTGTCTGGGTGGGCGTGGCCAACTTGTAAAATGTGGTGAAACTCACTTAACAACGCTCTTGCTTAGCAACCAAAATGTTGGCTCAGAAACTCTGGCATTTGAAGCACGCAAGTCTTAAAGCTGTCAAATTACAAGACCCTTGCACCCCTTTAGAAAAAAAATACCCCCAGGGGTGTTCAAACTTGACAGCTTTAAGACTTGTGGACTTCAACTCCGAAAATTCCTCCTCCAGTCATGTTTGCTCAGGAACTCTGGCATTGAAATGTGCAAGTCTTAAAGCTGTCAAGTTACAAGACCCTTGCACCCCTAACCCTTTAGAAAAACCCCCCAGGGGTATTCAAATTTGACAGCTTTAAGACTTGTGGTCTTCGACTCCCAGAATTCCTTCTCTCGCTCTTCATCTTGATGATGGGCAGACAGGCGGGGGGAGGGAGCTGGAAACGGTTCTAACTGGCACTGTAGATTTGTGGAACCTCTTCTATAGAAGAGGCTAGAACTGGCAGGAACCCACCCCTGCCCCACCACAACCACCAGTCCATCCCATGGTCCAATCTCCCACTGCCATGCTGGCAGCTTCCGCCCATCCAGCTCCAGTCAGGTGCAGAGCTGCAAAGACAAATGATGGCCTTGGCTTTCTAGAAAGAATTTTGTTATGGCTACATAGTATCTAAGTCCGTACAACCCCCCCCCCCCTGCCCCATTTTCCCCTCAATGGAAAATGCATAGTGGAATAATAGAAAGTGTGGCAGGCCAAAGATGCCAAAAGAAAAGATGGCTTCAGGCTTGACAGGTGCATGGTCACGCTCATGTCAGAGCATGCTCACGTGCATGTCAGAGCATGTACGTGTTCACGCAAATACATACTTTTCCATTTGGGCACTTGTGGTCTAAAACAGGGGTCTCCAACCTTTGCAACTTTAAGTCTGAAGGACTTCAACTCCCAGAAGCAAAGCTGGCTGGAGAAGTCTGGGAGCTGAAGTCCTTCAGACTTAAAGTTGCAAAGGTTGGAGACCCCTGGTCTAAAAGGTTCACCATCCCTGCCCTAGGAAAAGAGCAATGGCGAACCCCTTCCGAAAAAGTTGCCAAGAAAACTGCTTGGGTTTGACCATGTAATTGTCAGGCATCGGCATTGACTTGAAAGCGCCTTCTGCCCCCCTCTCTTCCCCACCACTGATTAACTAGATGCTGCATCAAAGCACTAACACACGAGTTCCTGTTTACAACATGGCAGGATTTGTTGTCACTTTCATCCAACACGAAAGCCAAGTTTCTGAGGGCGTTATTGAAGATTTCCTGGTGCAGATGACACTGACCCAGTTTCTGCATTCACCATTTTAGTCAGTGTGTTGGGGTGCAGCTATATTGCTTTGCTGCATTATGGGTAACTAGCTGAATACCTGTGACGTATTCGCAATGAAACTATGTGATCGGGCAATGCAGGAGAAATCCGGTTCACTCCGGTTCAATCTGTTGACTCGGCGATGGTCGGTAATTAAAACTCATAAGAGAATATCTCTCCCGCTGCCCGCTGCTAGACCTGTTGGTGAGGTACTCATGTTTAGTACTGTAAGGAGAATTCCCAGGAATTCTCTTATCCCAAATTATTGCTAGACCATTACTTGGATGTGCATACAAAGATAAAGGTTCCCCTCACACATATGTGCTAGTCGTTCCTGACTCTAGGGGGCAGTGCTCATCTCCATTTCAATGCCAAAGAGCCAGCGCTGTCCGAAGACGTCTCCATGGTCAAAGGGCCGGCATGACTAAATGCCGAAGGCGCACGGAACGCTGTTACCTTCCCACCAAAGGTGGTTCCTATTTTTCTACTTGCATTTTTACATGCTCTCAAACTGCTAGGTTGGCAGAAGCTGGGACAAGTAACGGGAGCTCACTCTATTATGCAGTGCTGGGGATTCGAACCGCCGAACTGCTGACATTTCTGATCGACAAACTCAGCGTCTTAGCCACTATGCCACCACGTCCCATTTTGACTGTGCATAGGCACGAGCAATAAGTCAGTTTAAATTGGAACTTGCTGTGTGGCCCTATTTTTTGGCACCTTACAGTTAGCAACTGTCAACTGTTATTTACTTCTTCTGCTACGTCTTTTAGCTGTTGCATTTGTAATTGTTTTTAATTTTATTTTAATATTGTGTGACCCAGAGTCAGTTGTTGAGATGGGTGGCTAGACAAATTGATTAAATAAATCAATAATAAATGTGAAAGAGAGCCTTAAGCCAGGAAAGTATGTTTAGCTTCCCTTGTCTCGGTATTTTTTTTAAAAAAAATAATGGCATGCACAAATTACACTTTCCAAACTTTTAACTGGGAAACTGATATGAATTGCTATTATTGTAATTATTAAAAATTATCTATATTAATTCCCTTGACTACAATGGTATTAAATTCCTTGCTGCTTTTTTATATTTTGACCCTTGTTTTATTGCGTTAAGCCACCTTGGGTGATTCTGCAAGCAGAAAGATGAGTTATACATTTAATAAATTAATAGAAGTTAAATAAATTAAACCCTTCATGGCTTGCTAACAGGTTATCTGACGGACCGCCCCTTGCCTGTCACATCTACCCGACCCTCCAGAGCAGGTAGACAAGGAATGTTGTGGATCCTGTCCCCTTCTGGTGAGACCCAGAAGAAGGGCCTTTTCCATGGTGGCTCCCTCCTTTTGGAACATCATCTCTGCAGAAATTAGACTGGCCCCCACTTTGACAGTTTTTCAGAAGGCCCTGAATAAAAATGTGATTTTGCTAATGGGCCTGGGGAACAGGTAAAATTGGATGGAGCCCATCTAATGGCTGATTTAATCGTGTTGTCAACTCACAAAGCATCCCTGGCCTGCTCTTGAGTTGCCATAGGCAAAGGAGATGGGAAAATGGTGAAGCAGCACAGCAGCCAAAAACAGAAGCACATTCTAGACATATCTCTCTCAAGGCTGTTTCCCAGGGTTACCCACAGCGGCCGGACGGGAATGATCTCTGCAACCCGCAGAATTGCTCCATTGGTGAATGTCACTGATGACACACCCTGGGGGGGGGGGGAGGGAAGGAACAGGGTCAAGTCTGGGCTGTAAATTACGTGGGGTCAGAGTTGGCTTCAATTGGAACGTGCGGACCTGAAGCTCCTAATAAATAACTGGATTTCTTTTGAAGCTCGGTTCGAGGCTCATGATTTAATTAGGGTATCCCTTCAGAACCCTGACATGTGTGTTGTCACTGGGTGGAGAAGTTATTGCTTTTTTAAAATATATATATATATTCCCTATTTTGCATTTTTACTATTTGTAAGCCACCTAGAGTCTCTGTGAGTGAGCAGGTAGTAAGTTATATACATTTACTAAGTAAATAAATCAATAATACGATGCATCCAATCATTAGTCTGCAACCCTGGAATCCCAGCTCATTGCTGGGATTTGAACACCCAAGCCGTTGAAATTCAAAACAAGGAGAAACATACAAATGAGACCAATCAGCATCAATCTACCAATCATGATGCAGCTGCACAGCCAATCAACCCACTCACAGCAATAGTCAGCGCTCCACCCCCCCACCAAGATTTAAAGAGGGGCGATGCCTCCGCAGTCACAGTCACAGACATAATCCTGCCTGATGATGGCAAGTGAGATCTTGCCAAAACATTGCAATAACATCTCCATGCTATATACACGGGAAAATCCCCGAAGCCAGCAATTCCAGCATACATACATACATACATACATACATACATACATACATATATATATGAGAATATTAAATGTTAAAAATCTAACATATATATAAAATACACACACACACACACACACGTCTGCAGAAGAGAGAAGGATTTTCCTATTATCTTTGGGCTTGCTATTTATCATTTGTCAATGATAAAGCTGTTATTTTACAGAATTACTGAGCACACACACAAACAGAGAGAGAGAGAGAGAGATGCGCGCGCACACACACGCACATACACATATGCTCAAACTGAGGTAAACATGCTTATGATTATTAGCTTGGAAGTGCCTGATAATTGTCAGAAGCCTAAGGCAACAACAAAGTCAGGTCTTTGGTAGTCACTATAGATGTTGTCTTAACTTGCCTTTGTTAGTGCATGTGAAAAGGTTAATGCTGTTCTTTCCTGTCAACACAGAATGAGGCGAGGTAGCACCTTTGAAATCTAAACTAACCCTTTTTCTGTGACAGATGTGAGCGCAGGAAGAACCAGCATTCACAGGCTCGGTACAGGAACAGGACTATCAATTAAGCCTGCACTGGTACCTCATATAGTAAACATACTATAGGGTGGAGGCTTAGAGGAGGAATAAGTGGTTGCTTTTTTTAGCATGCCTAAAGTTGAACATCTGTCTGCAAACAGCATTTTGAGGTAATTGCGTTAGCTTTATTTTTGATACATTTTGTATTAGCTTATAATATATAACCATATATATTATTATAATCTAGTTTAGTGAAAAGAAGGACCAGGGAAGACAGGATAGCAGAGTTCCAATATCTCAGGGGATGCCACAAAGAAGAGGGAGTCAAGCTATTCTCCAAAGCACCTGAGGGGAGGACAAGAAGCAATGGGTGGGAACTAATCAAGGAGAGAAGCAACTTAGAACTGAGGAGAAATTTCCTGACAGAAAAAATTAGTCAATGGAACAACTTGCCTCCTGAAATTGTGAATGCCCCAACTCTGGAAGTCTTTAAGAAGATGTTGGATAGCCATTTGTCTGAAATGGTGTAGGGTTTCCTGCCTAAGCAGGGGGTTGGACTAGAAGACCTCCAAGGTCCCTTCCAACTCTTCTATTCTATTCTATTCTATTCTATTCTATTCTATTCTATTCTATTCTATTCTATTCTATTCTATTCTACTCTACTCTACTTTACTCTACTCTACTCTATTAAATACAAAAATACAAAAGAAAGTAGTGGGAAAGTAAGGGAGGGAGAAGGAAAAGGAAAAACATAGGTCAAAGGGGAAGAAAAGGTGTTGACATCCAACTCCCTAATATGAGCATCAAACCTCAACTTTTTTCTTTTACAGACTAATATAAACTCGCCATTTCTATAACAACAAACCCATCCAATCTAAAAGGGGAACGGTGCCGCAGTGGTTAGAATGCAGTATTGCTGGCTAATTCTGTGGACTGCCAGCAGTTCGATTCTCACCCGTTCAAGCTTGACTCAGTATGTCATCATTCTGAGATCAGTTAAACGAGGACCCACGTTGTTGGGGGAGCAATAGGACGACTCTGTAAACCGCTTCGAGAGGGCTGGCAGTTGTCAGAAATAGCCTGCAATACTACCACTCTAACCACGGTGCCGTCATGGCTCTGGTAATGTACCGAATTGTTTAAAGTATAAGATGCACCTTCCCCCCCAAAAAAGTGGGTGCATCTTATACACTGAATACAGCATTTTTGACCTCCCGAAACTCCACTCCTTCATAAAAATGGACATGCAGAGGGTTTGGGAGGCCTGCAAAGTGCTCCTGGGGGCTGGGGAGGACAAAAATGAGAGAAAAACGGGCCATTTTTTTGCTAGTTTTTGCTAGTCCTACCCCCAGGAGCATTCTACAAACCTCCCAAAGATTATGCATGCTCTGCTTTTTGCAAAAAAATGAGCCCATTTTCACAAAAATGGGCTGTTTTTTGCTCATTTCCCCCCCTCCCCTAGCCCCCAGAAACACTTTGCAGGCCTCTCAAACTCGCTGCATGCCCTGTTTTTCACAAAAAATGAGGTGCGCAGAAGGTTTGGGAAGTCTGCAGAGTGCAAAAACTTTCCCCCCCAAAATTTACCTCTTCAAAATCTTGGTGCGTCTTATACTCCGGTGCGTCTTATAGACTGAAAAATATGGTATATGGCTTTGAATTCCTACAAGATGCATGGTTAGGCATCCAATGAATAAATAAACAATTCAACCTTGCCTCATCCTTAAAAACAAAACTAAGGATTTCATATATTGTACCTTTCTCATATGGTTTTCTTGAGATACAGTATGCATGTATTCTATAGCCCTTCTGGACAATTGGTAGAAAATGCTTAAGTGTGGGTACGTAGAGAGGCTATGGAGCTGCTTTGTGTATTTTTAGCTCATCTCTTAATGGAATTTAGCAGCAGGAGATAAAGAGCAAAGGCAGAGCTGCAAGCTCAGACAGTCCAAAATGTCAGAATTTGAAGCTTGTTCCATTGTGAGCACTTAGGTAACAATTAATGAAATTGCTAACAAAGCGAGGGAGAAATTTGTTTGATTCGCATTTTAAGAACTGACCTTATTTTCCGTTACTGAACTGATGTGCAAGCCACAATATAATTATTTTTATCTTCATCGCCCTTTGGAAAAGTTCTCTACTTTTTTTTAAAAAGTCTATGTATTAGTGGACATTGATTACAAAAATATGTCCACTAACTGCAAAGTTGGAGATAATTATAGAATGTATAGGATAGCAACGAAAACATGTTTGGTTTTTTGGGGGTCATGAAAATACGCAAAAAATGTGAGTGAATGTTAGTTGGGAAGGACCTGAATCAGAAATGCCAAATCCAGTCCCAACAACTGGCCGAGTGTGTGATCAACCATATGAATAATGACGGTGGTTGCAAACCATTTCGTTAAGGGCTTCCAAGAAATCTACACCAATGTGTCCAGTGTCCAGTTAGACTCCCAGGACTCCTTATTTTTTTTTCTATGTGTGCATGCCATTTTTACAGCAAACAGAAACTGACATTGCAATTGTCTAGCAGTTTACACAAGGTGCTCAAGAGAAAATCTATAGTGCTCTCTGCATGAGTTGCTTCTGGGCCAAATCATGCAGCAAACAAACAAACATAACCTGGTTGTATAGCAATACATTGCTTCTGCCTCCTCATACTTATTTAGTTATTTAGTTATTTAGCTATTTAGTTAGTTATTTAGTTATTTAGTTATTTAGCTATTTAGTTAGTTAGTTAGTTAGTTATTTAGCTATTTAGCTATTTAGTTAGTTATTTATTTAGTTATTTAGTTATTTAGCTATTTAGTTATTTAGCTATTTAGTTAGTTATTTAGTTAGTTATTTAGTTAGTTAGTTATTTAGTTATTTAGCTATTTAATTAGTTAGTTATTTATTTAGTTATTTAGCTATTTAGCTAGTTATTTATTTAGTTATTTAGCTATTTAGTTATTTAGCTATTTAGTTATTTAGCTATTTAGTTAGTTAGTTAGTTATTTAGTTATTTAGTTAGTTATTTAGTTATTTAGTTATTTAGTTAGTTATTTAGTTAGTTATTTAGTTACAGTGGTACCTCGGTTCACGAACGCCTCTGTTCACGACCAACTCGGTTCACGAACAGAAATTTTCCTCAAAATGTGCTCCGGTTCACGAACTCCATTTCGGTTCACGAACAGAAAAGTTCGTAAAAATATGCTCCGGTTCACGAACTCCGCTTCGGTTCACGAACTCGGTTTCGGTTCACGAACAGAGTCAGTTCAAGAATTAAGACCAAAAAACAAGGTCAGAACTGTACAAATGTGTAATTTGTTTCATATTTTTGGTGCTTCTAAAACCAAAATACAGTACAAGGTCAGAACTGTACAAATGTGTCTTGTAATTTGTTTCATATTTTTGGTGCTTCAAAAACCAAAAAACAAGGTCAGAACGGATTAACCGGATTTACATTAAACCCTATGGGAAACTGTGCCTCGGTTCACGACCAATTCGGTTCGCGAACAGAGTCAGTTCAAGAATTAAGACCAAAAAACAAGGTCAGAACGGATTAACCGGATTTACATTAAACCCTATGGGAAACTGTGCCTCGGTTCACGACCATTTCGGTTCGCGACCAGAGTCAGTTCACGAATTAAGTTCGTGAACCGAGGTACCACTGTAGTTAGTTATTTAGTTAGTTATTTAGTTAGTTATTTTTTTAGTTAGTTATTTAGTTAGTTATTTAGTTAGTTATTTAGTTAGTTATTTAGTTAGTTATTTAGTTAGTTATTTAGTTAGTTAGTTATTTAGTTATTTATTTATTTAGTTAGTTATTTAGTTAGTTAGTTAGTTAGTTAGTTAGTTAATTAATTAGTTTGTAATTAGCATTTATGAGATAACAAGTATAAGTATAATGAACACGGAGAATGGGTACAAATAAATGGGGACAATAGGACAGGGATGGTAGGCATGCTGGTGCACTTATGCACGCCTCCTTTACGCACCTTTTAGCAAAGGGGTGAGGTCCACGCTAGACAGTTTGAGGTTGAAGCTGTGGGGGTTTGGGGATGTAACAATGGAGCCGGGTAGAGCATTCCAGGCGTTGACCACTCTGTTGCTGAAGTCGTATTTTCTACAATCGAGTTTGGAGCAGTTTATCTTGTGTTTGTATCTATTGTTTTCTCATGTGCTATTGTAGTTGAAGCTGAAGTAGTCATTGACAGGTAGGACATTGTAACATATAGCTTTGTGTATTATACTTAGGTCAGACCTTAATCCAGGGGTGTCCAAACTTGGGAACTTTAAGACTTGTGGACTTCAACTCCCAGAATTCCCCAGCCAGCATTCGCTGGCTGGGGAATTCTGGGAGTTGAAGTCCACAAGTCTTAAAGTTCCCAAGTTTGGACATCCCTGCCTTAATCAGTCTAATTCTAGGTTGTCCAAGCCCAAAATTTCAAGTCTGGTGGCATAAGGTATCCTATTGTGAGCAGAGGAGTGAAGGACTCTTCTCGTCAAATACCCCAATTGCACTAATGACCGATATACATATTTTTTATGTATATATCTCTGTCTCTCTTCCCACACTTGCAAAGGAAGCCCTGGAAGGTGCGCTCGCTTTCTTCTAGCAGCAGAAACATTCACTCACACACACACACTTAGAAGGTGCTGCAGATTCCAAGAAGAATTCTGATACTTTTCAGAAAGGATTAGGAAGTTCAGGCTATCAGTGGTAGGGAGATGAACAGTTGTCTGCCATACACACCTTCCCCTGCCCCCTGCCTTTTAACCCTAGAGCTAGGATGGGGCTTTGCTAGCAGTGGTGGCTCTTCCATCCCAAGGACCAGCCCATAGATTTCCACTGCTCTCCTCTCCTCTGCCTTCTGCGCATCCGCATGTTTTTTTTTTAGTTTTAATTCGATTTATATCCCGCCCTTCTCCACGAAGGACCCAGGGCGGCGCACAGGAATTTAAAAACATATAAAACAGAATATACAAAATTTAAAAGCATATTAAATTACATGAAACAATCCTATGCTAAAAACCAAATTAAAAACCCCAATTTAAAACTATCTAAAATAGTCCCAACGGGAGGTTAGGCTAGGCCGGCTTGCTGAAAAAGACACTGTGTCTTTAGACACTGGCGGAAGAGGTGGAGGTCCGAGATGGTACGAAGTTCAGGGGGAAGGTCGTTCCAAAGGGCAGGGCCTGCCACAGAGAAGGGTCTTTCCCTGCGTGTCGCCAGACGGCATTGCCTGGCCGACGGCACCGAGAAGGCCCTCTCTGTGGGAGCGGATCGGCCGTAGGGATGTATGGGGCAGGAGACGGTCTTGCATATAACTAGGCCCCGAGCCATGGAGCGATTTAAAGATGGTCATCAGAACCTTGAAGCGCACCCAAAAGACCACAGGAAGCCAGTGCAGCTCGCGCAGGATTGGTGTTATATGGGAGTATCTCGGAGCTCCTGTCAGCCACTCCTGTCAGGCACTGGAGCCAGCTGTTCCTCCTCTTCCTCATCAGCTACTCCCAGATCTGGTAGTTGTTGACTCTCCATCTGAGGGATGACAGACAGCTCACACTCCACCTCTGCCTCTCTTTCTGCCAGCTCCATTCCCTCTTCCCCCTTGGAGCTCTCAGATTGCCTTGATGCTGGCCCTGACCTCCATGCCACCTCCTCATCTGATTTGGCTACTGAAGTGGCTGATAGCCGACAGGCCACAGCAATGGGTTCTATATTTAGTATTAGTTGCTGCATGTAGCCTACACTAAGCCCAGTCTTACCAAGCTAAGACTGATAGCCTTGCCTATACCCTTTGTATTTTGCTGAAAAGCTTTATCTGAAAGCCTTAACTGACCATTGGCACAGGTCAATATTTGCAGGACTATCTGATTCTTTACATTTACATTGATATTCTTTATATTTAAATATATATTGGGGGCTAAAACATATGAAGAACTCTAGTTTAATGAAAAGAAGGACTAGGGGAGACATGATAGCAGTGTTCCAATATCTCAGGAGTTGCCACAAAGAAGAGGGAGTCAAGCTATTCTCCAAAGCACCTGAGGGGAGAACAAGAAGCAATGGGTGGAAAGTAATCAAGGAGAGAAGCAACTTAGAACTAAGGAGAAATTTCTTGTCAGTGAGAACAATTAGTCAGTGGAACAGAAGTTGCCTCCAGAAATTGTGAATGCTCCAACACTGGAAGTTTTTAAGATGATGTTGGCTAACCATTTGTCTGAAATGATATAGGGTTTCCTGCCTAGGCAGGGGGTTGGACTAGAAGACCTCTAAGGTCCCTTCCAACTCTGTTATTCTATTCTATTCTATTCCATTCCATTCCATTCCATTCCATTCCATTCCATTCCATTCCATTCTACCTCTTCCTTTTTAAACTTATACTTTATCCTACATCTTTTTAATTCTACATTCCATCTTAATTTGTTTGGGCTTCCTTCTTTCTTCCTTCTGCCATTTTTATATATAATGCTGTTTACCCCACAGGGGAACACCATGATGAGACCATATGCATGTATGGATGAGTGTTAAAAATATTTTATCGAAAAAAAAAAAGAATGGCTAGTCGAAGGAGATCGCCGTAAGATTTTGCAAATGTTGAGATGTATTCATTTACGGCTCTCTGAGCCTTGTCTGATTGCCTTCCATAGGAGAATATGTGTGTTCTGTAATATATTCTAAATGGTTTGTGAGCTTGCTTGGGTAGCTGAGATTTTTCCCAATCATGCTACTGGCAAAGGAAAAGCATCAGGGACCTTCTCAATGAAAAATATAAACAAAACCCTCCAGCTACTCTGATTTGGAAGAACAATTATATTTGGAGGAGGGGGTGTGTGTGGGATGCCCAGGCGTACATGTTTGTCTTCCCTTTATTGCTACTATTATTTTTATGGGCTTAGCTGCCCCAGGCACGACAAAGTAGGGGAGATAATTCTCCACTGCTCACTGTATCGATACTGACAAGGACACCTGCTTGGAGGCTACTCACGATAACTCCAGATTTAACAAGCCAATGTATGGAAACGGAAAGATTGGCTTGTTAGGATGGGCTCTTTCCAGCCTCTTTTGTGGCATCAAGGTGTGTTGCAGCCAAGAGTCAAGTTCCCAGCAATTCTTCCAAATGCTTGATGAGGGAAGGAAGGAAGGAGAGGATTAGGGAACTGAGCAAACAGCCAAAAAGTATTTGAGACCTACTCAAGCTGGCATAACCTACAAACCCCACGCTTTGCTGACTGCTAAAGCCAAAGCCAATGAAATGCAGGCTTGGGTATATGTAAAAACCTCTGTGGTGGAAAATTATCAACTAATGGCGTAAAATCACAACCTCCAATGAAGCAAAAAAGTCCTTTTCTTCTGTCACGGTGGAGCAGTAGAAGTGAGACCATTCTTTCTGGGCAGGATAATTTCCAGAGCTCTGACATACTAGGAAACAGTATCCGAGGTTTTACCTACCTATACGGGTTATCAGAGTTTGTTGCAGAAATCACATCTGGAAAACACACACTGATGATTGATTGAGCAGGATTCATTAATTTCTTTATATACATAACAGCACATGAGTAAATGTACAATACCAATAGTGGATTCTCCAACGTGGTAGCAGTTACAGGCAAAACACAGGCAGAGGAGAGATGGGTTTCAGTTCAGAGTTCAGAGAGCTGACTAGATTAGTTCTCTTGCACAGACTCAGAGCTACATAGGTAAGCCACACCCAGGCTCCAAGCCTTCTGGCATGGCTCCCAGTCACCAAATAGTTCCTATTGACTGACCCAGTTGCCATGCCTATATATTGGCTGACCTTGTTACCATGTCTCTGCCAGTTCATGAATATTCTGACACAGGTAAAGTTATATTTCTTGCAGAAAGACATAAATAGATTTTTTAGGTGGGAGGATGTCACTCTTGGGATTGTGACCAAGAGATTGAATGTAAAGGATTCATAGTACAAGTTGTCCTCGACTTATGACCACAATTGAGTCCAAGACTTCTATTGCTAAGTGATGCATTTGTTAAGTGAGCTTTGCCCCATTTTACAGCCTTACTTGCCACAGTTGTTAAGTGAATCTCAGCAATTGTTAAGTTAGGAACGCGGTTGTTAAGTGAATCTAGCTGTCCCGTTGTCTTTGCTTGTTGGAAAGTCGCTAAAATTGATCACATGACTTTGGGACTCTGCAGCCATCATAAATATGAGTCAGCTGCTGAGCATATGAATTTGGATCATGTGACCACGGGGATACTGCAACAGTCATAAATGTGAAAAAGGGTCATACGTCACTTTTTTCAGTGCTGTTGTAACTTCAAACAATCACTAAATGAACAGTTGTAAGTCAAGAATTATCTATGGTCATGGCTGAAGTTCATGTATACTTCTCAAGAATTTTCTGCTTTGGGACTGCTGTCTGAAAAGTTATACATGTCAACATTTTCCTCTCCTGGGGAATCATGGATGCATTGTGATATGATTGATAAATGTTTGTAATAGGAATTTGAGCCTCTTCTGTAGAAAGAGTTTGCGGATCTAACAATAGATAGATCCCAGGTATTATATGTTTCTTCTTGCTACAATGGTGATCAGACTTCTTCAAGCTCACTAGGATTTGCTAAGTTGCTTTTGCTAATGAGAATTTCAGTGTAATATAGCATTTATTCAGCTTTAAAAAACAAGATAATTGGTGTTTGTTTATAATATTACTTATATTTATTTATTTTTATTTATTTATTTATATTTATATCCCGCCCTTCTCCGCAGAGGACCCAGGGCGGCTATAGATACACCACATGATATACGAAACTTATATCAGCATCAATATGGCTACTATTTAAAAGTTTATAACCTTCAAAAGAAACCTAAACTATGATGCAATGAGGTATACAGAGAAGATTTTTTTAAAAAAATTGTCAAGATACTTAATGTTGGAGAAGACTGCTAAAAATCCTGTGGACAGCAATCCAGCAATCAAATCAATCCAGAGTGACTTGAGCCTTCCTTCCTTCCTTCCTTCCTTCCTTCCTTCCTTCCTTCCTTCCTTCCTTCCTTTTGTTATCTACTCATCTTCCCATCTTCCTTCTCTCCAAGACTTAAAATTATGCTTTATGTCTTTCCTTTTTTTAAGACCAATGCTGAAATTCATATTGATACCATCACTATTATTATAGCCAGTGGTGGGATTCAGCTGGTTTGCATCAGTTCACATGAACCAGTTGTTAAATTACCCACCTCCCACTGAAAAAGTGGATCCTGGGTTATGAGCTGGAATGGAGAAACGGGCAACGGATTGGCTGGTGAGCGGGAAGGAGGAGGAACAGGCCTCCTCCTCCCCTAGTGCTGGTCACTCCATTGCCCATTTGTCCATTGCAGTGTAGAGTAGCACCCAGGATCCACTTTGATAGCGGGTGATGGTAGTAATTTAACAACCAGTTTGCCGAAGGTCAGGTTGAGCCATGTCTTCCACAATAGCCAAGCCGACCCTGGGCGAACCGGTTGTTAAATTATTTGAATTATTTGTGCTTTTGCACAAAACCGAAAAAATACACCCGCAGATAAAACAAAAATGAGAAAAGTACTTGAATGTGCAGAGATGGACAAAATGACAATAGAACTAAAAGAAAGAGAAGAATTGGATTTCTGTAAAATATGGACTAGAACAGGGGTTCCCAAACTTGGCAACTTGAAGACTTGTGGACTTCAACTCCCAGAATTCTCCAGCCAGCTGGCTGGACTAGAATGTATAAGTGGCTAGCAAACAGAAGCCAAAACAGAAAATAGAGAATGTAAATATAATGGTGATATAAATAATTAAGATTATTATAAGTGTTACTACTACTATTGTGATATTATAGGACAAAGTAAAATCAATAGGAAGGCAATGCAGAATGGAGAACTAGAAAGGCATAATAATAATAATAATAATAATAATAATAATAATAATAATAATAATAATAATAATAATAATAATAATATTAATAATCTTTATTGTCATTGTAATAATATTGTAATAAAATTACAATGAAATTGGTTTGAGCGCCGTGCCAACACCTGCACCAGGTGGAATACAGACAGCAGTGACAGTTGAAAAGGATCAATTGTACTTTGTCTTTTATTATCCATTTCATCAAATCTGTTTGGCATTTTAGGAGTTGGTGGAAGAGGAACACGTCTCTTTTTCTTTTTTATTTCTTGTTGCAATGAACTTTGAGGAATCGCACTTGGCATTTTTTCTTCTCTCTCAGCTTTCCCAACAGAAAAGGATGGAATTACTGGTAGGGGTGGTGCTCTCCGCTTCTTCATTTCCATTCTTGCAGTTGCCCCTTGTATATTCCCAAGAGTTAATGATGGTGCCACCGTTACAGAACATAAACTTCGTGAAGAATCTGCGATCATTGTTTCATCAAGGCTTTGTTTACGATACAACATGGGTTTTAAAAATCCTCCACTACCCAGATCTAGGCTTCTTCTTGAGGATTTCTCTGCCTGAAACTTGTTTTTCTTACTTGTCCTAAGAAATCTGAGTAATCCTTTTTTTTTTTCTTTAACTGATGTGTCACAATCAGTTGATATGTTTGTTTCTCTATAAATACGAAAGCCAATACAGAAGGCTGTATAATTACTTTACATTGTTATGTACGGTTTTTTTTTGTCTTGTTGTGTTTTTCTTTCTGTTTTTAAAGATTAAAATGTTCAATAAAAACTATTTTAAAAAATAAATTATTTGACTCCCACCACTAATTGTAGTCATAATTATGTTTCTATTTTTGCACGCCTGGCACTTGCAAAGATCACCAACCACATTCAGTGTTGCTGCCTCCAAGTCAACAACAAACCGAATGTTCGGTTCCTTGTGTTTCCGCAGATCATGAATGAACAATAATGCTTCGGTTCCTCTCCCTCTTCCTTCCTTCTCCACAAGAATAAAATAATGAAGCTTGCTAATGTTTCTCCAGCTCCCACAGACACGATCCTTGGGTTTGTTTAGAAATATGTCCGCACATTGCCCGATGATTTGCAAAAAAATATATGAAACAAGTGGAAAAGATGCATCAACAACAACAAAATCCCTTCCCAGAGGCTACTGTTGGGGAGGTGAAATGGATTGTTAAAAATATATATATATCAGCAAATAAATTCAAACACTTCCGAAAACTTTGCTGAGTTGTTTTCGCTGGCCTGGAGGCAATCCTGCACTCACAAGCCTCAACACCATGAGTGGCTGTGTGGACAGAAAGACAGCAAACGTTTTAGATGCTTGCCGTGACCGGGGAGGCAAGATGACAAACTGTAAGAGTTTTAAACAATGCAGTTACAAATTCCACGAAACTGATTGCAGCTCCCGTATTATTACTTTAGTCCTCATGGAAATAGTATGGTTAAATTGAGTATAGGGAAAGGGTAATCACCTTTAAAGCAGAGGTGGCATTCAGCAGGTTGTGACCACTTGTGGAGAACCGGTAGCAAAACTTTTGAGTAGTTCAGAGAACCAGTAAATACCACCTCTGACTGGCCCTGCCTCCATCTAGGCTCTGCCTCCTGTGGCCCAGCTAATCAGGAGGAAATGGGGATTTTGCAGTATCCTTCCCTACAGTGGGGAGGGAATGGGGATTTTGCAGTAACCTTGCCCTGGAGTGGTATTTTCTGATTCTCTGAACTACTCAAAATTTCCGCTACTGGTTCACCCAAACCAGTCCAAACCGGCTGAATGCCACCTCTGCTTGGTCCCCGTCAAGATTGAATGCCAAACTGTGGGTAGAGTTTGCCTGCAATACTGCAGTGTAACCACGGTGTCACCAGGTCTTTTGAATTCATGTATGGCAAGTGTCAAAGTTGCTGATTGATTTACAAAAAATTGCAAAGAGTAGCAGATATCACCCTTCTAAGATGTTAACACAGGAAAGCGACTCAAACTCATTGTTCCTATACAGTAGGTGATGGTCACACAAGCTTTGGGAGATAATCTCTTTGTGTCCTTTCCCTTGTATATAATAATCCATCTCCTCCCTAGTTCATATGTGTTGTGGCCCACCAGCAACCAGCAGATCTGGCAGCAGATTTGGACAGTGAGGAGGTTGGGGGAGGAACATGGGCCAGTCCTGGAGTCTGGGGAAGGCTCGGATGAGGAAAGACGGGGCCAGGACCATTTGACAGTTATCAGTTGAGTCAGATATCAGTGGGGCAGAAGAAGAGCTGCAGCCTGTTCCCAGTGTGTGCATGCCAGGAGAAGGGAAGAGCTAAGGAACAAGGGTCAACTCAGGAGTAAAGCCACAGGTGGATGGCGAGTGGCCCCTCCCATAGGGAATAAAGAGGAGCGAAAGGGGAGTGGAGTTTGCAGGAGACAATTCGTTCAATCCTTTAGGGTGAAGATCTGTTCCTGACGTCTTGCCAAGTATTGTCTGCTACAGAGTGGAAGTTTGGAAGGTATTAGCCTGGCAGCTCTCCAAGCCTGATAAAGGTCTGTAGTTGTGAAATCTTTATTTTTTTATTTTCCCCCCGAATTTATACCCCGCCCTTCTCCATTGTTAGGACCCAGGGCGGCGCACAGGCATTATTAAAATCATACAAAAAACTATACATTATTAAAAGCATATTAAATTAAATCCCGTGCTAAAAAAACCCATTTTAAAACCTGAAGATTAAAATTTATGGATAAAAGTCAGAAACGGGGGGCTATGCTAGGCCGGCTTGTTGAAATAGATATGTCTTAAGACGTTGGCGGAAGAGGCGGAGGTCCGAGATGGTGCGTAGGTTGGGGGGTAGGTCGTTCCAGAGGGCCGGGCCCGCCACAGAGAAGGCTCTTCCCCTGGGGGTCACCAACCGGCATTGCCCAGCCGACGGTACCCGGAGAAGACCCTCTCTATGGGAGTGGATCGGACGAAGGGATGTATGGGGCAGGAGACGGTCTCGTATATAGCTAGGCCCCGAGCCATGGAGCGATTTGAAGATGGTCGTCAACACCTTGACAATCTGTTGAAAGACTGTTGGTAGGGGACTTTGCTGGAGAGGAATTCACTTTAAATTAAATAAAAGAGGTTTTATCAGGACGAGGAGTCGGCTTCGTGCTTTTGGGAAGCCTAGGTCAGAACAGTGTGTCGTTGGGTTTCTACCACCACGATCAGCCCAAACTTTCTGTTGCTAACCGCGATATTTGTTAAGTGAGTTTCCTCCCATTTTTATGACCTTGCTTGCCACAGTTATGAAGCAAATCACTGCCGGCGTTAAATGAGTCTCACGGTTGTTCAGTGCATCCGGCTTCCCCATTGACTTTGCTTATCAGAAGGTCGCAAAAGGGGACCTTCGCAACCCAGGGCCCATTGCAACCATCGTAAACGTGAGTTTGTTGGCAAAGATCTGAATTTTGATTATGTGATCATCTGTACGTGTCAACGGACGCACCAAAGATGGTCTTATGTCCCTTTTTTTCAGGGCCTTCGTGGCTTCAAACGGTCACTAAATGAACTGCTGTAAGTCGAGGACTATCTGTACAAACGTTTGGGGTTTTTTTGCAAAGAAAACTGGGCAAAAGGGAAAGAAAGGGGAGAAAAAATGCCAAATTATCTCCTGCTCCTCTCAAGGGTAGGTTCAAGAATTGAAGTCAAGCTATCCGAGGCAGCCAAGGCGCATTAGTATTTTTTTTTTTTAGTATTCCTCTAAGAACCTGTGCAGAACGGTTACATGACAGTCTTTAAAAATACAACGAGCCATTGCGGGTGATCAGTGATGCATCACAAGGAGGCCCATTTGTTTCCATTTAACAGAGAAAAGGTTAGGGTTGTACATCATCGGGCTGCCTCCGTTCTGCGTAGTTTAGAAGCTCTCTGTTCAACCAGAGTCATCAAGAAAAGGATTTGTGTTGATTGCAAAATGGTTTGTAATACTTGGCTTAGGGGAAAAAAAAGAGAGGAAATAATGGGAAGGCTAATGCCCTCCCTCTTTAGCCAGAGACACCGAAATGAATGCAAAAAGAACACTTAGGGGTGTGCTGTTTACACAGCCTCGATCGTGCAACATGGATTGTTGCACGATTGAGAACCTTGGTGGCGCAGTGGTTAGATTGCAATACCACAGGCTTCTTCTGCTGCCTGCCTGCTGCCTGTCATTTGGCAGGTCGAATCTCACCAGGCTCAAGGTTGACTCAGCCTTCCATCCTTCCGAGGTGGGTCAAATGAGGACCTGGATTTTTGGGGGCGATAGGCTGACTCTAAATCGCTTAGCAATAGCAGTAGCAGTAGCAGTAGCAGTAGCAGTAGCAATAGCACTTAGACTTACAGCCCTCTCTAAGCGGTTTACAGAGTCAGCCTATTGCACCCATCAATTTGGGTCCTCATTTGACCCACCTCGGAAAGATGGGAGGCTGAGTCAACCTTGAGCCTGGTGAGATTCGATCTGCCAAACTGCTGGCAGCAGATGATCAGCAGAAGTAGCCTGCAGCACTGCACTCTAACTACTGTACCACCGTGGCTTAGGGAAGGCTGTAAAGCACTGTGGAGCGATATATAAGTCTAAGTGCTATCGCCATTGCTATTGCGCAGCCTGGATCAACACCACATTGTTGAAGCATCCCCAAAGGGGGAGAGGACATCAAAGGGGTTGGTCCGATGGAAGCATAGTTGCATCGAAAGCCCCATCCTTTTTGTACTGTCTGTGTATTGTGACGACCATCTTTAAAGTGCTCCATGGCTTGGGGCCTAGCTACATACGAGACCGCCTCCTGCCCCATACTTCCCTTCAACCGATCCGCTCCCACAGAGAGGGCCTTCTCCGGGTGCTGTCGGCCGGACAATGCCGGTTAGCGACACCCAGGGGAAGAGCCTTCTCTGTGGCGGGCCCTACCCTCTGGAACGACCTGCCCCCTGAACTACGTAACATCTCGGACCTCCGCCAGTTCCGCCACGCCTTAAAACGCTTCTGTTCCAACAAGCCGGCCTAGTATAACCCCCGATACTGAGTTTTAACATTGTAAATTTTAATTGAGATTTTATAAGTTGGTTTTAGCACGGGATTATTATTTAATAGCTTTTTAATGGGTATTTATATGTATGTTTTGTTTTAAATTGCCTGTGCGCCGCCCTGGGTCCTTTTTTAGGAGAAGGTCGGGGTATAAATTGGATTAATAAATAAATGTCACAGGGACATCAAATGTGGCTGTTATCCTTTTGATAAAAGCCTGTGGATTTCCATGGCCAGATTTGAAAGAAAGAGCAATGACCATATGCATGAATTGATTGAGGTGGCTCACTCTCTCTAAATTCTATAGGTTAATTTGCCAGTGTCTTACTAAAAATAATAATAGAATAACAAAAGTGAAAAGGACCTTGGAGGTTTTCTAGTACAACTCCTTGCTCAAGCAGGAAACTCTACACCATTTCAGACAAATGGTTGTTCAATCTCTTCTTCAAAATCTCCAGTGTTGGAGCACCAGTGGTGGGTTTCTGCAGGCTCGCACCTACTCGCAAGAACCAGATGGTGAAATTTAGAGAGCCGGTGAGAGGAGGTTCCACTGGCGGACCCAGAAGTAAGTCTGGCCTGCCGCTGCCGGTAACCCAATGGGAAGGAAAGGAAAGGAAGGTAGAAAGTAAGAAAGGAAGGAAGGAAAGAAAGAAAGAAAGATTTAGATTTAGATTTTATTTTATTTTTATACCGCACCTATCTCCCACAAGGGACTCAGGGCGGTGAAAGAAAGAAAGAAAGAAAGAAAGAAAGAAAGAAAGAAAGAAAGAAAGAAAGAAAGAAAGAAAGAAAGAAAGAAAGAAAGAAATAAAGAGAGAGAAAGAATTTATCATCACAATTGAGCCCAAAATTTTGGTTGCTAAGCAAGAGCGTTGTTAAATGAGTTTCACCACATTTTACAAGTTGGCCACTCTCACCCTGTCACATGACTGCCAAGCCACGCCCACAAAATAGGCCACACCTACAGAGTAGGTTCTAAAAAAAATTGAAACCCACCACTGTGGAGCACCCATGATTTCTGGAGGCAAGTGGTTCCATTGATGAATTGTTCTAACTGTCAGTAAATTTCTACTTCATTCTAGGTTGCTTCTCTCCTTGATTAATTTCCATCCTTTGCTTCTTGTCCTGCCCTCAGGTGCTTTGGAGAATAGTTTCACTCCCTTCTTCTTTGTGGAAGCCCCTGAGATACTGGAACAGTGCTATCCTGTCACTTGCAGCCCTTCTTTTCATTAAACTACATACCCAGTTCCTGAAACCGTTCTTCAGCCCCCTGGTCAACTTTGTTGCTCTTCTCTGCACTCTTTCTAGAGTCTCAACATCTTTTTTACACCATGACGATCAAAACTGGATGCGAGTGTGGTCTTACTACCTGTATAGAATAAATTCAACAAATATTAACACAGTATTAAATTTTAGCAAAGTATAGTATAAAACAAAAGCAAAGCAAAAATACTTATCAATGAAAAAAAAATAAACTCAGTAAAATTAGCTCAGAACCCTTTAATAGTGCTAAAACAACCAAAGCAATAGAAATATGTTTCAAATAATGGCCTGGAGTAGGAAAATAAATGCAAATAAATAAACACACACATACATGTGCTCCCATAATAATTTGAAACAGGTTTTAACCTAGAACTGCCTGCTAAATAAGAGAATGGTACAACCACTAAACCCTACATTATCCCACTAATCAAATAAAAAGATCTTTAAACCCCTTTTAAGAGACTATCTGACTTCCACAGAGTTGGAGAAAATCTATAGGCATGATAGACAATGATTTATGAGATGCAGCAAGAGTTCTGGTTTCCTTTTAATTAATTTCTTTTAATGCACTACCATATAATCTGCTTTGAAATTTCTCAACGGGGGCTTTCTCCTACGAAAGCATCTTCCGCTTCCCAGGAAGTTCATCCTCAAAGTCCTTGAGTATTTCTCTCAACATTTGATGGCCTTCATATTTAGCATGTTTTATGAAAAAGAAGAGGTGGAAAGTATGACGGCAGATATTATTTTCTTTTTTCCTTCATTTTCAAGTTTCCCAAAGCTGCCCACACGATTTGAAGAGGTTCGGTGGGAGAAGTTTCCTCCCGAGGTCTTCCCTTGACATTTCATTAAAATCAAGAAAACCACAAGGAGGCTGAAGACTGCCCGGGCAATGATTGCTTCATAAAAGCCCACGGACATTGAGGTCATCCTGTGGCGTGGAAAGTGCATTGATTTGTTTTAGCCCACTGAACGCTGGTGGTTCTGAAAGTCTTCCAAAAGATGCAGATCCTTTTAAGAAAAGATGATAGTGGGATCAATAGGCGCTGAGCTTGTCCATCAGAAAGGTCGGCATTTCGGTGGTTCGAGTCCCTAGCGCCGCATAACGGAGTGAGCTCCCGTGACTTACCCCAGCTTCTGCCAACCTAGCAGTTCGAAAGCATGTAAAAATGCAAGTAGAAAAATAGGAGCCACCTTTGGTGGGAAGGCAATAGCGTTCCGTGTGTTTGAGGTGTTGAGTCATGCCGGCCACATGACCACGGAGACGTCTTTGGACAGTGCTGGCTCTTTGGCTTAGAAACGGAGATGAGCACCGCCCCCTAGATTCGGGAACGACTAGCACATGTGTGTGAAGGGAACCTTTACCTTTACCTTGTGCAAGTTATATGTCACCTTCTCTTTCAGAAAAGAACACTTTTCCATGCGATAGCAACCTTGCACAGCTGACTGGGCTGCTAGACGGGGACTGGCCCAAGCTCAAACTGGAGCTTCCGTGACCAAGGGTGAACTTGAAAGTAGCTCTCCCACGTTCTTTAACAACTATGCCACCTTACTACATCTGCTATCAGGCTCAAGAGACAGAAGGTAGCATGGAAGTTCAAAGGTGCTTTTTCAGGAGGAAACTGGACTTTCACTTTTCCTCCAAGAAGCTTCTTCAGCTCTGACTGGATGGTGGGGAATGGAAGGGTTTATATTCCTTGCAGAGAGCTGGTCATTTGTGTTCTTTTAGCAAGTCGTTGAGGCCACCTGGAGGTTTATCTGTGTCATCAGGGCTGTTCAGTTTTGACATAGATGGCCTCTTTTCAAACCAGTGGTTCTCTCTGTCCAAAATGTGGACTTTGTTGTCTTCAAAAGAATTACCTTTGTTTTTTTTAAAATTTGAACAGTCCTCTGTCATCAGAGATGGAGGGATATGACATCATCTATCTCCAGTCTACAACACAGTCCTTTCAATAGTTCCAAGAAGGCTCCACACCCATTTGCACCACCCAGGTGACCACGAGGACACAGATAAACCGCCAGGTGTCCTCAACAAATCTCTAAAAAGAATGCAAATGACCAGCTGTCTGCAAGGAATATAAATCCATTCCCACCATCCAGTCAGAGCTGAAGAAGCTTCTTGGATGAGAAGTGAAATGTCTTCAAAAAAATCCCAGAAAGTCCAGTTACCGCTTGAAACAAAGCACCTTTGGGACTACCATGAACAGGTTGACTGAGAATCTCCATAGACACTTAGCACGAAAGAGAGATATGTGTAAAGGTAGTCCCCCGACTTATGACCACAATTGAACCCACTTTTTCTGTGGCTAAGTGAGACAGTCCTTAAGTCCTTAAGGTTCTGACGACCATCTTTAAATCGCTCCATGGCTCGGGGCCTAGTTACATGCGTGACCGTCTCCTGCCCCATACATCCCTATGGCCGATCCGCTCCCACAGAGAGGGCCTTCTCAGGCTGCCGTCGGCCGGGCAATGCCGTCTGGCGACACCCAGGGGAACAGCCTTCTCTGTGGCGGGCCCTGCCCTTTGGAACGACCTCCCTCCTGAACTTCCTACCATCTCAGACCTCCGTCTCTTCCGCCAGTGTCTAAAAACACATCTTTTTCAGCAAGCAGGCCTAGCCTAACCTCCCGCTGGGGCTATTTTACATAGTTTTAAATTGGGGTTTTAATTTGGTTTTAGCATAGGATTGTTTAATTTAATATGCTTTTAAATTTTGTATATTTTGTTTTATATGTTTTAAATTCCTGTGCGCCGCCCTGGGTCCCTCGTGGAGAAGGGCGGGATATAAATCGAATTAAAATAAAAAAATAAAATAAATAAATATAAGTGAGTTTTGCTCCCATTTTATGACCTTTCTGGCCACAGTTGTTAAGCGAGTCACTGCAGTTGTTAAGTCAGTAACACATTTGTTAAGTGAATCTGGCTTCCCTATTGACTTTGCTTGTCAGAAGGTCGCAAAAGGGGTTTCACATGGGGCCAGGACACGGCAACCGTCACAAATTCATGCCAGTTGCCAAGCAGCTGAATTTTGATCATGTGACCACGGGTGATCATGCAACCGTTGTTAGTGTGAAAAATGGCCGTGCCCCCCTTTTTTTCCCCAGTGCTGTGGTAACTTCGAATGGTCACTAAATAAATGGTTGTAAGCAGTGGTGGGTTTCACATTTTGCTACCACTGGTTCGCTGTGCCCGCGCCCACCCACTCATGCACCTGGCCTTCTGCACATGTGCTTTACTCATGAGTGCAGCTTCTGCGCATGCACCTGGCCTCAAAAACGTACCTAAATAGGATGGCATAGAGCCAGGATGGTTGAGCAGCCCCACCTGCGATTTCCGCTACTGGTTCAGACAAACCAGTCCGAACCAGCTGAATACCACCTCTGGTTGTAAATCAAGAAGTACCTGTATGTTTATTCTGTATACCGTACTTTTCAGAGTATAAGACGTACCTTTTTTCTTCCAAAAAGAGGGTGAAAATCTGAGTGCGTCTTATATACTGAATACAGCATTTTTGGCCTCCCAAAACTCCACCCCTTTTGCAAAAATGGCCATGCATAGCCTTTAGGAGACTCCCAGAGTACTCCTGGGGGCCTGAGGAGGGCAAAAATGAGTGAAAAATGGTCCGGTTTTTGTTCCTTTTTACTTCCCCAGTCCACAGGAGTACTCTATAAGCCTCCTAAAGGCTATGCATGCCCTTTTTTAAACAAAAAATGGGCCTTTTTTGTGAAAAACAGGTTGTTTTTGGGAGGTCTGCAGAGTGCAAAAACTTTTTTTTAATTTGCCTCTCCAAAATCTTGGTGCGTCTTATACTCTAGTGCGTCTTATACTCCGAAAATTACGGTATCTCAAAGAACATCAGCCCTAACTAGGGATATTACTGTAGCTTTAAGAAGTTCCAGGAATAAACAGGGATTCCTTTTCACATGCCAGCGACTCCAATGGTAGAGTCTTGGGTGTTTTCATCATCCCACGTTTTAGTCCACAGTGAACCTGCATTTATCACATGATTGCTTTTCTCAATTATAATACAAAATAAAAGGTGCCATCAAATAGTTTAATGGCAATCGAAGAAAATAGAAGTTTTGTTCATCAAATGATGCAGAAAATAAAACGACAATGGAAAGGCGATGCTGTTGGGGAAGCATAACGATTCTTCCTGTTGGTTTGTCTGGCCTGGAAGATACAAACTCCTGCACCGATGTCTTTACCCAGAGAATCAAGATGTCCATACCATAAATATGAAGGGAGGGACTGTCTGTATCAGTTAATTTGGGGAATCTTGGTTACAGGTGCTGTAAAGGCCATCTTAACGTCTATTTCAGGGGTGTTGAACCTGCATCATCAAGGTGTCGTCATGTAGCATATCATGACCTTCCCCCTTTGCTAAATCGGGCACGGGCATGGCCAGCACGTAACGCATCTGGATCACAGGCCAGGAGTTTGACAACCCTGATCTATTTGATGTTGAAGAGCTGGAATTTAATACAGAACAAAAAGATAGGACAATCATTTGTCTGGGATGGTTTAAGGTCTCCTGCTTTGGGCAGGAGGAAGGACTAGAAGATCTCCAAGGTCCCTTTCAGGTCTATGATTCTATGATTCTAAAGGTAAAGGTTCCCCTTGCACATATGTCCTAGTCGTTCCTGACTCTAGGGGGCGGTGCTCATCTCTGTTTCAAAGCTGAAGAGACAGCGCTGTCCAAAGATGTCTCTGTGGTTTTAGTTTAGTTTAGTTTTAATTCGATTTATATCCCGCCCTTCTCCACGAAGGACCCAGGGCGGCGCACAGGAATTTAAAAACATATAAAACAGAATATACAAAATTTAAAAGCATATTAAATTACGGTCCTATGCTAAAATCCAAATTAAAATCCCAATTTAAAACTATCTAAAATAGTCCCAACGGGAGGTTAGGCTAGGCCGGCTTGCTGAAAAAGATGTGTCTTTAGACACTGGCGGAAGAGGCGGAGGTCAGAGATGGTACAAAGTTCAGGGGGAAGGTCGTTCCAAAGGGCAGGGCCCGCCACAGAGAAGGCTCTTCCCCTGGGTGTCGCCACACGGCATTGCCCGGCTGACGGCACCCTGAGAAGGCCCTCTCTGTGGGAGCGGATCGGCTGTAGGGATGTATGGGGCAGGAGATGATCTCGCATATAACTAGGCCCCGAGCCATGGAGCGATTTAAAGATGGTCGTCAAAACCTTGAAGCGCACCCAAAAGACCACAGGAAGCCAGTGCAGCTTGCGCAGGATTGGTGTTATATGGGAGTATCTCATGTGGCCAGCATGACTAAACACCAAAGGTGCACCGAATGATGTAACCTTCCCACCAAAGGTGGTTCCTATTTTTCTACTTGTATTTTTATGTGCTTTTAAACTGCTAGGTTGGCAGAAGCTGGGACAAGTAATGGGAGCTCCCTCCATTATGCTGCACTAGGGATTCGAACTGCCAAGCTGCTAACCTTGCTGATTGACAAGCTCAGCATCTTAGCCACTGAGTCACTGCAACCCTCTATCTCCCCTATTCAGAGAGTAGAAGAAAGAATGACTCAACTTCACATGGTGCTTAGTAAGAGAACGGTCACCTTAGGAACAATTGAATGAGGCTGTTTCCCCCTGCCCCCCACCCTTCATTCCCATCAAGCCACATGTGGGCATCATGCTTTGCTTGCCTGTTACAAATATACTTCACATGAAATCCACCTGGATAGTTAGTATGTCAAGAATGACAATTACTCATGAATGAAGGCAAAAATATGTGTCCCTGGATAATGTTGCACGATCCATTCTGGATCAGTTAAGAGGACCAGATGTTCAGTCTTCATTCTGGAGCCCATCCGCAGGGAACTTCTCTCTACCAGAAGGTGTAGAGAGAAATTCCCTGAGGATGGGCTTCAGCATGAGTCTGAAAGCTCGGAAGACTAAACCTCTGGTTCCAGTGACCAATTTAGAATAGATCCTACATAACAATGACTATCTAGTGTCTTGTACAGAGGTGATATTCAGCCGGTTCGGACTGGTTCACCCGGACCAGTTGCGGAAATTGCCGTTGGGCCTGCCATGTCTACCTGCCCTGGATCTATACCATTCTATTTTGGCACATTTTTGAGGCCGGGCACACGCGCAGAAGACACGTGAGCAAAGGGCATGTGTGGAAGTGGTGCATGTGTCTGTGAAGCAAGCGGGCACACGCGGGGCGAACCGGTGGTACCAAAATATGAAACCTATCACTGGTCTTGTAATAGGTAGAACAAACACATTTATAAGTTGCATTCACACAACATTCTTAACCACGATGGCCAAGGTCTTGGCGGCTGCATCCACACAGCACACCACACCGCTTGCCAAGCTTGCCAAGCTTCGCATGTATCTTGGTTTGTTTTGCGCAATGGGAAACTCAGCCCGTTTGATTACTGTATGATTCAGTGAACGGTACAGAAATTAACCCAGAGAATGGGTTTAATTCTGTAATCAACTTGAGCTTGTTGTGCAAATGCACCCATTAAATCTGATTGTATAGCCTCCTTTGCAGTTTACTTATACTGTGTCCTCATTTAAGCAGCTTGCTAACCAAAATATCGTTGGGGATGGGGGAGGATATTGAGAAAGAGATTTGTCTGGCAGGATTTATTCTTGACAAATCCAAGCTGGCTCCTACTGTTCACTGAATTGCCATCAATCTGCTCGCAAACTGGCTCCTTTATAATCTTTTTTGGCATCATCCCGGGGGATCAAAGTCAGGTTGATCTCTTAGTACTTTCCAGATTTTGTCGGGTGGGCAGGGCACTTTTCTCCTTATCGACGTAAGATTGCCATTTGCAATTTGCAGGAGTTTATCCTATTTCACCTGTGAAGTCGGCCACTTTTATTTCCCATTTCCATATGCTGAATTTGGGCAGGAGGCCAAGAATGATCCTATTATAGTTTGGGTCTTATTAACTCCCAGAAACTTTCTAAACAGATGGTGACACTGCGGTAGCTTTTAAAGACCTACATCAGTAGTGGGTTCCCACCGGTTCGGACCGGTTCAGCTAAACCGGTAGTAGTTTGGTGGCCTGGGTCTCTGGAACTGACAGCGACCCAGGCCTACCATGCCCACAAACCACTTCTCCCGGTGGCACTGTAGGCACCACCATCTTGTTTTTTGTTTCTGCACATGCACAGAACAATTTTTATTGCTCGGTGCATGTGCGCGGCAGTGGTGGGTTTCAATTTTTTTTAGAAACTACTCTGTAGGTGTGGCCTATTTTGTGGGCGTGGCTTGGGAGTCATGTGATAGGGTGGGAGTGGCCACCTTTTAAAATGTGGTGAAACTCATTTAACAACGCTCTTGCTTAGCAACCAAAATTTTGGACTCAATTGTGATGATAAATTCTTTCTTTCTTTCTTTCTTTCTTTCTTTCTTTCTTTCTTTCTTTCTTTCTTTCTTTCTTTCCTTCTTTCCTTCCTTCCTTCCTTTCCTTTCCTTTCCTTTCCTTCCCGTTGGGTCACTGGCAGCGGCGGGCCAGATTTACTTCCAGGTACGCCGGTGGAACCCCCTCTCACAGGTTCTCTAAATTTCACCAACCGGCTCTCACGAGTAGGTGCGAGCCTGCAGAAACCCACCACCGCCCAGGAGCAAACTAGCAGTAGTGACTCCCAGAACCCACCCCTGACTTACATGTACTGTATTTTTTGGAGTATAAGACGCACCAAGATTTTAAAGAGGCAAATTAAAAAAAAACGTTTTTGCACTCAGCAGCTCTCCCCCAAATGGCCCATTTTATGCAAAAATGGTCCTGTTTTTTTTGTCCGAGAAAGGGCTTGCATGGCCTTTAGGAAGCTTTCAGAGTGCTCCTGGGAGCAGGGGGCAAAATTAAGCAAAAACTGGACCTTTTTTTGCTCATTTCTGCCCTCCCCAGCCCCCAGGAGCTCTCTGAAAGCCTCCCTAAAGGCTATGCACGGCCATTTTGGTGAAGGAGGTGGGATTTTGGGAGGCAAAAACTCTTTTTTGAGGGAAAAATGTGCGTCTTATACTCCGAAAAATACGGTATTTCATCAACAAGATATGGGCCAATGGATGCCATAGAACAGGGGTCTGCAAAGTCGGCTCTTTTAAGACTGGTGGACTTCAACTCCCAGAGTTCCCCAGCCAGCATAACTGGCTGGGGAATTCTGGGAGTTGAAGTCTACCAGTCTTAAAAGAGCCGACTTTGCAGACCCCTGCCATAGAACATCAGAGTCAGAAGGGACCTTGGAGATCTTCTAGCTCAACCCTCACTCAAGCAAGAGACTCCATGCCATTTCAGACAAGTGGCTGCTCAGTCCCTTTTTAAAAGCCTCCAGTAGTAGAGCATCCACTCTATTTGAAGGCAAGCTGCTCCCACTGTCAGGAAGTCTATGGAGATTCTCAGCCATTCTCAGGTCATGGTTGTCCCAAAGGTGCTTTTTTTCAAGACGCAACTGGACGTTCTTGTTTTTCTTTGAAGACGTTTTGCTTCTCATCCAAGAAGCTTCTTCAGCTTTTTTTATTTTTTGATACAAGAAACAGAACTTCGCCCTTGATTTTTAATTGAGGAACCTCTATTGTAGGGTATCCAAACTTGGCAAATTTAAGAGTTATGGACGTTAAATCTCAGAATTGCCCAGCCAGTCATGATGGTTGGGAGTTTCTGGGAGTTGAAGTCCACAAGTCTTAAAGTTGCCAAGGTGGGACACACCCCGATTTAAAGAGAGGCCATCTTCCTTTTGTGTTCTAGGTCCAATATTTCACTTTTGAAACTTAACTTTCAGGATTTACCATATTTTTTGGAGTATAAGACGTGCAGGAGTATAAGACGCAGCAAGGCAAATTTTTAAAAAAAGTTTTTGCAGTCTGCAAACCTCCCCAAAATGGGCCCATTTTTTTTTTCAAAAAAAGGGCATGAATAGCCTTTAGGAGGCTTGTAGAGGGCTCCTGGGGGTGGGGTGGGGCAAAAACAAGCAAATGACAGTCTCCTAAAACCCTCTGCCAGCAAAATTGGAGTTCGGAGGGGGGCTTGCTCTATGGACTCACGTCTCTAGATTTTTATTTTGGTGTCATAGCATGCAACTGGCTTACGTGAAACTAACAACAGATTTGGAGATTCTGTATTTCCTGGCACCTAGGGATGAATCAAGTGAAGTATCTTCTAAAACCCATTGTCCGGCAAGGTCCTATCCACAGAGCGCCTGGTTCTCTTAGGAGTAACCTTCTATTCCTGTCTGTTGACCCACTATGAAGGTGTAAGCAGCATGAAGAACGAGGAGAAAAAATAATCTTCTATGGGTAGTCCTCCACTAAGAACAATTAATTTACTGATCATTAGACTAAAACATATGAAGAACGGTTGCAGGAACTGGGTATGTCTAGTTTAATAAAAAGAAGGACTAGGGGAGACATGATAGCAGTGTTCCAATATCTCAGGAGCTGCCCCAAAGAAGAGGGAATCAAGCTATTCTCCAAGGTACCTGAGGACAGAACAAGAAGCAATGGGTGGAAACTAATCAAGGAGAGAAGCAACCTAGAACTGAGCAGAAATTTCCTGACAGTTATAACAATTAATCAGTGGAACAGCTTATCTTCAGAAGTTGTGAATGCTCCAACACTGCAAGTCTTCAAGAAGATGTTGGATAGCCATTTGTCTGAAATGGTATTGGACTTCCTGCTTAGGCAGGGAGTTGGACTAGATGACCTCCAAGGTCCCTTCCAACTATGCTATTGTATTGTATTGTATTAAAAGTTACTACAGTCCTGAAAAAAGTACTCACGCTTAACCATCATTACAGCATCCCCATGGTCATCTGATCAAAATCCAGATGTTTGGTAACTGATTCATATTTGTGACGGTTGCAGTGCCCCAGTGTCAGGAGATCCTCTTTTGCAACCTTTTGTCAAGCAAAGTCAATGGGGGAAGCCAGATTCACTTAATAACCGTCTTACTAATTTAACAAGTGCGCTTAACCACTGCGACGTACTGAACACTTGTGGCAAGAGAGGTTGTAAAACGAGGCAAAACTCACTTAACAAATGTCTCACCTAGCCATCGAAAGTTTGGGCTCCCATGTGGTCATTAAGTTAAGGTCTACCTGGACTTGCCTGCTTCCTTCCTCACCGAAACCTTTTGGCAATTTCAGAGCTGTGTCTAAAGACTTTTTGGAGGGAGCCATCAGTGTCTTCGCTCCTTGGGTAGCCTTTTGCAAAAGCTCATCTACTTACATAATGATCTTCAGATACCTTGGAAGACTCCTCTAGTCCAAATAGGCCTTTTGATCAGCCTCGCCGTTATTCTCCGATTCTTCCTTTCAGTCTCTCTCGCAGATTCTCTCTTTCCTCCATCTACACCTCCACCTCCGCCCCACCGGTGTGTCAACAGACAGAGAGAAGCTCTTGCTCTAATTAGCTGTCTTTAAGGCTGGGCTAAGTGGGCACAGTGGGGGAAGAGTCTTTCTCGGCCCCTCCAAGCTTCTCGTAGGCCCTGGCAGACAGAGGTGAGCGGCCTCCAAGAGGCACTGCAACTCACTGACATTATGTCCACGGGTTATCATTATCCTCTGTTTTTTTTTAAACAAGGAAGCCTGATCGATCGCTCTCAAACACAATGATGCTTCGGGGCATCTCTAACACTGCTGGGGAGTGATTGACCATTGGGTATCATTAAAGAAGAAAAGAGGAGAGAGAGGAGGGTGGGAGGGAGGGAAGAGGAGCGCAAGGGAGGTGTCACACAGCCCAAACACAAAGCCCAGCCTTCCTCCTCCTCCTTCTCCTCCTCCTCCTCCTCCTCCTCCCCAACTCCACTGACCTTTTACTCAGGAACCAGGTGGAGCTGGGAGAGATTTAATTAAAGGGATTCCTCGGATGGACCTGGAGCACAGAGGATGGAGGAAGGAAAGGAGAAGGAGGCTGTGTGATGTTGAAAAGCAACCAACGACTTAGGGAAAAGAAGGAGGAAGGTTAGAAGAAAGCAGGGAAAGGAGAGAAGGCGCTACCCATAAGCCGAAGGCTATTTGCTTAGCTCTTATGAGGCCTTTGTTGCCATGCTTGGCAAAGTCACCGCATTCCCTTATAAACCTACTATTTCCCTTTTCCCTATTGCCCCCCCCCCCCCTACCCTCGGCATCTCATGGCACTCCCCCACCCCAGTCACGCTTGTAGTATAAGATGTGGAGGCTGGTCTTTTCTATTTCTTCCTTTCCTGTGCATGCATGGAGATCCATACATACGCACATGTATATTCACATCACTCTGAAAAATGGCTTTAACAGGCCAGGTCCAAGCTTAATTTCTCAAGGCTTCTTTATTAATCTTAAAGTGAAAAGGAAAAAGAATGGGGGGAAAGCCAGACGTGTGTTTGTGTGTATGTGTGTATGATGAAGAGAATATCTACCCATCCATCCATCCATCCCTCCCTCCCTCCCTCCCTCCCTCCCTCCCTCCCTCCCTCCCTCCTTCCTTCCTTCCGCCTGCCTGCCTGCCTGCCTGCCTGCCTGCCTGCCTGCCTGCCTGCCTGCCTGCCTGCCTGCCTGCCTATCTATCTATCTATCTATCTATCTATCTATCTATCTATCTATCTATCTATCTATCTATCTATCTATCTATCTATCTATCTATCATCAATTTATCATCCATCCATCCATCCATCCATCCATTAATCATCATCTATCATCTATTTATCATCTATCATCTTTCTTGGCCCAGACTCAACCCTCTTTTATTGGCTGGCTGGCTGGCTGGCTGGCTGGCTGGCTGGCTGGCTGGCTGGCTGGCTGGCTGGCTGGCTGCCTGCCTGCCTGCCTGCCTGGCTGGCTGGCTGCCTGCCTGCCTGGCTGGCTGGCTGGCTGCCTGCCTGCCTGCCTGCCTGCCTGCCTGCCTGCCTGCCTGCCTCCCTATCTATCTATCTATCTATCTATCTATCTATCTATCTATCTATCTATCTATCTATCTATCTATCTATCTATCTATCTATCTATCTATCTATCATCAATTTATCATCCATCCATCCATCCATCCATCCATCCATCCACTATCATCTATCTATCTATCTATCTATCTATCTATCTATCTATCTATCTATCTATCTATCTATCTATCTATCATCTATCTATATCATTATCCATCTATCCATCTATCATCAATCTATCTATCTATCTATCTATCTATCTATCTATCTATCTATCTATCTATCTATCTATCTATCTATTTATCTATCTATCTATCTATTATTTTCTATCATCTATCTATCCATTCTCTCTCTTTCAAGCAATAACCTAATCTAGGGCACAGAGAAAATATATTTGCTTGAGCTGAATTGGGAAGCAATATTATCACATATCTGGGAGAACTAAGAAAACATCCAGGCTAAAAGAACTAAGCAAGAATGACAGGCTGGAAGGGACAGGTAACGTATCTTATAAAAGCAGGGCAGCCAAGTTGGAAAGTTTGGGAAACTGGAGACCCGGATAAAGGATGTGAATTAATTTCCTTGCACTTGTTGGCTATGATAACCCACAAGGAATTGTTATGGTGATCACTAATCAGGCCTTCTGCTCCTTTAAACCTTAAGGGAAATGGAATGTTGTAAAAATGATTGACATTTGTTTTTAAACTCCAAAACTCCATTAGCTGGTAAGAGTAAAAATGGCATCGCTCCCCACATCCTGGTCCTTTCCCTTTTTCTGTTCGTCTTGGCTTCAAACTGACTTTTGTTTGTCCACAACTTTTCTACCAGCTTTTTTGAGCATATTTAATTTCCCTCCCTTTTTAATTATTCCCTTTCTTCCCTTTATGATTCTGTCTTCATTTCTCTACTCCCTCTGCCCTTAAGTCTTCCCCCTCCCTCCCTTAAATAAAATAAAAAAATAAAAAGTAAAACGCAGTGAATGAATCTCGGCTGACTTAAATGGGTAACAAGGGAGAACAGAAGAAGGAAATTCATCCTTTCTTGTCTTTGAGAGTGATTTAATTAGGCCCAGGCCCCCTCAGAGTACATAACGGAAGGACAGGAAATGTGGGGAGGGTTTTTTTTTCTCTCCTTTCCTTGAGCTTTCTCTAAAGGTAAGTGTGGCTTTGGACAGGCGTGCAGAGGGAAAGGATTCGTAAAGATCATGTCAAAAGATCAACCGACCAGTAGCTAATTTTATGTACTTAAGTACCAAATGAATGAAGAGGGTTTCTCTCTGGAATAGCCCGAGTGATTGGAAGAAGGACCGAAAGAGAAAGAAGAAAGAATGGCAAAGGGGTGGTGGTGGGGAAAAGGCCATTAAAGAGTTTGATCATTAGAATGGATGGCCAAAGTTACAGATTTATGTAGCTTGATAAGATACATTGGCTGAACAGGTATCTATCTATATCTACCTATACATATATAGACGTATTGATTTTCCCCGCTTTACACAGCTCAGTTATTTCAAGAATTTCCATCAGGGAAAAGCCATTTTTAAACTAATTGGAGTCTGTGGAGAGGAAACCTCATTTTGGGTTCAAATGAATTTTCCTGAAAATGTCATTTGATTCAAGGAAATATGACGGATCTCCCTGATTTCTTGATTAAAAAAAAAAATGAAATGAACTGTTGTCCTTCAGGACACCGTAGGTTGGAAACGGGGGATTTTTATAACTGAAGCCATCATGTGGGGCATCCTATTTAGCAAGGGGATGTCCATCAACCTCAAGGAAAAACTGAGATGAGAATTAGGTCTCTGACTTAACAGCTCAATATTTAGCAGAGAAAGTTCCTTTTCTCTCCCGGGCAATAATTAATATAAAAATAAAATAACAACAAGCAAAAAAGAATCTCTTTTAAACAGCATTTCTGTCTTAACATTTTAACATGATCAGGGGTGATATCCACTTACTTTCCTTAATGGTTTACAAACGTGAGCAAGTGGGTGTCTGTTGTGGCCTGCCAGTGGCCAGATTCGGACAGTGAGGAGGTTGGGGAGGAACATGGGCCAGTCCTGGAGTCTGGGGAAGTCTCTGATGAGGGCTCTGCGTCGAAGGCAGAGAGCCGTATGCCAGTTATCAGCTGCCTTCTGAGTCAGACATCAGTGGGGCAGATGAACAGCTGGAGCCTGTTCCCAGTGTGTGAATGGGCATAGTTGCCATGGAACAAGGGTTCACTTGGGAATAAAGCCACAGGTGGATGGTGGATGGTGAATGGCCCCTCCCAGAGGGAATAAAAGAGGAGTGAAAGGGGAGTGGAGTTTTCAGGAGACTATTAGTTTGCTTCATTGGTTCGTGACTCTCCGAGAGGCCTTGCCATGTTTTGCAGATATTGGCCTGGCAGCTTTTCAAGGCAGATAAGGTCTGTGACTGCAAATCCTCCCTTGAAAGACTTTGCTGGATGTGAATGAGGAGAATTCACAGTAAATTAATAAAAGGGATTTTTGTCAGGACAAGGAGTTTGCTTCATGCTCTTCGGAAGCCTCGGTCAGAACAGCGTCCATTTATGATCTCAGCCTTCCACACATGCACTTTGGCTTGAAAATGTGCCTAAATGGGACGGCATAGAGCCGGGGTCTCGATTTCTACTACCAGTTCAGATGAACCAGTCCGAACCGGCTGAATAGAACCTCTGAACCTGGGGTGGGTTCCTGCCAGTTCTAACTTCTTCTGTAGAAGAGGTTCCACAAATCTACAGGGCCGTTTAGAACTGGTTCCAGCTCCCTCCCTCCGCCCGTCCGCCCATCATCAAGATGAAGAGCAAGAGGAGGAATTCTGGGAGTTGAAGCCCACAAGTCTTAAAACTGTCAAGTTTGAACACCCCTGGGTTTTTTTTTCTAAAGGATTAGGGGTGCAAAGGTCTTGTAACTTGAGAGCTTTAAGACTTGCATGCTTCAATGCCAGAGTTCCTGAGCCAACATGACTAGAGGAGGAATTCTGGGAGTTGAAGTCCACCAGTCTTAAAAGTTGTCAAGTTTGAACACCCCTGGGGTTTTTTTTCTAAAGGGTTATGGGTGTGAGGGTCTTGTAACTTGACAGCTTTAAGACTTGTGTGCTTCAAATGCCAGAGTTTCTGAGTCAACATTTTGGTTGCTAAGCAGGAGCGTTGTTAAGTGAGCTTCACCACATTTTACAAGTTGGCCACGCCCACCCAGTCACATGACTGCCAAGCACTCCCACCCGGTCACATGGCCAGCAAGCCACTCCCACCCAGTCACATGGCCAGCAAGTCACTCCCACAAAACAGGCCACACCTACAGAAGAGGTTCTAAAAAAATGTGAAACCCACCACTGCTCTGAACATGATGATTTGCTTATCATACGATGCTTCAGAAAAGATCATTTACTACTAATGCTAGAAAGCAGGAGACAAGATGCATGACAGTTGTGGTTCCAATTTGGGCAGAAACTATATATCTGTGGCCATTGAAAATGTTGCCCCTTGACAAAAATTCCATGGTGGCTAAGAAACCACAATCATTCCACTGTTGGGAATACCACTGGGAGTTTACTAGTCAACCCAAGTGTAGGAAGGGCAAGAGAGGAAGCTGCACTAAGCCATTTGGGGAACATATAAACAGTAAATGAATTAATTAATATGTGTAATCCAGGGGTGTCCAAACTTGGGAACTTTAAGAGTTGTGGACTTCAACTCCCAGAATTCCCCAGCCAGTCATGGCAGCTGGGGAATTCTGGGAGTTGAAGTCCACAAGTCTTAAAGTTCCCAAGTTTGGACATCCCTGGACTGTAATCCTAAGAATTGTTTCAATTTTTGTTTTGTTTTTCCTGTCTCATTTATTTCCCATATTTTGACCAGGCATTCTAGAAGTGTGGATTCTACTCCCTTCCCCTATTTTAATCCTCAACGGTCGAGTAACCTAAAGATGGTGATTGACCCAACACCACTCAGTGGGTCATGGTGGATGGAGTTGATGGTGCAACAGCTTAACCGTTTTGTCACATTGCTATTTAAGGGCAAACTTCCTGAAATGATTTTTCTTACTTTACAAGGGGTGTTCTGTCACTTCAATTATCTTTGCATTTAATCTTCAAAATGATTTCGCACACTGGATCAAATTAGGCGCCGTAGATACAATTCTAAAATTTCATGGATATTTTGTGCCTATCTATATGGACTTTTATCCCACCGAATCTTGGAGCTTAATGGAATCAGTGATACAATTTGCAAATTCAAATGGCCTTGATTCAACCCCCCCAAACTGAATTGCAGATTTGGATGGAAGCAAGCGGATTCCTCAAAGGAGATTGCAAGTTTAAATTTGGTTATGACTGTTTTTCATATCTCTGCTAATTACCTCCAGCTTTACTTTTATTATGGGAATTGACATCTTTCTAGATTCCACTGTCTTTAGGAATTGGAATGTGATTTTCCTTGCCTGCCTCCTTGCTTTCCATGATCTTTGAACTATTATGGGAAAGGTAGTTGCAGAAATATCAAGGATCCTATTGGGAATATCTTAGAGTATCACATATCACACACGAATAGAATAGAATAGAATAGAATAGAATAGAATAGGTAGGGTAGGGTAAAGTAGAGTAGAACAGAATAGAACAGAACGGAATAACAGTGTTGGAAGAGACACTTGGAGGTCTTCTAGTCCAATCCCCTGCTTAGGCAGGAAACCCTACACCACTTCAGACAAATGGTTATCCAATCTTTTCTTAAAAACTTCCAGTGTTGGGGCATTCATAACTTCGGGAGGCAAGTTGTTCCACTGATTAATAGTTCTCACTGTCACAAAATTTCTCCTTAGTTTTAAGTTGCTTCTTTCCTTAATTAGTTTCTACCCATTGCTTCTTGCACCTACCCTCAGGTGCTTTGTAGAATAGCTTGCTTCCCTCTTCTTTGTGGAAACCCCTGAGATATTGGAAGACTGCTATCATGTCTCCCCTGGTCCTTCTTTTCATTAAACAAGACATACCCAGTTCCTGCAACTGTTCTTCATATGTTTTAGCCTCCAGTCCCCTAATAATTTTTGTTGCTCGTCTCTGCACATTTGTCTGTATGCTTTTCCATCAAGTTGCGCCCCTTTCTGGATCGTGACGCTTTATGCACGGCCACTCAAGCTCTCGTCATTTCCCGCCTGGACTACTGCAACACTCTCTACATGGGGCTTCCCTTGAGGTATACCCGGAGGCTCCAGTTAGTTCAGAATGCGGCCGCGCAGGGGATTCTGGGAGCCTCCAGATGCTCCCACGTGACACCTCTCCTGCGCGAGCTGCACTGGCTGCCTATGGCTTTCCGGGTGCGCTTCAAGGTACTAGTAACCACCTTTAAAGCGCTCCATGGCAAGGGACCTGGTTATTTGCAAGACCGCCTCCTGCTACCAAATACCTCCCACCGACCAGTTCGCTCCCACAGAGAGGGCCTCCTCAGGGTGCCGTCGGCTAAACAATGTCGGCTGGCGACCTCCAGGGGGAGAGCCTTCTCTGTGGCAGCCCCTGCCCTCTGGAATGACCTACCCCCTGACCTACGGACGATCACCGACCTACGCCTTTTCCGTCGGGCCCTGAAGACCCATTTATTTTGTGCTGCCAGTCTGTCGTAGTTTTTAAATTGATTTTAGTAGGGGTTTTTAATTTGGCAGGCCAATTTATTTAATTATATCTTAACATTTGATCTTAACTTTTATATTACTCATTTTTACTGTTGGCTGTACACCGCCCTGAGTCCCGAAAGGGAGATAGGGAGGTATATAAATGCAATAAATCTTAAATCTTAAGTTATCCCATATGTTTTTTAAAAAATATACTTGGTTTTCGCTTTCTAATCTATTCTAAAATACCCAAAATTTATTAATATCCCATAAAACTACCCTGTTATCAGGATTTGTAAATGTACAGTAAGGTAAAGGTTCCCCTTGCACATATGTGGTAGTTGTTCATGACTCTAGGGGGCGGTGCTCATCTCTGTTTCAAAGTCAAAGAGCCAGCGCTGTCTGAAGATGTCTCCGTGGTCATGTGACTGGCATGGCTAAATGCCAAAGCCCCATGGAAGGCTATTACCTTTTCACCAAAGGTGGTTCCTATTTTTTCTACTGGCATTTTACATGCTTTTGAACTGCGAGGTTGGCAGAAGCTGGGACAAGTAAAGGGAGCTCACTCTATTACATGGCACTAGGGATTCGAACCACCAAACTGCCGATCTTTCTGATCCGCAAGTTCAGCCTCTTAGCCACTGAGCCACCTATAAATGTAATGTACAGTAGATGGACACAAAATGCCTTCTTCCTAAAAACATCTCCTTCATTTCTGCTGACTGGATCTCTTAGTTGTGGTAGTTTAGCAACCGATGAAGCCCTCCAAGTTTGTTTTACAGCTAGGAGTGAACCTTGTTGAATACAACATCCAGCTTTAGAACTGACAATGAAGATACTCAAGTGATAGATTCTTTTTTGCCTTTTAAGTTCAACCATCAACAAGAAAAGAACAAGCAGTCAAGAAATTCACAGCAGATTAGCATTTGGTACAGTAGCTGCGAAGGCCTTGGAAAAGATATTCAGATGCTGGGATAAAAATTATAGCTACAAAAGTTCAGAATTGTGCAGGCAATGCTTCATTCCCCTGTGACAATCTATGGAAGGAAAAGCAGGACTCTAAAGAAGCAGGAAAGGAAGAGTATTGATGCTTTTGAAACTGGTGTTGGAGGAGACTCCCGAGAATATCGTGGATAGCTAAGAAAACAAATGAAACATCAAGCAGATCATCTCAGCGTTCTTGCTCAAGGCAGAAATGATGCGGCTCAAATTATCATACTTTACAGACATTATATAAAGAGCAACTTATCTGGAAAACTTTTATAATGCCAGGAAAGGTTGTTGTTAGGTGTGAAGTTGTGTCCGGCCCATCGTGACTCCATGGACAATGTTCCTCCAGGCCTTCCTGTCCTCTACCATCCTCTGGAGTCCATTTAAGCTCTCGCCTGCTGCTTCGGTGACTCCATCCAGCCACCTCATTCTCTGTTGTCCCTTTCTTCTTTTGCCCTCCGTCGTACCCAGCATTAGGCTCTTCTCCAGTGCTTTTACAGCCTTCCATCCTTCCGAGGTGGGTAAAATGAGGGCCCAGATTATTGGGGGCGATGTGCTGACTCTGTAAACGACTTAGAGAGGGCTGTAAAGCACTAAAGCAATGTCTAAGTCTAAGTGCTATTGCTACTCGATGAATAGTATTGACTGACCTATTTTGTGGAATGGCTCCATGAGCAACAGGTTAACTGTTATCACAGAAAGTTCAGAAATCATAGCATTTTTTTTAAACGTTTTCCCTTTTCTTTGCACTTCCTGTGTGCAACTTAAACAATAACTATGTGTGTGTAAAAATTAAAACAATTGAAGAGGCGCAAGCCTTTTTCTTTTTCAAAAAAATAATATGCCTCAATCCTGGAGGAAGAAAACGGGGGAACGGGAGGGGCCATGGCACCACCCACTGGTGGGAGGGAGGATGAGGATACAATATTTACAAGACTCAGATTACAAAAATGATTTCCTTTAATATACTGTCACTTTTTCTTTCGGATGTTTTGTAGAAAAAATGTATTGAATGCATGAATTTTATGAAATGATACATATGTAACTCCTGCCACCTTAAATAGAAAAATAATTCATCTTTGTATGAAGCCTTGGAGGCGGCCTGCACCTCCGATATGGATGCCTCTAAAATGTTCTTTTACACCCTATATACCTTTTCCCTGTAAAAAATTGTTCAAACCAATAAAACTTTTTTTGCATAAAAAAAAATAACTGTGTGTGTGTGTGTGTGCGGCAGTGGTGGGTTCCTCTCCCCATCGCTACTGGTATGGTGCTCATGGGACCACACGTCCTTTCCGTGCACACGCACTGCGCACCCATGCGCACTCCACCGCCCCTGCGACACCTAGCTGCTTGTCGGAGCTCGAGCAAGTGCTGTGCACACTGTGCGAGTGTGCGCAATTGGCCGGTTGCTTTAAAAACCGGTATAGAATGCAGGCGGGTGGGCCAAATGAACCAACACGACCATCTTTAAAGCGCTCCATGGCTCCATGACGACCATCTTCAAAGCGCTCCATGGCTCAGGGCCTAGTTATATGCGAGACCGCCTCCTGCCCCATACATCCCTTAGACCAGCGTTTTTCAACCACTGTGCCGTGGCACACTAGTGTGCCGTGAGATATTGTCCGGTGTGCCGTGGGAAAAATTCCAATTTCATCCGTAACAAGCGGCTTCGGCTCACAAATAGACCAATCATTAGATTCTAATACTTTTTAACATTTTCTAATGGTGGTGGTGTGCCTCGTGATTTTTTTCATGAAAAAAGTGTGCCTTTGCACAAAAAAGGTTGAAAAACACTGCCTTAGACTGATCCGCTCCCACAGAGTGGGCCTTCTCAGGGTGCCGTCGGCCGGACAATGCCGACTGGCGACACCCAGGGGAAGAGCCTTCTCTGTGGCGGAGAATGACCTACCCCCTGAATTACGCACCATCACCGACCTCTGCCTCTTCCGCCAATGTCTAAAGACACATCTTTTCCAACAAGCCGGCCTAGCCTAACCTCCCACGGGGACTTTTTAGAAAGTTTTAAATTGGGTATTTTAAAATTTGGTTTTAGCATAGGATAGGTTATTTAATAGTTTTTTAAATTATATTTATTGTATTTTGTATGTTTTTAAATTTTCCTGTGCGCCGCCCTGGGTCCTTCGTGGAGAAGGGCGGGATATAAATTTAAATAAATTCAAATTCAACATACCAGTACGCTGTCAGCTGCTCCCGGCTACTACCAGTATGGTCGTATTGGGCCATACCGGCCTGAACCCACCACTGGTGTGGGGAGAGAACATTGGCCAATATTTTCAAAGTTCCTTTCATACATGGTGCCTAAGACAGAGCATTTGCGATATTTGGTTTCATGAAGCTATGCTATTTTCTAGCTTCGCGGCAATAAATAAATTCAGAGAGTAGAATCTCTCATTACACTCTCTTTACAGGTGGTTGCTGTTTTGTATTTCTGTAGCACCAGGCTGAAAAGTGGATTTGGGAGGCTGACATCTAAAGCACATTTATCTTTCTTATTTATTCATATCTCCTGTTTTATCCCATGTTATCTTGAAGTCCTTCAGGGCTATCTACCACGCTGGCTGTTTCCCTCCTCCCCACCCCCACCCCCGTCAAAAAACAACAACAACCAGCAATTGGGAGAAATGTGCTAAAGGAACTCTTTTGAATCCATTTTGGGTTACCAACTGTGCCGGGATAAATGAGTTAACCTTAGCATCCGAACAGTAAGGAATGTCTCAATGTTTCCTGCGTCTCAAAAAGCAGCAAATTATCTACCAAAATGTGAAATTGAACACTCAAGGGAAAGCGCATTTTCTATCCTAAAGCAGATGTCTTGAGCATTCAAAGTTGTTTTAATGTTCAATGTATGTCTCTTGTACATGATGGGAAAGCCAATTTTTGCCAGAAAAGAAATTAGGATGGGATTTAGCACAGTCTCTCTGCAGCTCTGAGAGGCATTAGCTCCATTGGATCTGCAGGCATCTACAACTGAAAATAATAATAATAATAATAATAATAATAATAATAATAATAATAATAATAATAATAATAATAATAATAATAATAATAATCCCCCACCTTCTTAGAAACACACATCCTAATGCCAGATAGGTATTCATTCTCTGCATTTTAGGATTGCCCGCTAACCGACCAGAACAATTGAACCATTGCCAAGTAATAAAGGAAGACAGCTGATCTATATTTCAGTGTGTTCATTTGTATACAAAGTATGGAGGGCCACCTAAAGCTTTATTGTCAGGTGCCCCAAGAACCTTTTTTGTTAGTCTTAGAGCTCTATGCATTCAGCATCTTCCAAAATTGGCAGCACAATGTTCTCCTGTTTTGGACCTTAAAATATCCATCCCTCCTTTTATAGTCTTAATATAGTTTTAAAAATAAGACATCACCCTTAAATTCCAAGGGAAGAAAAAGACTTTGCACACTATTATATTCAGGTCTCAGGTAACAAAAGCTTGTCGATCAGGGGTGGGTTCTGGCTTCTTCTACTGCTGGTTCACCCAGGGATATGCTTTGGGTGCATGAATGTTTGATGCGTGCTATGTGCAGATGCACAGTAGGTAAAAAATAACAAGATGGCGGCACTTATGACGCCACTGATAGAACCCGTTTGGGGGTGTGGCCGGCCGAGTTTCTACCTACTCGGCTTAACCAGTCTGAACTGATTGACACCTCTGTTGTCAACTCATAGAACATAGAATTATAGGGTTGGAAGGGACCTTGGAGAGCTTCTAGTCCAATCTTCTGCTCAAGCAGGAGATTGGTTAGAAGACCTGTCCAGTCTCTTTTGGAAAGCCTCCAGCGAGGGAGCACCCATAACTTGCAGAGGTAAGCTGATTAATTGTTCTCACTGATTAATTGTTCTCACTGTCAGGAAATTTCCCCGTAGTTCTAGATTGGATCTCTCTTTAATGATCTTCTACCAATTCTGTCTTGTCCAGCCCTCATGGTCATTGAAAATAGTAATCCCAGAAGATGTGAGTAGCATTCTTGGAACATCAGCGTGATCATTTTTGAAATCATCTCTGCTGATATCAACAAGTTGATGGTGATCATCTAGAGCAGGGGTCTCCAACCTTTGCAACTTTAAGTCGGAAGGACTTCAGCTCCTAGTCTGGGAGCTGAAGTCCTTCAGACTTAAAGTTGCAAAGGTTGGAGACACCTGATCTAGAGAAAGCAAGCTTCTAGTTTCCTACTGAGCTCCATGTAGCTTATACACAAAACTGCAGATAGCAAACGCTAATGTTTTCATGAATTCTGTTTTTGTGAAGGCTCTGCTCCTATGAAATAATTCGCCCCAGAGAAGCAAGTTAGGCCTCTGCCCTCATGATATTTTTTTTTGGAAGGTTATTACATAGACCAGACTATTTCAAGGAGCCTTTAGGAACTGAAGATGGGAAAATTATACTGCCTGACACTGATGATGTTATCTAGTTTGGGCAATGAAACGTCTGCATACAAGGTCTCATCCTGTGTGAGAAGTTAACACCATAGTGATTGGAGTGATTTGGTTTGTTATTGTGTTCGTTATTATTATTTGATGATTAAAGTGCTGGACTTTTATAAGTGACTAGCCGATAACCTGATGTTGCCCGGGTATTTATTTATAGGGGGTAAATGTCTAGACCAAACGTAATTTCTAATGTTGGATTTTCCCCCTTACCAGAGAGAGCCCCCATGTGGAGAACAGTGAAACTGTTATCATGGTAACTCCACTGCGCTGTACAGTAGAAGCCATTTGAAGGCACAACAGGCTGTATCTTAAGAGAACATCCTCTCCTTCCCCCCTTCCTGAGGGGTGTTAAAGGTGACTTAACCCCACAGTATTTGTTTCCAGAGAGTAAGTCATTTGTGTACCAAGTTTGTTTGAAATTGCTCAAGGTGTTCCAGAGTTATGCTGGAACATACACATACACACACACAACCATTTTTATATTAATGAATTAATTGATTGATTTAATTAATTAATTAATTATGCACTTCTGAATCCTCTTTTTCCCATGACCAATGCACCACCTCAGCTGTTTGAAGACAACTAAGCATTGCTACGCACACACATTTTTCTTCTAAAGTACAGACCTATAGGGTTTTTTTTAGGGTGTCCAGAGTGTATCTCAAAGCTCAAATTCTACTTTGAACAAAGGTCTTTCTTTCCAGCCATGAGTTTTAGGAGTGCATTTAGCAAAGTTCATCCATGTCAGTGTTCCAGGTGTTGTGGGAAAAATGCCCAGTAAATAAGGAACCAAAGTATTTAGGAATAGACACAAGTATAAAGATATCTATTGGCATAGATAACTACAGATTTGAGTGCAAGAGACGCCAAATCTAAGTAAGGTGTGAGTTATATAACCCCTGAAAGGTTACATAAGAAAGCAAGGAAGCAATGGAAATCCTATCATGATCTTACCAGTATGAAATACATTTTCTCAATAAATTGATGGAGTTGCTTACCACCTGGGGTTGTGGGTGCTCCATTGCTGAAGGGTTTCAAAAATAGACTGGACAACCATTTGGCTCAGATGGTATAAGACTCCTCCCTTGAGCAGGGTGTTCAACTAGAAGACCTCCAAAGTCCCTTCTAGCCCTGTGATTCTATGATAACATCCGACAATAGCAGACACTTACTGTGGGCATCCTAGCACTTCTGCATCCTTCTTATTAATAGGATTTTAATCTAGCCTAAATTACAGGTACTAGTACCTTGCACCCGGGGTCTCCAACCTTTGCAACTTCAATTCTGGGAGTTGAAGTCCTTCAGACTTAAAGTTGCAAAGGTTGGAGACCCCTGCCTTGCACTATAAACAGTAGCGTTGATGTGTTCATATCCCGCTTCCTTTTATGTCAAATGAAAAAGTAAAATCTGGTTACTATAATCTGATTTTTCTCTTTCCAAGATAATCAGCTGTGTCTATTATAGTTTGTTTTTAAAGATATGATTCTTGGATCAACAGTCATTTGTTTTCCCTGTGGAATTGCCTAGCTTTTGGGATAAATCCCCTTCCTTCAAATATATGATATTTTTGGTGCAATTACTTGATTGCTGTCCTTGTGTTTAATGATACAGGTTTTTGGGGCAGATCATGTCATCTTCCTTCTCATAAATCTTTCACTGAGTCCGTTTTTAATTTTGCAGAGACAACATAATAAGATAAAGATAAAGATTCCCCTCACACATATGTGCTAGTCATTCCTGACTCTAAGGGGCGGTGCTCATCTCCATTTCAAAGCCGAAGAGCCAGTGCTGTCTGGTGACGTCTCTGTGGTCATGTGGCCGGCATGACTAAATGCCAAAGGAGCATGGAATGTTGCTACCTTCCCACCAAAGGTGGTCCCTGTTTTTCTACTTGCATTTTTTTACGTGCTTTCAAACTATGAGGTTGGCAGAAGCTGGGACAAGTCATGGGAGCTCACTCCGTTACGCACCACTAGGGATTCAAACCATCAAACTGCCTACCTTCTGATCGACAAGCTCAGCATCTTAGCCACTGAGCCGCCATGTCCCTGTAGACAACATAACACAGATCGATAAAAAAAATATAATCCTTCAAACATAATTGAGACAATGATTTTAAGGACTCCAAAATTGCCGTCATTAATTAACAGTCATAATTTAAACATAGACAATTAAAATATGTGATTCTAGGAGGAGCACTGAACAAGGTTGCGATTAGAGTGCAGAGATCCTTGGCAATATGGCCTGTTCTTATTTTTGTTTCCATTTCTAATTACTGGGTTCTTAAACATTCGCTCTTATTAAAATAGATAGATTTGATGCTTAACTTGGGCGAGATCGTATTTTCACTTTCCCAGGGTCTCGCCAAGACGTGCGGCGTGAAAGACTTGCACGCTGCCAGGATCTAGTTAAAATCCATGTGTCCCTGCCCCCTCCCAATATCATCACTTATGTCATGCCTCTTCTGAATCATTTGGTATGATAATCGCATTATTACTTGCGCTGCGACTGCCGCGCGGGGCTGATGCGAATCAAAATTCATGAATTCCAATGGCTACAAAGAGCTTTTAATGATTGCCTTCAGCAGATGAAATATATCGGTTTTCAAAAAAGGTATGCGAAAATATGGATATGAGGCCTAATCGTCAATGGGAGGAGGAGCAGGAAAGATCAACAAGCTGGACAAGTTCAGAAACCTTTAGCGATTGTGCAGGGATCTGTAATGAAAATTCAAGTGCTTTGCCTTTAATGATCCATTTATCTCTCTGACATGATTTTCTATCATTCCAACTGGCATGGTTCCTGCTACTTGGGGAATATGCTTTGAATACGTTTTGTCAAACAAGCCGTTAGTAGGATGGAGGTGACTCTGCATCCTCATGACTTCCTCCGAGCAATTGGAAGGGGGGGGGGTTCAACGGGAGGGGGGAGGGAGAGAGCAAGACGCAAGAATACTTTCAACCAAAGGGGTGGGGGAAGTGCTTTCCAGAGTTTGGATTCTTCAACAAACTCTAGGGTGGTTGTTCCCCATTGACAATAGCATGGATCAGGTGTGTCTAATCTTCACAACTTTAAGACCTGTGGACTTCAACTCCCAGAATTCTGCAGACAGCAGAAATGAAGTCCTCAAGTCCTAAAGTTGCCCGGGTTGGATATCCCTGGCATAGGTTCACATCCTAGTCAGCTGATTATTGGAATGTGCTCTAGATGGAGTTGACCTTGAAGCCCATCTGAAAGCTACACCTATCCAACTTCAGTTGCACAGGTGGTGAGGAGTCCTCTTTCTTTTATTTATTTGATTTATACTCTACCTTTCCTACATATGTTGAGGACACATACGTAGTATGCTGTACTCTTATTTTTCTTCACATTCATCAAGGAATGTTGGCTTGAGAAAAGTAATTGGCCACTGAATTTTCACCCACTTTTAAGGGAGGGAAGTGCGTCTTCTACTCCGAAAAGTACAGTAAATGTTTTTAGCAATTGTAAGCTGCTCAAAGTTGGCATATATTGTATTTTTCCAAGTATAAGACACACCTTTTTCCCTCAAAAAAGAGGCTAAAAATCTGGCTGCGTCTTATACACTGAATACATCGGTTTTTTGCCTCCAGAAACCCTGCCCCTTCACCAAAATGGCCTTTAGGAGGCTTTCAGAGTGTTCCTGGGGGCTGGGGAGGGCAGAAATGAGTGAAAAACAGGCCATTTTTTTGCTCAATTTTGCCCCCCTCCCCACTCCCCAGGAGCACTCTACAAGCCTCCTAAAGGCTATTCACGCCCTTTAAACAAAACAATTTTTGGGAGGTCTTCAGAGTGCAACAACTTTTTTTAAAAAATTTGCCTCTTCAAAATCTTGGTGCGTCTTATACTCCGAAAAATACGGTACTTGTAAATAATTGTAATAATTTCAGTTTTAAATAAAGATAAGATCTGGCAATGGCTTACAACTGGAACATTAAAAAAAAAGGATTTAGGCTGCTCAACAGCAAACTATTCGAATTAATGCAATTAAGGCCAGAACTGGACACTCACGAAATGATAGCGCTAGGATAGCTCACAGTTTTCCAGGAGTGACCTTTTGACCCGTAAATTCACTTTTCTTCTCCTTCCTTCGGTTTCCTTGATGCCTAGGTTTTTCAGGACGCCAAGCCTTAATGAAAACCCTTTTAGAGCTGAGCCAAATGTGTTGAGTTAAATTACTAAATAACTGAAAGTGCTTAAAAACAACGATGTTCACACATTTTTAATTTAAAGCCTGCTAAATCCTTTTAAAATTCATTTGTATTTGCAATTACTTAAGCTGTGAGCTCTGCACTGGAGGGAGCGAAGTGATAGATTTTAAATGCGCAGCTGGAGGAAATATATAAAATTCAATTGATGAGTCTGGCAGAGAATTGATGCCACAATATGTACCCGGTGGCATTTTTGCTCTTCCTTACCTGCCTGGCTTTAGAACATTATCAGAAAGTCGATACGGTGCGCCAATATAGTGATATGCTCGGGGTCATAATACCCTCGTTCTGCTTAAAGCTGAGCTGCTCGCAGGGTGAATTAGAATGGACAGACAGCCTGACTCCATTGCTCCCCGTGAAAGGCCTTAGAAAGTACTTGGCTCAATTTAGCTCAAGGTCTCTCGTATTGTTATCAATGACCCCCAACAGCAAGTCAATAATATAGGATGTCTGTCTCCACAAGACTAAAGCTGGAAGGGTATACAGCATGTAACCATCATCCTGCCCCCCCCTCAACTGTCTCCCTCTGGGGATCCTGTCATTGAGATCACATTTCCTTTATAATTCTGCCATCTTGGGGATCCTGGCCTCTTCTCTCTGTCCTTTCTCTCTTCCCCCATCCCAATTAATTCATGCTTTCAGCTCTCTCAACATTAGCTTTACGCTTCTTCCATTCTCAGGAAAAAAAGAAAAAGAAATCAGACTCATCAGGAGCACCTTAAATATATTTATTTTCCAAGAGAAAATAAAGTGATGGCTTAGCACGGCAGAATTCAGTTATGGCCGCATCTGGAAGAAACCTTATTGGTTTGCTTCTTTGTGTGGAAGATGTAGAATAGAATAGAATAGAATAGAATAGAATAGAATAGAATAGAATTCATTAGTGGCCAAGTGTGATTGGACATACCGTACAAGGAATTCGTCTTTGGTGCATAAGCTCTCAGTGTGCATAAAGAAAAATAAAATAGAATACATTCATCAAGAATCATAAGATACAACACTCCGTGACAGTCATAGGTTACTAATAAGCAATCAAATTATACTAGGAAACAAATAAAACAATATAAATTTTAAAGATACAAGCAACATGGTTATAGCCATAAGTAGGAAGAGAGAGGTACTAGGAAGGAAGAGAAGAATAATAGTAATACAGTCTTAGTAGATAATTTGACAGTGTTGTGGGGATTATTTGTTTAGCAGAGTGATGGTGTTTGGGGAAAAAACTGTCCTTGTGTCTAAGTCTTCTGGTGTGCAGTGCCCTATCGCATCGTTTTGAGGGTAGAAGTTGAAACAATTTATGTCCAGGATGTAAGGGGTCTGTAGATATTGTCACGGCCCTCTTTTTGACTCGTGCAGGCTACAGGTCTTCAATGAAATGCAGGTAGGTAGCTTAAATGGACTCCAGAGGATGGTAGAGGACAGGAAGACCTGGAGGAACATTGTCCCTAGGGTCGTAATGGGTCGGACACAATTTCGCAACTAAAAACAACAACAATTGCAACTTCAAAGATCCATTGCATTGAACATGGTGGTTTTGCTTCTAAGATGTCTAGCTATAAGTATACAAAAAATGCAAGTAGAGTACCAGTACCCAGTTTTAGGAACTGGGTTTTGGAAATGGCCAGTGAAAATATAAATTTGAGGTAAGTTGCAAAGATTACGAAAATTTTGCAAAAGTAAGTTGCAAAAATTTGAGGTAAGTTGCCACGATATAGCCAGCTGCTTCCATCTCTGGCTATCGGGGGCGAGTCATTAGCCCCCGCGGAGAGGGTCCGCAACTTGGGCGTCCTCCTGGATCCCTGGCTGTCCTTGGATGACCATCTGACAGCCGTGGCCAGGGGGGCATTTTATCAGGTTTACCTGATTTGCCAGTTGTGCCCCTTTCTAGATCGTGACGCCCTACGCACGGTCACTCAAAGCTCTCGTCATTTCCCGCCTGGACTACTGTAATGCTCTCTACATGGGGCTCCCCTTGAGGTGCACCTGGAGGCTCCAGCTAGTCCAGAATGCGGCCGCGCAGGGGATTTTGGGAGTCTCTAGATGCTCCCATGTGACACCCCTCCTGCGCGAGCTAGAAAACCTAAGTCAACTTGAGAGTTGTGTGATCTCTCCCTCTTCCTCCCGCCCTCCTCTCTCTCTCTCTCCCTCTCTCTCCCTCTCCCTCCCTCCCTCCCTCTCCCCCCCTCCATCTCTCTATCTTGATTGAGTATTTAAGCCTTGATAACTAAGTAATTCCTTGTTTGTCAACTAGCAGTAAATGTTTGGCATATTTTTAAGAGTGCAATTAGAGCTGTGTGATGAGAGCCAATTTAGAATATAATATAATACTTTATTGGACAGGTATAATAGACACTAAAGAAATTTGTCTCCAGTGCATAAGCTCTCAGGGTGCATGCCAAACAACAAAGTAATAATAATCATAATATCAAAGTAATAATAATCATAATAATGCTACCGATAAATTAATGTAGTGGAACAGATGAGACAGATAAATGCAGTACAGCCTAATGGACTGGGAGACCGTGGGTTCTAGTCCTACTTTAGGAATTAAAGCTATCTGGGTGACTTTGAGCCAGTCACTCTCTTTCAGCCCATGATGTCAGGTTGGAGTGACAAGCCCTGTTGCCACCAATGGGTTGACACAGTTGATCTGAAAAAAGAAGATCCTGCATTTGTGTGAACATTTTTAGGAAGAAGAAAAATAGAACTAGGTGGCCCAACAGATATACTATATGTTTTTTTGGAACTTCCCCAGTACTGAAGACGTGTCCTTATGAGCAACGGTTGCAGAGAAGAACTCAATCCAGATAATCATGAATGAGTCAGCTAAGATATAGTGGAAGAAAGGTGAAACTGAGCCTCAGCAATGATCTAGATCAGGGGTGTCAAACTCAAGGCCCGTGGGTAAAATCTGGCCTGTGGGGTGTTTAGATATGGCCCATGGGCCAACCTGGAAACAGCGAAGGACCAGCCTGCAATGCCTGGGCCAGTGAATATGGAACTCGGGAGGGTCGCATGCAGCCCTCCTGAACTCCACTTTTGCTGGAAGTGGGTTGCAGGAGGCCATTGTGGCCAAAAATGGAGATCATGAGGGCCACAGGTGGCTCTCCCAAACTTTGTTTTTGCTGGCAGAGGGTAGCAGGAAGCTGTTGCAGCCGAAAACGGAGCTCAGGAGCCCATTGTGCTGGCAGAGCACTTGGTTTGCCACAGGCACCTCCAACATAAGTGATGTCAAGCTGGCCATGCCCACCCCAGCCACGCCCACCTCGGCCCCCAAGGTCAAACACACCCCTGATGCGGCTGTCAATGCAATTGAGTTTGACACCCCTGATCTTGTCCTTTTTCCTCTCTCCAAGGACCTTGAATGACCCTGTTATGGAAAAGCAGGATATAAATCCTGAAAGTAAAATAAATAAAGTGAAATATTGGACCTAGAACACAAAAGGAAGATGGCCTCTTTTTAAATTGGGGTGTGTCCCACTTTGGCAACTTTAAGATGTATGGACTTCAACTCCCAGAATTCCCCAACCATCATGGCTGGCTGGGGAATTCTGGGAGTTGAAGTTCACAGATCTTTAAAGTTACCAAGGTTGGACACCCCTGTTTAAAAGCTTCCAGCCTATTCCAATTTTGAACAGTTTTTATCCTTAAGTGGTCCATTGTCAATCCACAGAGGGGTCAGTTGTGATAAACCACAGCAAGAAGGGAAAAAAAAACCTACTGAAAAAGCATAAGCATATATATCAACCATTACCAGTTTCTCTGGGAATTTTAGAGGAGATATTCCTGCAGGGTAAGGTTGTTAATCTTCCTTTATTAGTCAATACTTCTAAAGCGTCTTTTTCCCCCCTCTGTGTTTCCCTGCAATCCATCCCGTTTGTCAATGTGTGAGTAATAACGAGTAGATGCCAAGGATCAGCACGTGACAGGTATATTAACCTCTTTTTTTTTTTTTAGCGGTGGCATAGGCCAAATGATTGGAACCCAAGAACTGAGTATTTATCCACCTGCTTTGATTGAAACACTTACACAAAACAATAGCTTGGGTGAATAAGGTGCATAATGAAATACACCATCCGGAAATTGGTCAGCGGGGAGAGAAGCAGAAATTCATATATATTTTTTCTCTGCTCTTATTTTTTTCATTTGGCTTTGACTTGTGGCTTCATTCCGGAAGTAGACCATGGCAGCTGACACGGCTGTTATAATTGAGAGGAAGGAAGATGATTCCTACAGAAGCTTAGGAGGCCCTTGACTTATTTTCAGCCTAAAAGTTCTGTTGCTATGCGGGAAAGTTGTTAATAGCACCTAGCAATAGCAATACAGGAGCTATGTACGTGTATATACTGCTTTACAGCTCTCTCTAAGCAGTTTACAGAGTCGGCCTCTTGCCCCCAACAATCTGGGTCCTCACTTTGCCCACCTCGGAAGGATGGAAGGCTGAGTCAACCTTGAGTCTGCTGAGAACCGAACTGCCAAATTGCAGGCAGCTGGCAGTCAGCAGAAGTAGCCTGCAGTACTGTGTTCCAACCAGTGGTGGTTTGCCAATTTTTTACTACTGGCGCTCACATACGTAGAAGCATCTGGGCAGGTGAGCGGAGCTTCCCGCCATCGCTACTACCGGTTCACCCAATCCGGGCTGAACCGGAAGCAACCCACCTCTGGTTCTAACCATGTTAAGTTAAGATTTTTAAATGCCCACCTGAATTATGTTCGCCGAGACTCCTGGCCAAGTTTTGCAGATATCGGCCTGGCAGCTCTCCAAGCCAGATAAGGTCTGTGACTGTAAATCCTCCCTTGAAAGACTTTGATGGATGTGAATGAGTAGAATTCACAGTCAATTAATAAAAGGGGTTTTTGTTGGGACAAAGAGTTTGCTTCAGGCTCTTGGGAAACCTAGGTCAGAACACCAGTGCACGTGCACCTGTGCACACAGCTCTACTCATGTGAGTGTGCACTAGCCATTCACTCGCACGGCTTGGCTCCCCTCTCCATGCCTCATCCAGGGCACCAAGCTGTATAGGTCGAGGCCTGCTGAGCGAAATGGAAATAAAACAGCAATATCAGGCTTGGCTAAAATAGCCTCTAAACTTAATATGTTTATATAAGCACCCCATTTCAACCTCGCAGCTTCTGAAAATAAATTGGAAGTCGAAACGGAAAAGAAAAGAACATCCCAGCAATACAACTGTGCGTGTGTGTCTGAGTGTAGCTGTTGGTGTCGCGTGGAAATTGCAGAGGGGGTTGATGAGGAGAGATTTTCATTACCTGAGAAATTGAATATCTTTTAATGGAAACATCATATCCACTCAGTGGGAAGATCCCAAATGTTTAAACGAGTCAATACACAGAAACATCTGGCTCCATCTCTGCAGATGTAGATGACATTTGTAATCTTTAATTTTTCTTCAAATATTAATGCTGCTTAATTGGAAACTTTCAAGGAAAAGGATGAAATTTGTTGAAGCTGTTACAGATCAGGTCTCTCACAGCACCAACTTTAATTCACGTCTTTATATCTAAAAGAACAAGAGCTCCATATTGTCACAAGCATAATGGTTATAGGCCCCCTAATACAGGGGTCTCCAACCTTTGGAACTTTAAGTCTGAAGGACTTCAGCTCCCAGAATTCTCCAGCCAGCTTTGCTGAAGTCCTTCAGACTTAAAGTTCCAAAGGTTGGAGACCCCTGCCCTAATACATATGAACTGTACTTGTCACCAGTAAAATAGTACACAACAGTATATATTTTAATCAGAAGGGACACGGTGTCTCAATGGCTAAGAGGCTAAGCTTGTCGATCAGAAATGTCGGCAGTTTGGTGGTTTGACTCCCTAGCGCTGCGTAATGGAGTGAGCTCCCATTACTTGTCCCAGCTTTTGCCAACCTAGCAGTTCGAAAGCATGTAAAAATGCAAGTAAAAAAAATAGGAACCATTTTGGTGGGAAGGTAACAGCGTTCCGTGCGCCTTTGACATTTAGTCACATGACCACAGAGACGTCTTCGGACAGCGCTGGCTCTTCGGCTTTGAAACGGAGATGCGCACCACCCCCTAGAGTCGGGAACAATTAGCGCATATGTGCGAGGGAACCTTTACCTTTATTTTTATTCAGACTTCGTTTTACTCTGTATTTGTTACAGTAAATACCAGTAGTAGCCCTTCACGTACAAACCCAATTGAGCCCAAACTTTCTGTTGCTAAGTGAGACAGTTGTTAAGTGAGTTTTGCCCCTTTTGTAACATTTCTTGCCACAGTTATGTGAATCACTGCAGTTATCAAGTTTGTAACAATGTTGTTAAGTGAATCTGGATTTTGCTTGTCGAAAAGGTCTTGCAGATGGCTGTATGACCTCAGGACACTGCAACCATCATAAAAACGAACCAGTTGACAAATGGTTGAATTTTGATGATGTGACCATGGGGATGCTGAAATGGTCATAAGTGTGAAAAATGGCCATGTCATATGTCACGGTCTGACTTAAGCTTAGTACACAAAATTGTCTGCTACAACGTCCTACCTGACAATGACTACAATAATACCTGGGCAAACAATAGATGCAAACTCAAGGTAAACCGCTCCAAACTCGATTGCAGAAAATATGACTTCAACAACAGAGTGGTCAACGCCTGGAATGCTCTACCTGACCCCATTGTCACATCCTCAAACCCCCACAGCTTCAACCTCAAACTGTCTGCCCTGGACCTCACCCCATTCCAAAGAAGTCCATAATGGGGACATGCATAAGCATACCAGCGTGTCTACCGTCCCTGTCCGACTGTTCCCATTTATTTGTACTCATTTCTTATGTATACACTATACCTGCTTATACTTATATGTATATGTAAGTATACTTCGTCCGATCCGCTCCCGCAGAGAGGGCCTTCTCAGGGTGCCGTCGGCTGGGCAATGCCGGTTGGCGACACCCAGGGGAAGGGCCTTCTCTGTGGCGGGCCCTACCCTTTGGAATGACTTACCCCCTGAACTACGCACCATCTCTGACCTCCGCCTCTTCCGCCAGTGTCTAAAGACACACCTTTTCCATCAAGCCGGCCTAGCGTAACCTTCCGCTGTGACTGCTTTTAGACAGTTTTTAATTGGGGATTTTAATTGATTTTAGCACAGGGTGGGAGTTTAATATCTTTTTAAATTTTATATTGTTATATTTGTATGTTTTTAATTCCTGTGCGCCACCCTGGGTCCTTCTGGAGAAGGGCGGGATATAAATTCGAATAAAATAAATAAAAATAAATGTTATATTCATACTTATATTTGTTTTCTCATACATGCTCGACAAACCAAAATTAAATAAATAAATAAACAAACAAAATAAGATCTCTGTGCCTTCTGCTACACTTGAAGCTAAAGAATGTGGTAGGAATCACTCCAAGAAAGAAAAGAAGGACCAGGGGCGACATGATAGCGGTGTTCCAATATTTGAGGGGCTGCCACAGAGAGGAGTGGGTCGCCCTATTCTCCAAAGCACCCGAAGGCAGGACAAGAAACAATGGATGGAAATTAATTCGGGAAAATTGGAACTATGGAGAAATTTTAGGACAGTTCGAACAATTAATCGGTAGAACAACCAGCCTCTAGAAGTTGTGAGTGCTCCATCACTGGAGGTGACATTTGTTTGAAATAGTGTAAGTTCCGTGCTTGAGCAGTGGGCTGGACAAGAAGACCTCCAAGGTCCCTTCCAACTCTGTCATTCTGTTATAACTGTTTTGTGAAATTTATCATGGATAACATATGAAATATGTGTCCTCACGACAGTGCACCAGAGGTGGTATTCAGCAGATTCTGACCAGTTCTGGAGAACTGGTAGCGGAAACTTTGAGTAGTTTGGAGAACCAGTAAATGCCATCTCTGGCTGGCTCTGCCCCCATCTATTCTCTGCCTCCCAAGTCCCAGCTGATCAGGAGGGAATGGAGATTTTACAGTATCCTTCTCTTGCCACGCTATGCCCACAGAACCGGTAGTAAAAAATTTTGAATCTCGCCACTGAAGTGCACCATTATGGCCCACTGATATATTTAATACAATACAATAGCAGAGTTGGAAGGGACCTTGTAGGTCTTCTAGTCCAACCCCCTGCGTGGGCAGGAACCTTATACCATTTCAGACAAATGGCTATCTAACATCTTTTTAAAGACTTCCAGGGTTGGGGCATTCACAACTGCTGGAGGCAAGCTGTTCCAGAGGTTAATTGTTCTGACTGTCAGGAAATTTCTCCTTAGTTCTAAGTTGCTTCTCTCCTTGATTAGTTTCCACTCATTGCTTCTTGTCCTGCCCCCAGGTGCCTTGGAGAATAGTTTGACTCCCTCTTCTTTGTGGCACCCTCTGAGATATCGGAACACTGCTATCATGTCTCCCCTGGTCCTTCTCTTCATCAAACTAGACATATCCAGCTCCTGCAACCGTTCTTCATATGTTTTAGCCTCCAGTCCCCTAATCATCTTGGTTGCTCTTCTCTGCACTCTTTCCAGAGTCTCCACGTCTTTTCTACATCGTGGCGACCAAAACTGTATGCAGTATTCCAAGTGTGGCCTTACCAAGGCATTATAAAATGGTATTAACACTTCACGTGATCTAGATTCTATCCCTCTGTTTATGCAGCCTAGAACTGTGTTGGCTTTTTTGGCAGCTGCTGCACACTGCTGGCTCATATTTAAATGGTTGTCCACTAGGATTCCAAGATCCCTCTCACAGCTGCTACTATTGAGCAAGGTACCACCTATACTGTATCTGTGCATTTTGCTTTTCTTGCCTAAATGTAGAACCTTACTTTTTTCACAATTGAATTTCATTTTATTAGATGGTGCCCAATGTTCAAGTCTGTCAAGATCTTAAATATTTAAATAACAATGATGGGAATTAGTTATTAACTTTTAGAAATACGCAGACCTACTTTGCTCCCTCATATATACCATCTGTGAACCAGCAATAGTCTACTATGGTTCTTCATGGCTAAGATTTTAAGATGGCTTCCATAAGCAAAGACAAATACTCCAACTGATCATATTTCCTCAGTTTCAGGTTTTCTGTAAAACTGTATAGCTCCCAACCAATTCCATGGTGATATTAGGGATTTTTAAAAAAAAATCAGATATACTTTTTAATGATGCTTAGATCATTATCCAAAGAGAACGGATTGGGTCAAGTGTTAACAGCATGTGCATTAAAGAAAGACGGGGGGGGAGGGGAATAAAAAAGCAACCATCTGTTCCAGAAACTGTCTTGGGGGAACAACACAGACTCAACAATGAAGAAATTCAACAAAGTTCTCAACCTGTTTTTCATTAATTTTAATAAGAATTGCCTTTTCTCCCAAATGTATGTCGGTAGCTACAATAATTAAGTCTTAGATCGTACACCTTCCAAAACTGGGGTGTGTGTGTGAAGAACTAGCCTATCTTTGAAGGTGTGGTAGATGTAAGCATGCATTGTATTTACTTTTCATCAGGGTTGGGCTGCTAGTGGTTTGCAGGGGTTCAGAAGAACATTTAGCTAAGATTCTGCGCAGTTCAGAGAATCCCCAAATTCCACTCTTGGCTGGCTGTGCCCAACCCACCTCGCCCCTCCCAGGAGTCCCCATGAGGCCTGCCTTGGATGCAGGTAAGTGCAGGACACGCACAGAATCTTGGGGAGGGCAAAAAATGGGCCTACTGGAAGTTCGGGCCCATTTCCGGCCTCAAGAGAGCCTCTGGAGCCTGGGGAGACCATTTTCGCCCTCCTCGAGGCTCGAGGAAAGCCTCCAGAGCCCAGGGAGGGCAAAAGCACTCCCCTCCCTATGGTGGTGCAGGAGGCTATGGTTTTCCAAGTTGCAATGGATGGCTGTGAAAGTTGGACAATAAGAAAGGCTGAGCGCCAAAGAATGGAGGCCTTTGAACTATGGTGCTGGAGAAGACTCCTGCGACTCCCTTGGACTGCAAGGAGATCAAACTGGTCAGTCCTAGAGGAGATCAACCCTGATTGCTCTTTAGAAGGCCAGATCCAGAAGATAAAACTCAAATACTTTGGCCACCTAATGAGAAGGAAGGACTCATTGGAGAAGAGCCTCATGCTGGGAAAGATGGAGGGTAAAAGAAGAAGGGGATGAAAGAGAATGAGGAGGCTGGATGGCGTCACTGAATCAGTAGGCACGAGCTTCAATGGACTCCAGGGGATGGTAGAGGACAGGAAGGCCTGGAGGAAAGTTGTCCATGGGATCGTGATGGATCGGACATAACTTTGCAACTAACAACATTTAATATATATATATATATATATATATATATATATATATATATATATATATATATATATATATATATATATATATATATATATATATATATATATATATATATATATAATATATATATAAATATATATATATATAAATAAACCTCGCCCTATAACTTGTGAGTCAAAAATATGCTTGCAAAGTTGCTAGGCCGGCTGCCCTATGGTGAATGTTGTCTCTTTGCCAGCTGTCATGACATGTCACTTGGATCAAGCGAGCAATTTCTTAGTTATAATCTCCTATCAGCTAGTCCACAAACCGAGAAAACAAATTCTGTTAAGTTACTAGACAGGTAGAGTCTGGAAATTCTGGCGAAAACCCCAGTTCAATTTGCAGTTGGTAAATATGCTAATGATTTCTTTTAACTGCAATAGGTCTTTGTGAAAGTACCATGAGACTTTTTAAATCCGCTGCTTGCTTTTGATCAATTGCTTAATTATTTTAGCTTGACAATAAAATTAAACAGTTAAGGGCTAGTCTTGTGGCAACAGGAAATTCAATTTCCCATGTTGCTTTCAGAAGCAAATCACAAATGCAGCTTCCTGAATAATGTTTTCCCCCACCCTCTTCTAACTTTTGGAATATCTCCTAAGCAGATAATCAATCGAGCAATTCTGGCATGTGGTAGTACCAATCAGATCATGGAGCTTCAAGCAAAAGCAGGGAATCTTGTGGTGGTATTATAAGGATGACTTAAAAAGGGTGTCCATAAAATATTTTTGTATGCTGAAAGAACGCTACAACTCCAAATGCAATGCTGATTTTATTTATTTATTTTTATTTTTTGAATTTATACCCTGCCCTTCTCCATTGTTAGGACCCAGGGCGGCGCACAGGCATTATTAAAATCATACAAAAAACAATATACATTATTAAAAACATATTAAATTAAATCCCGTGCTAAAAAAAACCCATTTTAAAACCTAAAGATTAAAATTTATAGATAAAAGTCAGAAACGGAGGGCTATGCTAGGCCGGCTTGTTGAAATAAATATGTCTTAAGATGTTGGCGGAAGAGGCGGAGGTCTGAGATGGTGCGTAGGTCGGGGGATAGGTCGTTCCAGAGGGCCTCCCACAGAGAAGGCCCTTCCCCTGGGGGTCGCCAACCGGCATTGCCCAGCCGATGGTACCCGGAGAAGACCCTCTCTGTGGGAGCGGATCGGACGAAGGGATGTATGGGGCAGGAGACGGTCTCGTATATAGCTAGGCCCCGAGCCATGGAGCGATTTAAAGATGGTCGTCAACACCTTGAAGCACACTCGAAAGGCCACAGGCAGCCAGTGCAGCTCGTGCAGGAGAGGTGTTATGTGGGCTTGCCTTGGGGCACCCATAATCACCCGCGCGGCCGCATTCTGGACTAACTGTAGCCTTCGAGTGCACCTCAAGGGGAGCCCCATGTAGAGAGTGTTACAGTAATCCAGCCGAGATGTCACGAGCGCTTGAGTGACTGTGCGAAGGGCCCCCCGGTCCAGTAAGGGGCACAACTGGCGTATCAGGCGTACCTGATAAAACGCCCTCCTGGCCACGGCCGCCACATGGTCCTCCATGGACAGCCGGGAATCCAGGACACCCAAGTTGCGCACCCTCTCCACGGGGGCCAGTTGTTCGCCCCCAATGGCCAGACTTATCTGGCTGAACCGGGGTGCCGGAAACCACAGCCACTCGGTCTTGGACAGGTTGAGCTTGAGTTTGTTACTACCCATCCAGACCCGTATGGCCTCCAAACACCGGGACAGCACCTCGATGGCATTGTTGGGGTGGTTTGGGGTGGATATGTACAGCTGGGTGTCGTCAGCGTACAGATGGTATTCCACCCCAAAATCATTTTCTTTAGATGTAGAGAGATGGTCCATGTGTGAATGCTATCACAACTGGGTAGCAAGACACATTGATATAGTTAGATCTGAGATGTTCCAATATGTCTTCCAATACACTGGAAGTTTTTAAGAAGATGTTGGATAAACCATTTGTCTGTAGTGGTGTAGGGTTTCCTGCCTGAGCAAGGGGTTGGACTAGAAGACCTCCAAGATCCCTTCCAACTCTGTTATTCTGTATCTCTAGGGAACAGGTGCAAATAGTCCTTGATTTGCAACCATTCATTTAGCAACTGTTCAAAATTACAACAGCAGCGAAAAAAAGTGGCTTATTTTTTTTTTTTATATTGAAAATGTTTTATAGGTTTTTACAATTTTCCAAAGGGGGTAGGGAATACAGAAACATTTTAAGAACTTTCGCGTTGGGATCATTGGCCCTTCCAGGGCTTCATAATAAAATATTGAAAAAACATTTTTCCAAAAATACTACAAGGTGAAAATAAGTACATGTTTCCTAAATTCTCAATTCTATGTTAGCAGTCGTCTGCAAACATCCAGATATAAAGGTTATATAATATTAATGATAATTTAAAAAAAGCAAAGTTATTTTTTCGATCTAAGTCTCTTGGCAATTGTATCTTCTTTTTGTCCTCCCTGGCCCCCAGCGGGCAGGGCCGTGGCCCCCTCCGTCCCCCCTGGATCTTCCCCCAGGATAGAGGAATGTTTTTTAAGAAAGGCTTCCGCCTCAACAACTGTTTTAATCCTTACTCTTTCTTCATCCCAGAACACCAACATCCCTTCCGGCATCGCCCACTTAAACCAGATCCCGTGGTCAAACAATTTTTTAGATAAGAAGGAATACTTCCTCCTCTTCTCTCTAATCTTTTTTGGGATCTGCTTCAAGATGGCGACTTCCTTTTGTTGGTAAATTAACGGCCCCCCTCTCTGCGCCTTCAAAATTCCCTCTCTGGTTGACCTTCTGACAAATTTAATATGTATCTCTCTGGGTACTTCATTTATCCTGGCATATGTCGAATTTATTCTGTAGACTAGGTCAATGTCCCCCCTGATCTCATCTTTAGGTTTATGTAAATAGTCTGCTAAAATTGTACTCATGAGTTCAGGAAGACATTCACCAGATTCCTCAGAAATATTCTGAAATCTTAAAAAATATGACATCCTTTCAAAATCCATCCTAGACATATGACCAGACAAATCTGCAATTTCAGTGTTGACATTTTTAAATCCGTTGTTCGTTGCCGTCCTCCATTGGCGAAGGGAAAAACCCCCTGCAGCATGTTTCCTCTCACCTAGGCCGAGGACAAGGACCGTTTTCCCGCCGCCGCAGGGAGAAACAGACCCAGGCGAGCCAGCCCTACGGAAGGCCCCCAAAAAAGGGGGTGCCTCGCCCCCGTTGGGGGGCAGAAAAGAGAACAAAGCGGCAAGCGAGTCCAAGACTCGCCCGTCACCGCTGGAAGGCGGAACCGGAAAAGTGGCTTATGACTGGTCCTTGCACTTATGACCATGGTGGCATCCTCATGGTCACATGATCAAAATTCTATTCTATGTGCGTGAACTAACATCTTAGAAAATATTTCATGGCAATTTCCTCTGGACTTCACTTTAGAAGGTGGGTGGGTGGGTGGGTTGGGTGGATGGATGGATGGATGGATAGCAGAAGCAGGAAGACATGCCAACCCAACCTGGCTGCTCCAGACAGAAGAATAGCAATAACATTAGCAATAGCACCTAGACTTAGAGAGGTTCTCAGTTGTCCAGGTCCTGGTTGTCCGAAAAGTGCTTTTTTCTGGAGGCAACTGGACTTTCTTGGGTTTTTTTTTCTTAAAACGTTTCACTTCTCATCCAAGAAGCTTCTTCACCTCTGATAGGATATTGGGGAATGGAAGGGTTTATATTCCTTGCAAACAGCTGGTCCTTTGCATCCTTTTAGTGGAGCACTTGGAGGTTTATCTGTGTCCTCAGAATACCCTTTGAATGCTGTGGAAATAGGAATGGATTTCCAGAGCATAAAAATCGCAGACTACAGGAACCAGGAGCACCAATCAGGTGACCCCCGAGGACACAGAGAAACTTCCTTCAATGACTAAAAGGAGTCATTTGCTAAATGAATTTTGCCCCCTTTTACGACCTTTTCGCAACTGGCTGACCAACCGCACTCAACGTGTAGTCCTCAATGGAACTGCATCTACATGGAAGGAAGTATGCAGTGGAGTCCCCCAAGGCTCTGTTTTAGGCCCAGTACTCTTTAACATCTTCATCAACGATTTGGATGAGGGGATAAATGGGGAACTCATCAAATTTGCAGACGACACCAAGCTGGCAGGAATAGCCAACACTCCAGAAGATAGGCTTAAGATACAGAAGGATCTAGACAAACTTGAACATTGGGCACTATCTAATAAAATGAAATTCAATTGTGAAAAAAGTAAGGTCCTACATATAGGCAAGAAAAACCAAATGCACAAGTACAGTATAGGTGGTACCTTGCTCAATAGTAGCAACTGTGAGAGGGATCTTGGAATCCTAGTGGACAACCATTTAAATATGAGCCAGCAGTGTGCAGCAGCTGCCAAAAAAGCCAACACAGTTCTAGGCTGCATAAACAGAGGGATAGAATCTAGATCAGGGGTCCCCAACCCCCGGGCCGCGGACCGGTGCCTGTCCGTGGCTGGATGGAAGCCGGGCCGCAGGGCTAGAGAGGAGGAGGAGAGAGGAGGGGCAGCCCCCTGAGCACAGCGCGCGGGAGAACGCAGGCGCGGCTGTTCGCGCCGTTGGAGTGTGCCTCTTCCTCCACCCTCGTCCACGGAGGGACTCCTGGATGCCGCCGGACCGGCCACCGATTCCCTCCCCTGCTGGCATGCCGGCCACTCATTTTCTTCCAGGGACTGCGGAGGCTCCGCGGGCGGGGGAGGGAACTGGCGGGTTGCTCCGGCGGCGCACAGGAGTCCCTCCGTCGACAAGGGTGGAGGAAGAGCCCCCACCATCCCCCTGCGTTCTCTCGCCCGCTCTGCGCAATGGGCTGCCCCCCCTCCCTCCTCCTCCTCTCCAGCCCGGCTCCTCTCCAGCCACGGAGCCTGAACGAGCGAAGGAGCGACCAAGCGTGGCAGGCGGGATGAGGAGGCTGGGGGGGACGGGGGGGACGATGACGACGGCAGACACACATAGAGAGATAGAGAGACAGAGGGAGGGAGGGAGAGAAAGACAGAGACACAGAAGGAGTGATTGAATGAATGCAAGACAGACAGACAGACACACGCACACACACACACACACACACACACACACACACAGAGTGACAGAAATGGGCGGATGAAGGAGAGACACAGAAAGAGAGAAAAAGAAAAAAGTGGGAGAGAGAAAGACAGAGAGAAAGAGACAGAAAGGAAAGAAAGAGACAGAAAAAGATACAGAAAGAGGGAAAGAGAAAAAGAAAGAGAAAGAAATAGAGAGAAAGGGAAAGAGAGAAAGAAAGAAATAGCGAGAGAAAAAAAGAGAGACAGAGACAAAGAAAGAGAAAGAAAGAGAGAGAGAGAGAAAGAAAGAACTTATGACCACAGTTGAGGTCAAAAGTTTGGTTGCTAACCAAGATCATTGTTAAGTGAGTTTCACATTTTCAAAGTTGGCCACGCCCACCCAGTCACATGACTACTGAGCCCTTCAGCCGGTCCGCAGAATTTTCTTTAAAATGAAACCGGTCCCTGGTGGAAAAAAGGTTGGGGACCCCTGATCTAGATCACGTGAAGTGTTAATGCCACTGTATGGTGCCTTGGTAAGGCCACACTTGGAATACTGCATACAGTTTTGGTCGCCACGATGTAGAAAAGACGTGGAGACTCTGGAAAGAGTGCAGAGAAGGGCAACCAAGATGATTAGGGGACTGGAGACTAAGACATATGAAGAACGGCTGCAGGAGCTGGGTATGTCTAGTTTGATGAAGAGAAGGACCAGGGGAGACATGATAGCAGTGTTCCGATATCTCAGAGGGTGCCACAAAGAAGAGGGAATCAAACTATTCTCCAAGGCACCTGGGGGCAGGACAAGAAGCAACGGGTGGAAACTAATCAAGGAGAGAAGCAACTTAGAACTAAGGAGAAATTTCCTGACAGTAAGAACAATTAACCTCTGGAACAGCTTGCCTCCAGAAGTTGTGAATGCCCCAACCCTGGAAGTCTTTAAAAAGATGTTAGATAGCCATTTGTCTGAAATGGTATAAGGTTGCTGCCCACGCAGGGGGTTGGACTAGAAGACCTACAAGGTCCCTTCCAACTCTGCTATTGTATTGTATTATTGTCTTTCTTGCCACTGTTGTTAAGTGAATCACCGATGTTATGAAATTAGTAACCCAGTTGTTAAATGAATTGGGCTTTCCCTTCAACGTTGTTTGTAAGAAGGTCGCAAAATGGGATCACATAACCCTGGGATGCTGAAATGGTAATTAATGTGAGTCAGATGACAAGTGTCTGAATTTTGATCATGTGACCATGGGGATGACCATGGGGATGGTGCATTGGCTATGTGAAAAAAGGTCACTTTTTCAGCACCGTTGTAACTGGTCACTTACATGAATTGTTATAAGTCGGGGACGATTTGTAGCAGTAACTTACTGTGATATTCTAACACCTCAAACAATAAGCTTGGAGAGAGAGAGAGACAGAAAAGAAATACAGCTTTGGCCACTACTTGGAATGTACTGGAAGAAGAGACGTATTAAGAAAGAAGATCTAATCCTCTAGCTCACTCTTCGTGTTTAAGGAGAAAGGTTGGTTTATTGGATTTTACAGGTTTATTAAAAATATGATTAGGGCTCCCTTATGTCCAAAGAGTACATAACAAGGTGGGTGAATCTTTCAAGGTCAATTTCATTGAGCACCTCATCTTCCAATGTTAAATTTGTTCCATCTAATTTTTTTTATTAGGTTGCGATTTTTTTTTTAAAAAAAAGAACCCTAGTCTGTAGATATTTCTATACCTGCATCTTTTCATATGTACATTTTTATAGGCACCTTTGTTCCCACAAATGATTTCTAGGAGGTGGAAGACAGGACTGGACATATTGAGCTCAACTGCAAAATAAGGTTGAGTAGCATAACTTTCTTAAAAAAAAATACTGGAGATGACAACACACAAGCTATTTTTGGTTCCATTATAGCCTTGGAGGTGTGAATTGGGTAAATTTGTATTGAAGTGCAAACTGCGGGCCTTCCTTTGAATCTCTCAGAAAGGCAGGGGGAAAATAGTTAAATTGGCATAAAAATAATCTAATTTAACATACTTCTCATTGGGAGCAAAAATTGCTTGACCAAGATTTGAGTTTTATAAAACACTAAAAAAAAAGTATTACAGATTTAAGTTTGGCAACTTTTAAAAGATGAGGAATTTTCATTTTAGCCTGAATTAAAATTGCAGCATGTTTTGTGATAATGGGGAAACTTGATAGTTGAAGAGACCTCCTGATTTTATACATTAGATAGATAGATAGATAGATAGATAGATAGATAGATAGATAGATAGATAGATAGATAGATAGATAGATAGAGATAGATAGATAGATAGATAGATAGATAAGATACAGATAGATGATATCGATATACATATATAGATAGATAGAGGGATAGAGACAGATTATAGATAGATAGATAGATAGATAGATAGATAGATAGATAGATAGATAGATAGATATAGCTACAGATAGATTATATAGAGATAGATAGATAGATAGATAGATAGATAGATAGGTAGGTAGGTAGGTAGGTAGGTAGGTAGGTAGGTAGGTAGGTAGGTAGGTAGGTGATATAATAGATAGGGGGAGAGAGAAAGAGAGAGAGATGGTAGATAGATAGATAGATAGATAGATAGATAGATAGATAGATAGATAGATAGATAGATAGATAGATAGATAGATAGATAGAGACAGAGAGAGAGACAGAGAGAGACAGAGAGAGAGAGAGAGAGAGACAGAGAGAGAAATGATAGGTAGGTAGTAGGTAAGTAGCTAGCTAGGTAGATGATATAAGAGAGAGAGAGAGGTGTAGAGAGAGAGAGAGAGGGAGAGAGAGAGAGAGAGACTGATTTTATAGGTTCTATGCTTTGAACATTCAGTAATTGGCTTGCTTAAATGTCTTTTCCGGAAAATCCCGGGTGACCTTGTGTACTTTATGAATCTACTGTACTTTGTGAATCTACATTGCAGATCTGCTGCAATGGATGCATGCACTCGAATTCTTCCTGTTCTCCCACCCCTTTGCTAACATTATAGCTCCTTTTACAGAAATAATGAAACCAATGCCATGTATTTTGAGTCTCTGTGCTCTTCACAGCCTTGTTCTATGCAAATTGAGCTCTTCCATGACTTGATTCTGATCAGATCCAAAGTGAAGTTTATTCTTTCAAAAGCAAGCCAGCAACAGCTATGACTCCCACACAAGAAATGCAAATAATATTATTAGCGGGCAACTGTATAATTCTAGGAGGTAATCAACAAATAGAGAAGGCAGCTGAAACATTTTGTACAAGAGAATTTCTGCCCTATCACAACTCCTGTGTTTGTGAAATGCAGGAGCATCTGGCTCAGTGTCTTAATTGGGAAAAAAGAAGCATGAAAATTAAGGGAATGTGCCAATTATCAGAAACGAAAAGAAAAGCGGGCGAGGATAAATATATATTTGGATATCGCACATCAGATTGGCCTAGTTAAAGTTTCCTCTAGATAACTACAGGTAGGCCTCAACTTACAACCATTCATTTAGTGACCAAAGTCACTAAAAAAGTGATTTATGACAGTTTTTCACTTAAGACCATTGCAGTGTCCCCATGGTCATGTGATTAAAATTTGATTGCTTGGCAACTGGCGTGTATTTATGATGGTTGCAGGGATCGTGTGTTCATCTTTTGTGACCTTCGGACAAGCAAAGTCAATGGGGAACCCAGATTCACTTACCAACCAGGTGACTAACTTATCAACTTTGGGGCAAAATTGACTTAACAACTGTCTGGCTTAGCAATGGAAATTTTGAACTCAATTGTGGTTGAAGGTGAGGACTACCTACATCAGTGTTTCTTAGTAACCACCAATGGAGACTTAGACAGGAAACTTGTTTATGCCCCATCTTCTAACTATGGTTGTGGCTACTATATTTGGGCAATAAATCCTGCATGACTACCAGACAGTCACAAAGATCAATCTACTTTGTTGCTGTCTAAAGGTGATCTGGGTTTAGAATAGAATAACAAAATTGGAAGGGATCTTGGAGGTCTTTTAGTCCAACCCCCTGCTTAGGCAGGAAACCCTACACCACTTCAGACAAATGGTTATCCAACATCTTCTTAAAGACTTCTAGTATTGGGGCTTTCACAACTTTTGGAGGCAAGTTGTTCCACTGATTAATTGTTCTAACTGTCAGGAAATTTCTCCTCAGTTCTAGGTTGCTTCTCTTCTTGATTAGTTTCCACCCATTGTTTATTGTTCTACCCTAGGTGCCTTGGTGAATAGCTTGACTCTCTCTTCTTTGTGGCAGCCTCTTAAATATTGGAACACTGCTATCATGTTTCCCCTGCTCCTTCTTTTCATTAAACTAGACATACCCAGTTCCTGCAATCGTTCTTTATATGTTTTAGCCTCCAGTCCCCACATCATCTTTATTGCCATTCTCTGCACTCTTTCTAGAGTCTCCACATCTTTCCTACATTGTGGTGACCAAAACTGAATGCAGCATTCCAAGTGTGGCCTTACCAAGGCATTTCTTCCCAATAATTCTGGGATAGTTTATTGAGCTTCCCATGACTGCTTTCTTCAGATATAGAAGATCATCTGTTCTATCAGTGTATGACCATTCATAGTCATTTTTATATCTGGCTTCATGCTTTGGGAGAATGTCAACCACAGAAAATGGAAGTGTGTTGATTGACACTGAAGGTGGAAAGGCTGATTTCCTCGTGATAGAGCTATCTTAACCACCAACAGAATCATGATTCTGCCTTTCTTCTTCCTTGGCTTGTTATTTTCTGTTATACGTTATCCAACACTCTCTTTTCTCCTTAGGTAAATGTAAAGGTTCCCCTCGCACATATGTGCTAGTTGTTCCTGACTCTAGGGGGCGGTACTCATCTCTGTTTCAAAACCGAAGAGCCAGTGCTGTCTGAAGACATCTCCATGGTCATGTGGCCAGCATGACTCAACGGTGAAGGCACACGGAACACTGTTGTCTTCCCACCAAAGGTGGTTCCTATTTTTTGACTTGCATTGTTACATGCTTTCGAACGGCTAGGTTGGCAGAATCTGGGACAAGTAACGGGAGCTCACTCGGTTATGCGGCGCTAGGGATTTGAACCGCCGAACTGCTGACCTTTCTGATTGACAAGCTCAGCGTCTTAGCCACTGAGCCACCCTTAGCTCATCATATTTTTCAATCCTAACATGTTCCATAAGAGGGTCTCCCTTTTGATATCTCTCCTTGGGATCAGACCGAAACCTGGAAACCAGAGAACACATGGCTTTCCAGGGACTGAACTTCCAAACTTGGTGGGTTCCATTCCAACATTTTAAAAATCTAATATAAAATGCAAATTGCACCAAAACAAAAGCAAATGCTGCAGCACAATGGCTCTTCCAGCGATGATCGATTCAATGACTGTGAAGTGTGTAATCTAAGGAAATCAGATGCAGAAAAGCTTTGAGTCATGCAGGATGCAATGACGAGATGAATGCTAAAGATCTCACTCTGAGGTTAAATCAGAAATGGGGGGGGGGGGGGGAAAGGATGGCGGATTAACTTTAAAGATATCATAAAAGTAGCTTTAAAATGGAAATATATACAGTAAATGGGTAAAGCACATGGTACATTTGCCTGACAATAAGTGGGCAGGCCAGAAGGCTGGCAGTTTGAGACCCCACATGATGGGGTGAACTCCCATCCTTGCCCCAGCTCCTGCACCCACCCACCCAGCAGTTTGAAAGCATGTCAATGCAAGTAGATAAATAGGTACCACTTTAGCGGGAAAGTAACAATGTTCCATGCGTCTCAGCATAGAGTCATGCCACCCCCCATGACCATGAAAGTGTCTTTGCACAATGCTGACTCCCTTGGCTAAGAAACAGAGATAAGTACTGCCAGCTTGAGTCAGACACGACTTTTACTCCTTTTTAGGTGGGCAGAATAATTGACAACATTGTGTGCCTTACTTGGATAATATCCTACAAGATAGAGAGATAAACTATGGAAAAACCGGGATCCTAACTGGACCGCCAAAGTGAAAGACCTAGTAAAGTACTGCATGTTTTTTTTAAAAAAAATGCAATTTATACTATATTTATACTGTATTCTTGTTATGTGCTCAAAGTTGCCTTGGTGAGATGGGCAGCACTATAAATTCATATCAATAAATAAGAACCTGTTGAACTCATCATGTCAGATACCAACAATATCCCGCTGAAGGCACTGCTAAAGCAATTTGAATGAAATGCCATTAACAGTGTTAAAGGCAGTGGTGGGATTCAATTTTTTTTTTACTTCTGTGGGCATAACAGAAGTAACTCATCTTCCGCATTACTGCTGGCGAAAAAGCTGAGGTGTGGCAGAGTGGGCTGCGCCAATCAGCTGAGCTTCAGAAAAGGAAACATAGGTAAGTATAGCACAGGGGCGGTGAGGGCCGCACTTCAAAGTCAGAGCTACCGTTCGCCAGTAGAACTGGTCCAACCAGTAGAATTTCACCCTGCCCTAGAATTTTTTATGTGTTACAGTAAATGTATTAGATTTTCATTTATTCATTCAACTTATATGCCATTTGCCTCACTTTCTGGGCAGCTTACAATAGTATAAAACATAGATATTAAAACATTAGAAGTACCGTATTTTTCAGAGTATAAGATGCACCAGAGTATAAGACGCACCAAGATTTTGAAGAGGCAAATTAAAAAAAAAAGTTTTTGCACTGTGCAGACCTCCCCAAAACTTCCTGTTTTTCGCGAAAACAGGGCCAGGGTTTGTTTTTTTTCAAAAAAAAGGGCATGAATAGCCTTTAGGAAGCTTATAGAGTGCTCCTGGGGGGTGGGCCCCTCCAAAAACGAGCAAAAAAAGGCTGTTCTATGCAAAAACGGGCCCATTTTTAAAATAAATTGGCATGCATAGCCTTTAGGAGGCTTATAGAGTGCTCCTGGGGGCTGGGGGGGGGCAAAAGTGAGTGGAAAATGGCCCATTTTTTGCTCGTTTCTGCCCTCCCCAGCCCCCAGGAGCATTCTGAAAGCCTCCTAAAGGCTACGCACGGCCATTTTGGTGAAGGGGCGGAGTTTCTGGAGGCAAAAAAAATGCTGTATTCAATGTATAAGATGCACCCAGATTTTCAGTCTCTTTTTTGAGGGGAAAAAGGTGCGTCTTATATTCCGAAAAATACAGTAAGATTAACAAATTAAAAAAAAGTTTAAACCAAGAGCAAGGACATATAGGGATATTGTTGTGTCACCTTGAACAGGAAGGCTTTCAAATTTATTGGTGATCTGATTTTTTCCCCTTTTTTCTTCATATTTTTTGCACACTTTTTTTATCAAGCAGAACTGGCCATTTGTATCCATGCTGAATCCAACTGTCTCTTACTTCATCAAATCCAGATGGATTGGATCTACCAACATTGGATCCGTTTGATACCTCATAGCAAATACTCAATTTGAATGAAATCAAACACTCCCCTCACACAGTAACCACAAAAGCTTAAAAGATTTTATTTCCCCCTCTGTTTCATTTGCCCAAATCCAGGGATTTTCTTTAGAAAGTGCCACATTTTTCAAACAAAAGTTGGATGGGCGACTTAGGGAGGGGGGGAAAAAAATCACACTATTGCTTGAAGTTATAATTGTGAGGAAATATAAGATGGTGGTGTGCTGATGAAGACTGCATTGCAGGGAAGAGCCATCTGTGCTGTGGCGGCTCTGTTTGTATTTTAATGTTTCAACATATCGCAAAGATAATTAAGAATAACTATAATTAAAAATGATTACAACAAATTACTCTTCCCTCAACAGTAGCGCATACCTAAAACATATAACTTTTTTAAAAAAAGGGTTGCTATAACCCATGAAAGATGAAAACAGAGAAATAGTTAGCGAAGGCCCATATACACACTCACTCACACTTACACACACACTAAAACGGAAGCCAGGAAATCTAAAATTTACGCCAAGAAATATTGAAATTATGTAACTGATATAAGGGAGACAAAACGTGCAGATTCTGGGTATCTTTTTGCCAAATAAGTTTTTTGCTGTAATACTAAGGCAATGACCAAAAACAAACAAACAACAAATCGGTACTTTTTTCCCTATTAATTCTATACAATACAATACAATACAATGCAATGCAATGCAATGCAATGCAATGCAATACAATACAATACAATACAATACAATACAATACAATACAATACAATACAATACAATACAATAGCAGAGTTGGAAGTGACCTTGGAGGTCTTCTAGTCCAACCCCCTGCCTGGGCAGGAAGCCCTATACCATTTCAGACAAATGGCTATCCAACATCTTCTTAAAGACTTGCAGTGTTGGGGCATTCACAATTTCTGGAGGCAAGCTGATTAATTGTTCTAACTGTTAGGAAATTTCTCCTCAGTTCTAAGTTGCTTCTGTCCTTGATTAGTTTCCACCCATTGCTTCTTGTTCTACCCTTAGGTGCCTTGGAGAATAGTTTGATTCCCTCTTCTTTGTGGCAACCCCTGAGATATTGGAACACTGCTATCATGTCTGCCCTGGTCCTTCTTTTCATTAAACTAGACATACCCAGTTCCTGCAACCATTCTTCGTATGTTTTAGCCTCCAGTCCCTTAATCATCTTTGTTGCTCTTCTCTGCACTCTTTCTAGAGTCTCCACATCTTTTCTACATCGTAGTGACCAAAACTGAATGCAGTATTCCAAGTGTGGCCTTACCAAGGCCTTATAAAGTGGTATTAACACTTCATGTGATCTTGATTCTCTCCCTCTGTTTATGCAGCCTAGAACTGTGTTGGCTTTTTTGGCAGCTGCTGCACACGGCTGGCTCATATTTAAATGGTTGTCCACTAGGACTCCAAGATCCCTCTCACAGTTGCTACTATTGAGCAAGGTACCACCTATACTGTACCTGTGCGTTTTGTTTTTCTTGCCCAAATGTAGAACCTTACTCTTTCCACCATTGAATTTCTCACCACATTTGGTAAAAGACAATTGGCTTTCAAAAATATATTTCGAAAGGTGAAGAGGGAAGGAAGATTTTGGTTTCTGGTTCAGTTATACCAGGGGTGTCCAAACTTGGGAACTTTAAGACTTGTGGACTTCAACTCCCAGAATTCCCCAGCCAGCATAGCTGGCTCCCAGCAATTCTGGGAGTTGAAGTCCACAAGTCTTAAAGTTCCCAAGTTTGGACACCCCTGAGTTATACAGATTCAGTTCCACAGAGGAATTATTGAATATGTCATCTGCACCTCTGTAACTGTCTGGTTTGGCTCTGCAACCAAACAAGACAAACACAGACTTCAACGGATAATTAGAACCAGATTTCTTCACCCCCATGTTGGGTTGCTCTACTGCAGGGGTGTCAAACTCAAGACCAGATCTGGCTCAGGGGGTCCTTAAATCTGACCCACAGGGCTGCCCTGGAAACAGTAAAGGACTGGGTATGATGCTTCAGCCAGCAAAAATGGAGCCTCAGGGGCTGTGTGTGGCCTTTCCCAAGCTCTGTTTTTCCTGCCAGAGGGCTGCAGGATGCCATCATGGTCGAAAACGGAACTCGGGAGCCTATTTTCGCTGATCCACCATAGATGCTCCAACATGAGTGACGTCAAGATGGCTATACCCTCTGGCCACGCCCACTGAGGTCAAACACATCTCTGATGTAGCCCTCAATGAAATTGAGTTCGACACCCCTGCTCTACAGCCATAAATAGGAATTTATTTATTTATTTTATTTATTTTATTTTATTTTATTTTATTAAATTTATACCCCGCCCTTCTCCTTGTTAGGACCCAGGGCGGCGCACAGGGATGTTAAAATACATACAAAGTATATAAAATATATAAAATTTAAAATACTTATTCTAATAAATAAACCCTGCGCTAAAAACCAAATTAAAATCCCAAGTTTAAAAACTATCTAATAGTCAGTATGGAGGTTACGCTAGGCCTCCATACTATATTTAGCTATAAATTTGGCTATAAACCATTTCCAAAGAGTGATTTTCCATATTTAAAGGCTCAGCTGTGGTCTCCCTCAGACACTTAACTATTATATCAATTTGGAACTTATATAACGTCCAGCAACTAGACATTCCCTTTGCCTGTTCTCTGCTGGAGAAAATCTTGTTTTAGTGCACAATATTTGTTTTCAAACAATTAATCTCTTGATCTTTAAGATATACAAAGCAAAACCTCTAAGAAAAGGGGAATTTGTAATAAAACTGCAGACTTTGGTCACATGGTGGTCACTCAATCTTGCAAGCTGACAGGAAGTGCAAAACTGTTCCATGAATAAAACATTGCAATAAATATGGGAAGAATCAAAATCAATTTCCCAGTTAATATTTATTCACTGTTCCCAAGTAGTAAACTATTTGTCCAGCTTATGATATTTGGTGCATTTTATGTTTTTCTCCTGTTGCTGAATTGATCAAAACGATCCTGGGCTCTGAGGGGAAAGTTCTTTCGCTAAAAAACTTCCTTGTTTTTATGTCTTTTCTTGGCACTAAAAACAATGAATAGTGAAGCTAGAGTGAAACTCTTATCTTCCAGCCATTTTCTTCTGACTCAAATATGATATAATCAAGAAGATCTGTGAGTTGCTCAGGCATTTCCCACAGGCCCTGAAACTAGGCGGGATGGATTCACACATTGATTTTGTTCTCACATTCTCACACCCAGCTCTTTACTCTCTCAGCCAACAGCTACAGACTTGGTGGTGTGACTAATGACTAAGCTGGGCAGTCATTAAGCAAGGACTACCTACTCCCTTGTTTAATGACTGCCCTGTTTATTGACTGTTCAAAGTTAGATGGTACCAAAAAAATAACATTGTGACTGGTTGTCGCACTTACTACAATCCCAGCATCCCTGGGCCATGCCATTAAGATTTGAGCTTTTTGCAAGAGGCAGGTATATAAAGGTAAATGTTCCCCTCACACCTCAGACCCCCTCAGACCGAGAGTTCCCAACTCCAGGGGGCGTTGCTCATCTCCGTTTCAAAGCCGAAGAGCCAGCGCTGTCTGAAAACATCTCCAACGTTATTTGGCCGGCATGACTGAAGGCGTATGGAACGCTGTTCCCTTCCCACCAAAGGTGGTTCCTATTTTTCTACTTGCATTCGAACTGCTAGGTTGGCAGAAGCTGGGACAAGTAATGGGAGCTCACTCCGTTACTCGGCGCTAGGGATTTGAACCGCTGAACCGCCAACCTTTCTGACCGACAAGCGCAATGTCTTAGCCACTGAGCCACCACGTCCCTGGTGGCAGGTGTATACCTGATTGCTATTTGTGGACTTCACAGCAGGCTTCGGAACAGCAGAGTCAAAGTGGCAGAAGGTTGTATTGAATGGATTTCTGAAGTGATTTAACATAGTTCTTAGGTTTTTTTTAATCTTATGAAAAAGAAAGTATCTTCAGTTGAGGTTTGAATTGGATACATGCAACCTAAGCAAGATTGAATTACAAGGCATATCTAGAGATATAGAACAGTTGGGGGTTTTCCTGGACCAGTTTAAAAATTATATATCAAACATCATGTGAATGCGATGGAAGAAATTACAGGTGCTTTTCACCTTTCAGGTTTCCTATTTTTACGTTCTACCATTGTATTTGTTTATCTGTCAATTAGCACACTTAAAGATTAACAGCTTCATTCGCTTCACCTGCATTTGGCTAAGATGTGTTAATCTTGGTTAGTTAGCTTGTATGCTTGTGTGTGTCTTAGCATATGTGTATCAAGCTTATCAAGTTTATGTTTTTGTGCATTATGCGAATTCAGAAAATCGGCTAATACAATAATCAGATTAAGTGGATTTGTCTGCCCAGAACAATTATATATCAAGTCTTGAGATTCTTTACCAATTGTTCTACTCTGTATGTGCAATATGATATATATTTTCTAGGTGGGTGAGAAATTCATTCATCGTGTTAATTGAGACTTGTGGGTTATTGTCTTGTCTTCGTTTCTGGGTACGAGGAAGTTAACCAGCTGCAAAGTCCAAGGAGCTTGGCTTTCCCTTCTGAGTTTTAAAAGAAGTCCTTCTCTCTTGACAAAACTTCCCAGTATACAAGAGCACAAGAGGGCAGCATTACATTAAAATAAATTGTTGTACGATATGCACATCTATATTGCTAAATAACCCCAAAGCTTCGCTTTTCTAGAAAGCAGGATTTTCAAGTTTTTCCACCAGATGCAGCTTGATCCATTTATTGGAACGGCTGACTTTAAAAAACAAAACCCAAAACAGACATCTGAAACAGAAGCGGAGTAGCTATTATGAGACACACAGCCAGTTGCTGTATTCTGCAGAAGTGTTCCAGATGCTAACCAGACACCTCAGAACTAAACAAGGGCAGAAACGCCCCGCTCCTCCAACATTATTTCGTTACAGGAGATATATTTGAAAATAATTCCTCCTTCATCAAATTGAACAGGTATGGATGGGGGAATCAAAGGGGGCAAAATGTTTGGTCTGGCACTAATCTCCAGGTTCGGAATTAAAAAGATGTACTGTGCTGACCTATGTGGAACCTTTTTAACTGTTGTGCAGCCTGCGCAGCTGGAAGCGGAGTCGGACAGTGAGGAGGTTAGGGAGGAACATTGATCAGTCCTGGAGTCTGGGGAAGGCTTAGATGAAGGCCCTGTGCCAGAGGCAGAGAGGGGGCCAAGGCCACCTGGTAGTTATGTGCTGCCTCCGGAGCCTCCGGAGTTTGACATCGGTGAGGCGGAAGAACTGTGTGAGCCTCTTCCCAGTGTGCGCATGCACAGAGCTGCCAGAAGACAAGAACGGTTAAGACAAAAGGGGAGACTTGGGAGTAAGGATTGGAGATGATTGGCCCCTCCCATAAGACATAAAAGAGGAACAAGCGGAGGTGAGCCTTTGCAGGAAGCAACTTTGTTCATTCTGGTCGGTTTAAACTCTGAAGCTCTGTTTGACTCTGTGTTCCGTCTGGCCTTGCAAAACTAATTGGCAATTAGGTGCTTCAAGGGAGATGAAGGTGGGTGCTTATCAGCATTACCCTGAAAGACTGTTTGTGAATCATTAATTCACAGCTGTTTAAATAAATAAAAAAATGGGTTTTCCAGACAGTGTGATTTTTACTGTTTGAAGTCAGAACACTAACACTAACCTTAACCCTAACCCTGAGGGGCTGTGGTGGCTCATGTGGTTAGAATGCTTTGTCAGAAGACCATTGAGAGGTCAACAGCTTGGCAGTTCTAAACCCGAGACCAAGCCATGTGATGGAATGAGCTCCCATCAATTTGTTCCAGCTCCTGCTCACCTAGCAGTTGGAAAGAGTGCAAATGCATATATATTGATAGGTACTGTGGGAAGAAATATCCATCTGGTTCAGTTCCAAGCCGGGAGAAAGACACTGGAAACATGGAGGCTGATTGAAAAGATGGTTTAATGATGAAGCAGAACCACCAAGCCATGATTCTGGTACAGTTGACCACATGGAATTGAGAGTGAGGGTTTTTTTTATACCTTCTCTTGGGCCTTGCACTTGAGCGTCCTGTTCCTGTGCAAGAACATGCATTCTATTGGCTGTTGTCAGACTCCCATGGGGCCATGTAGGGGTTATCTAGGGGTTATAGCTGGCTCTATACAGTGGCGTAGCGTGGGTTGTCAGCACCCGGGGCAAGGCAAGTAATTTGCGCCCCCTAACCCGTGGATTTTAGCACTCAGGGGAGGCAGCTCTTCTTGTGGTGTCGAGCCCACGCACCTCCCACGAGGATCCGGCGGGCAGCCGCTGCCCAAAGGACTCGGCCATCCGGGTCCGACACTCGTTGCCTCGCCTTGGGGAGAAGCGGACGCCCTTTGCGTGGTGCGGGCCTGGGACACCCGACGCTCCTTGCTACGGAGGGCGACGGCCCGAAAGCCGGGGCAAGAGGGTCTTCCCGGGCCGCCGCGGGGCCCAGGTCGCCGCTCCTCTGGCTGGCTCGGAACGGAGGACTCTTCCAGGGTCTCCGCATGGCCGTTGCTTCGAAAGACCTGCGCCTTTAAGTCTCGCCTGGCCCCCTCGGGTGGCGCTGGCGGTGCGAGGAGCCGGCGCTGGCCTCAGCCGGGGGATGGCCCGGGAGGGTTTGGCCCCTACTGGCCGCTGTTCGCTCCCCGACTCTCGCCGGCCCAGGAGCGCCCAGGTGCCACTGCCGCCAACTCCAGAGACCCGCGGAGGAGAGCTTCCGAGTCGGGTCTCTGGAGCGCGCCCCCCCAGATGTTGCGCCCGGTGCGGCCGGCTCCCCCTGCACCCCCCACGCTACGCCTCTGGCTCTATAGGCAAAGGACAAATCCTATGGGTTTGTCTGAGCTAGGTTTGGTTGAAGTTTGTGAGGACGATGCAATAATTCCTATTGTGGCTTAATGGCTTTCGTCCTGTTTTGGCTCTTGGGTGAGGGTATTTGCTTATGAATAGAGCTATCTAGTTCTCAACAAGCTCTCTATCTGTTAAGTGCTGACATATGCGGAGGGCTATTAAGAAAGGTGGGGGCTGCTTTCTGTCTCCAGGGGCACGTTTCTCCATTCCTCCCTTCTGCCTTTTTAATATTTCCTAAAATATTTCATTCTTCTAGGAGAGGGGTGGGTGCTAATTTTCTACAATACCATTTCAGTGGGAAAATACCGGGGACATAAAAGGAGCCCCCTGGGTGTCCCCTGGGCAACGGTGATGTCACCTGCTAATCCTTTCAACCCGGAAGCGCCTTGGTAGATGCTTCTGATACCAATATAATAATACGCTAACCCCAACCTTTCTCAAGCTTTTCCTACCCTGGTGTTTCTCAGACATGGCAATTTTAAGATCTATGGAGTAGAAACTAGACTTTATCAACTAACATATTGGATGGGGAATTCTGGGAGTTGAAGTCTATGCATAACCTACCAAGATTGAAAAGCACTACCCCAGCAAGAGCTAAGGTTTTCTCTTAACCTCTGCAGGTGGTCCTTGACTTCAACCCTTTGCTTAGTGACCGTTCAAAGTTACAACAGCACTGAAAAAAGTGACCTCTGACCAGTGGTGGGATTCAAATAATTTAAGAACTGGTTCTCTGCCCTAATGAACAACTGGGTAGGCGTGGCTGGGTAGTCATGTGACTGGGTGGGTGTGGCCAACTCAACGTTGATGGGCGCTTCGCCTTAGCTGTTACAATATCATAAGGGTTAACTGGAGAGGCGGTTTCTGTAAGGAGGGCAATAAAGATGAGGCTAGAAACAACACCAGAATGTTTCCTTCCTGCCTTCCTTACAGGATTAGCCCTGTAAAGTGGGGAAAAACCAAAAGGAGATTTCTTCCAACAACCGGTTCTCCAAACTGCTTAGAAAGTTAACAACTGGTTCTCCCAAATAGGTGTGAACTGGCTGAATCCTGCCACTGCCTATGACCATTCCTCACACTAATGACCATTGTAGCAATCCCCATAGTCATGTGATCAAAATTCTGGTGCTTGGCAACCAGCATGTATTCATGACTCTGGAAAGAGTGCAGAGAAGAGCAACCAAGATGATTAGGGGACTGGAGGCTAAAACATATGAAGAACGGTTGCAGGAGCTGGGTATGTCTAGTCTGATGAAGAGAAGGACCAGGGGAGACATGATAGCAGTGTTCCGATATCTCAGAGGGTGCCACAAAGAAGAGGGAGCCAAACTATTCTCCAAGGCAACTGGGGGCAGGACAAGAAGCAATGGGTGGAAACTAATCAAGGAGAGAAGCAACTTAGAACTAAGGAGAAATTTCCTGACAGTTAGAACAATTAACCTCTGGAACAGCTTGCCTCCAGAAGTTGTGAATGCCCCAACCCTGGAAGTCTTTAAAAAGATGTTAGATAGCCATTTGTCTGAAATGGTATAAAGTTCCTGCCCACGCAGGGGGTTGGACTAGAAGACCTACAAGGTCCCTTCCAACTCTGCTATTGTATTATTGTATTATTGTATTATTGTATGACAGTTGCAGCATTCTGGGGTCAATTATGATTTCCATTTGCAATCTTCCCAGCCAGCAGGGGACAAGCAAAGTCAATGGGGGAAGCTGCATTCCCTTAATGACAGCATGATTCACTTAACAACTAGCGATTTGCTTAACACCTGTGGTAAAAAAAAGATTGTAAAATGGGGCGCAACTCACTTCACTATGTATTGCAGATTGACAGGTGTGGTTTGGTAAAATAAAACACAGAATCCAGGTGTATGTGTTGATAAGCCAACACGTTCATTCAGCGGAATAAAGACGGGTCCCTCCTAAGAAGGAATGAACCCTGAACGCAGTCTGAGGTAGTCTTTATACATTGCTTTGCTTTTGCTTAGATACAGAAGAGGAAGCTGTCCCACAGCAGGTAATAGAAATAGAAATATAGGAATTGTAAAAGCAGTCAAGCATGCCTTTGGTGGTTATGCTCACATGCCTAAACCACAGGCTACTGTTTCCTTAGGGGCTTTCCAAGACCTCAGATGACTGCTGAGATCTGAACTTTAGCCTCTTCATCTTAACATCAATCATCAAATTCCTGTCCAACAACTACCTTGCTTAACAATGGAAATTCTGGTTCCAATTGCGATGGTAAGTTGAGGACTACTGTATTTTTCAGAGTATAAGATGCACCGGAGTATAAGACGCACCAAGATTTTGAAGAGGCAATTTTAAAAAAAAAGGTTTTTGCATTCTGCAGACCTCCCAAAAACGGGCCGCTTTTCACAAAAACTGGCCCATTTTTTTGTCAACAAAAGGACATGCATAGCCTTTAGGAGGCTTGTAGAGTGTTCCTGAGGACTGGGGGGGGGGCGAGGGCAAAAAGAAGCAAAAAACGACCCATTTTTCACTCATTTTTGCCTTCCCCAGCCCCCAGGAGAACTCTTAAAGCCTTCTAAAGGCAATGCATGGCCATTTTTGGAAAGGGTGTGGGGTTTTGGGAGGCCAAAAATGCTGTATTCAGGGTATAAGCTGCACCCAGATTTTCACCCTCTTTTTTGAGGGAAAAAGATGCGTCTTATACTCGGAAAAATACTGTAGCTGAATAATCTGTGAACAACATTAGTTAGGCTGCTGTTGTAGCATAGTTTTATAATTTGGACTTAGACTAATATACTGCTCCACAGTGCTTTACAGCCCTCTCTAAGCGTTATACAGAGTCAGCATACTGCCCCCCAACAGTCTGGGTCCTCATTTTACCCACTTCGGAAGGATGGAAGGCTGAATCAACCTTGAGCCTGGTGAGATTCGAACTGCCAAATTGCAGGCAGCAGATGTAGCCTGCAGTACTACATTCTAACCACTGTGCCACCGCGGCTCTTGCTGAAATACTGTAACTGAGATACTGTAACAACCCACCTTAATAATTTATCAAAAACTTTCAAGATCCACAATTCCACATACAGTACAACCCATATTTGGCTTTATAACCAAAATATATCCTTACAAGAGTACATTTACCCACTGCCCAAATCTTTTAAAATTGTCTTGTCCTGAAATAGCCAGATGGAAGGGTGATAGCTCCCTCCATTTCTGAAAGTTGCCCCAGGCTATAAAGAGAAAAAAAAAGGCTACTTTGATTTATATCTGGTCAGCTGGCAAATCAAAGAAAGATTGAAAAACAGGCAATTTCAAAATAAAGTGAAATAAGTATTTGGGCAACTGTCATATAATAGTACGATTTGGACTTGAATTCTTTTACCCCAGCTTCTATTTTTAATCTAAGCTGTTAAACTGATGACACTGATATTTTGCCTTTTCTATTTTTTAAAATTATCAAAATGTAGATTTCATTTAACAATCCACTTTTCTTTTAGAAATCCAAGCAGCATGAACAAGTACCCCATGCCACGTTTATCAAACTTGGGTAAAAGTTAACAATTTCTTCCAAGGAACAACAGCAAAATTAAAAGAGTACAATGCAAAATAACCCCCTTCCCTTGGACATTATCTCCCAAAAAAGGGATAAATATTGATAATACTGTAAAGGGGGAGAAACCACCCTCTAAATATATTGTAGTATTTAAAATAATCTGAATATATCAAACAAACAAACAGACCCTAATTAAGAGGGATGAATAATAATAATAATAACAACAACAATAATAACGACAACAATGACAACAACAATAACAATAATAGAAAAAAGTACATTGACATTGCAACACCTGGTGATTTGTGAATTGAAGATAAGCAGCGAGAAAAAATCACAAAGTACCAAGACTTGCAAATTGAAGTTCAGCGACTGTGGAAAAATAAATCGTGTGTTGTCCCAATTGTAATTGCAGCCCTTAGAACAATACCGAAAGGGCTACCTCGCTATTTGGAAATTCTAAATTTATCCGACTTGAACATTCTTTTTTATATTGAAAAAGTTTTATTGGTTTTACATTTTTTCTGTAGGATAGGGTAAGGGATACAAAGAAATTTTGAAAGCATTCACGTCGAGGTCGTCGGCTCTTCCGGGACCTCAAAATACATTAATAACAATAAAAAGAAAAACATTTTTCATCAAACTACAAAGTGAAAGCGTGTACATATATCTAAATTCTCAATTCAATACTGTCAGTCCTTTACAAAAAATCCAAATACAAATATTATGCAAAATTGTTCAAAAAGAAAAGTCAAGGCAAAGTTATTTTTTTGATCTAAGTCTCTTGGCAATTGAATCTTCTTTTTCTCCTTCCAGGCCCCCAGTAGGCGGGGCCGTGGCCCCCTCCGTCCCCCCTGGATCTTCCCCCAGGATAGAGGAATGTTTTTTAAGAAAGGCTTCCGCCTCAGCAACTGTTTTAATCCTCACTCTTCCTCCTTCCCAGAACACCAGCATCCCTTCGGGTGTCACCCACTTGAACCAAATCCCATGATCAAATAAAATTTTAGACAAGAAGGAAAATTTCCTCCTTGCTTCTCGAATCTTTCTAGGGATCTGCTTCAAGATAGCAACCTCTTTTTGTTGGTAGATTAATGGACTACCTCTCTGCACTTTCAGGATTTCCTCTCTGGTTGACCTTCTAACAAATTTCACATGTATCTCTCTAGGCACTTCATTTATCCTGGCATATGCTGAGTTAATTCTGTAGGCTAGGTCAATGTCCCCCCTGATCTCATCTTTAGGTTTTTGTAAATAGTCTGCTAAAATTGTGCTCATAAGATCAGGGAGGCATTCACCAGATTCCTCAAGAACGTTCTGAAATCTCAAAAAATATGTCATTCTTTCCATATCTATCCTAGTCACATGCCCATTTGTTTCCCCAACCTCTTTAGTAACATTTTTAATCTCTCCCTTAACCCCCGCCAACCCCCCTTCCAATTCTTCAGTCTTCTGTGTGTTTTCCAGCACTTGCTTCCGTGTGTCCAATAGCTCCTTCTTGAAATTAATGTTTTCTGCCCTCTGGGCTTGAATCTCATGTACCAAAGTTTGCATAACAGTTTCAAGAGAAGCCATCCGTTGTTCTAAACTTGTCAGTGCTGTTTCTTGAGCCATGATTAACTGTTAAAATCAATGCCACCAAAATGGCGTTTTCAGGGTGGGGTTGGTGAGACTAACCGGGAGCCAAAAGTTCTGATCAAGGTTGTAATGTTGTAAAATACAGGAACCAAGAGAGAGACAGTTTTCCAACTCAATAGATGTAATAGCGAAGGTACTCCAGAAAAGAAATCACAAATCCAAAAGAAAAAATTTCTTCATTAAAAACCAGAGATAGTCCAAATTGCAAAGAGACACTGGAAATTTTCCATAAACAAAATAGTCAATCAGGAACAAAGAGAGGCCATTTTCCACCGCCCAGCTCAGAGCCCGCAGGAGAGAGTAGTGAGAGAAATTGTATCAGCCAGACCTAGAAACATTGTTGCAAGCAAGCCGCAATCCACTTTCCCTTAACACAAACAGTCAGGATTAAAAATTTCCGCTCCTCGCCGCGAGGAACCATTTCCAAGTGCCGCTTAGATCCGAGGTTTTTTTTTTAAAAAACAAACACCCCCCTCCCAGTCCTTTCAGCCCGGCTGACAGTAGAAAAAAAAGTTTTTGAACACTCACTCTCCCCTTGCAGCTGAAGCCTCGGGAAGCCTTCCGACATCGACGTTCAGCCCTCTACATAGATGTGAATGGCGCCGTCGTCCTTAGGCGAAGGGAGAACCCCCCGCAGCATGTTCTCCTTCACCTAGGCCGCGGCAAAAGGGTCGCCTCCCCCACCGCCGTGAGGGGGGGCGTCCCTGCCGAGCCGGCCCTACGGGAGACCCCCCAAAAAGGGGCGTCTCGCCTCCGTGGGGGGGCAGAAAAAGCAACAAAACGGCGAGCGAGCGCTAGGCTCGCTCGTCGCCGCTGGAGCCGGAACCGGAAGTCTCCCGACTTGAACATTCTGACTCTACAAAAAAAACACCCTACTTGGAACAGCTTATATCCTCCGATGTTACCTTAACAGTTCCTAGGTCCTTGGTTAGGACTCGAGCTGTTGAGCTACCAACCAATCCCAAAGGCTGTGAATCTCACCGAAGACTAACCACATAATAATAGTAAGCAGTCAATGGTATTTGTGACACATCTTTAAATGTTCGCTTGATTGAGTTTCATGTTTAATGAATAAAAGAAATAATAATAATAAAAAACAGTGATACCCATTGTCATCGGGACACTTGGTATCATGTCCAAGAATTTAATAAAACACATGAAGTTCCACTGGTGTTATTGCTTCCTGCAATAACACCAGTGGAACTGCAAAAAACTGTGCTACTCGGAACATCATATATTTGAAGAAGATACTTGGTGATACTGGCAGCAACCCGTATCAACCCTCAGTACCACTCAATGGTATTTGTGACATATTTTTAAATGTTCAGTTGACTGAGTTTCATGTTTAATAAATAAAAGAGATAATAATAATAAATGATCTATGTAGAGTTAATTTACTCATTAAGGTTATCATTACATCCAGACCATATATGTGACAAGATCGTATATAATCTTGTTATATTTAGAATGCAGAGACCTTTCAAAAATAGACTGCAAAGTCTTATCCCAGATTCCTTCCAGAAGAATAAGTTTCCAATTACAGCAAGTTCCCAGCTTAAGATGAGCCCAGTTTAATGACCCATTGTTAAGAACAGAACAAACACGTTATTAAATATTGAGTGATTCAAGTTAAATACAGTTCAAGTTTATTCTACAATACTACTTATGTAGTATTCAGGTAGCCCTCAATGTACAACCACCACTGAGCCCATAATTTTTGTGGTTAAGTGAGACATTTGTTGTGAGTTCGGCCCCATTTTACAACCTTCCTTGCCACAGTTGTTAAGTGAATCCCTGCAGTTGATAAGTTAGTAACATGGTTGTTAAGTGAATGTGGCTTCCCCATTGACTTTGCTTGCCAGAACGTTGTAAAAGGTTATGATCACATGACCTTGGGACACAGCAATGGTCATAACCAGTTGCCAAGCATCTGAAATTTGATCACATGATCAGGGAGATGCTGCAAAGTTTTGGTCGCCACGATGTAGAAAAGACGTGGAGACTCTGGAAAGAGTGCAGAGAAGAGTAACCAAGATGATTAGGGGACTGGAGGCTAAAACATATGAAGAACGGTTGCAGGAACTGGGTAGGTCTAGTTTAATAAAAAGAAGGACCAGGGGAGACATGATAGCAGTCTTCTGATATCTCAGAGGGTGCCACAAAGAAGAGGGAGTCAAACTATTCTCCAAGGCACCTGAGGGCAGAAAAAGAAGCAATGGGTGGAAACTAATCAAGGAGAGAAGCAACTTAGAACTAAGGAGAAATTTCCTGACAGTTAGAACAATTAACCTCTGGAACAGCTTGCCTCCAGCAGTTGTGAATGCCCCAACCCTGGAAGTCTTTAAAAAGATGTTAGATAGCCATTTGTCTGAAATGGTATAAGGTTTCCTGCCCATGCAGGGGGTTGGACTAGAAGACCTACAAGGTCCCTTCCAACTCTGCTATTGTATTGTAAGTCATAACTGTGAATAAGTTACATTTTTCAGTGCCATTGCAACTTTGAACGGTCGATAACCAAACTTTTATAAGTAGAGGACTACCTGTATATGATAATACTGTACCAGTTACATACAGATTTTGATTTAAGGGCATGGAGCTCATTCTTAAATTAGAGATTACCTATACACAAAATTGTCTTCTTTGTGTTGTCCTTGGTGCTCTCTTGAGTTTGATTGTTTGCTTGCAGAGAGTTCATTACCCAACTAGGCAACATCATCAATGGATCATCCTCATTGTTTTCCTTGCTGTATCCCAGGGCCCATAGAACCATTGTGTTCCCCATAACAACAAACTCTGTTTTAGGAATACATTATCACACTGAGATCCTTAAAAAAACAACATTACTTTCCAAATGCAGATAGTGTTGTGGCCCGCCAGCGGCCAGTGGAGCTGGTGGCAGACTCAGACAGTGAGGAGATTGGGAAGGAACATGGGCCAGTCCTGGAGTCTGGGGAAGGCTCTGATGAGGGCTCTGTGTCGGAGGCAGAGATGGGGCCAGGGCCATCCGACAGTTATCAGCTGCCTTTGGGGCAGAAAAACTGCTGGAGTCTGTTCCTGACGTGTGCATGTGCAGAGCTGCCAGGAGAAGGGAACAGCTAAGGAACAAGGGCTGACTCGGGAGTAAAGGCACACAGTGAATGGCCCCTCCCATAGGGAATAAAGAGGAGTGAAAAGGGAGGGGAGTTTGCAGGAGACAATTAGTTCAATCCATTAGGGTGAAGATCTGTTCCTGACTTCTTGCCAAGTAATTGCTGCTACAACATGGCGTTTGGAAGATATCGGCCCGGTAGCTCTTCAAGCCTAATAAAGGACTGCAGTTGTGAAATCTGTTGAAAGACTGTTGGTAGGGGCTTTGCTGGAGAGAAATTCACCTTAAACTAAATAAAAGGGGTTTCATTGGGACGAGGAGCCTGCTTCATGCTCTTGGGAAGCCTAAGTCAGAACAGGTAGTGATTTGAAGCCTAGCTATAACAGGACCAAATCATGGGAATGAAAGAACTTTCAAAATTCTTAAATTGCCAGCATAAGATAAAAATCTAACATTCATCTCTTTGCAAACGTTCTTTGACGGGTCCGATAAACACAAAACAATCTCCTTGTGGGAGATGGGTGGTCTAGAAACATGAAATATACATCAATCAATAAGGTAAACTATTTTGAAGAATTTACTTCATTTTTAAATCATAGGAAATGTATTTCCTTCTTTAATGCCTGGAGCTATTGATTCTCCAAATTAGATATTTTAATTTTTCATTCCGGGGTCCATATAGATGTAACTAATACTGCCTTTCACATTTTATTATTTTAAAAAGTGGAACTGTTGGTTTGCATTTAAGAACTGCCTCTCTCAAAAAAAGCTAAGATTTCAGGTGCCTTGGAGGCTGCTAAAGTTTAGTTCATACATGTTTTAGTTGCTTGTATTGCCAAGTATATATTGGAAGTGAATCAAAACTCAAAGCACAGTCTCTCAAAATCTTGGAGAATAACCCTTAAAAGTCAACCGATTTTAAAATATTAATCTGTTGTTTAGATCCACAGAACAACTTCCTGCAGTGTTCAAATGTTAGTTATTCCACCATGCCAATTTTATTTGTGATTCAGAAGTAAATCATAGTGGCATTTAGTTCTTAATAACTGGATTTGTCTAGCAGCTTTCAGAGGAGGAATTTAAGATCCTAATTTAATATAACGGTACAGATTCCCCTCGCACATATGTGCTAGTCATTCCCAACTCTAGGGAGCGGTGCTCATCTCCGTTTCAAAGCCGAAGAGCCAGCGCTGTCCAAAGATGTCTCTGTGGTCATGTGACTAAAGGCCAAAGGCGCATGGAACGTTGTTCCCTTCCCACCAAAGGTGGTTCCTATTTTTCTACTTGCATTTTTACGTGCTTTCGAATTGCTAGGTTGGCAGAAGCTGGGACAAGTAAGGGGAGCTCATTCCATTATGCAGTGCTAGGGATTCGAAGCGCCAAACTGCCGACCTTTCTGATCGACAAGCTCAGTGTCTTAGCTGCTGAGCCACCACATCCCGATTTAATATACCTGGACCCTAAAACTTGCCAAGATTTCAAAAAATGTTACCCATTTGCCCTCCGAGTGAGGCCAAAGAAAGTAATTGTAAAAAGTCTTATTCTTTTGTCTCCCATAAAGTCTAATATAAGCGAGCCTAGATGGATATGTGTTTCTGTGTGTATATAGGAATAACTAAGTATATTTATTCAAAGAATATGTGTAGTTAATTTGCATCCTTCAGGAAAGAGTTATTACATTTTTCTGCTTATACTTTGTTTTTATTTAGATTGCCATCAATCTGACCAAACTGAAATTTCAGCACAATTTTCAGCTCATTATCGTTGTTTGTACTGTTAAATGAAAACTATACCATTTCTAAGGAGGAGGAGGAGGAGGAGGAGGAAGAGAAGATAAATCTTTGCCGTCAAGGCTGCCAGCATCAGGGTGTAACTCTGCACCATTAATTTCTTCCAGAGTGACATTCTGATATAAGATGAACAGATGGAATTGCAGGATTGTTCTAGCAAATTTATCATAAAAAATGCATCCGACACCTGTGTAATTTGCCTAATCATTTTCCTAATAAGCTCCCACCATTAATTATGCACGATTTCCACAATGCAATCAAGATAAAAGTAAATCTGATGACTTAATACCCTTCAAAATAATTGGTTCACCCAACACAGAGCTGCTTCTCCTTTCCATGGCCGTGCCAATTAATTGGGGGGAGGAATGGGTGGGTGGGAGTGGGGAGTTTGCACCCTGGAGGAGTCAGCAGAATGGCTGCTGATTTGATGGCAGGAGGTAGCCCTGCGGTTTCTTTGGGCAAGAGTCAAGGATATTAGCTCATGAAAGAGGAGAATGGTGTGGCTCTATCCCCACCCAATCTCCTTTCTTTCTAGCTTTATCCCTCCAATCCTGCATTTCATCCACCCATTTCTTTTTTCTTCTCCTTCACTCCGCCCCATGGCCAACAGATGTGATTAGTGTTTTTCAGCCATCATAAAAACTGACTGCGGGACTCCATTGGCCTAATGAGAATCAACTTTTCCGAGGTTGCCGTCTCGCAGTGCAACCCACCTGTCACATCATTAGATGCCGTTTCTGCCTACAATCCACTTTGCTAAATGAGATTTATAGGCCCCTGCTGTCCAGCAGGTCTCTCTGGCTTCAATTAGCTCAAGATTAATTGTCTGCAGAAGGAAGAAGAAGAAGAAGAAGAAGAAGAAGAAGAAGAAGAAGAAGAAGAAGAAGAAGAAGAAGAAGAAGAAGAAGAAGAAGAAGAAGAAGAAGAAGAAAAGAAGAAGAAGAAGAGGAGGAGGAGGAGGAGGAGGAGGAGGAGGAGGAGGAGGAGGAGGAAGAAGAAGAAGAAGTCGAAGAAGAAACAGAAGCAGAAGCAGAAGCAGAAGCAGCAGAGGAAGAAGGAGGAGGAGGAGAGGGGGAGGAGGAAGAAGGAGGAGGGGGGAGGAGAGGGGGAGGAGAAGAAGTGGAGGAGGAGGGGGAGGGGAAAGGAGGAGGAGGAGGAAGAGGAGGAGGAGGAGGAAGAAGAGGAGGAGGAGGAGGAGGAGAAAGAGGAAGAAGAAGAGGAGGAGGATGGAGGAGGAGGATGGAGGAGGAGGAAAAAGAAGATGAAGAAGAAACAGAAGCAGAAGCAGAAGAAGCAGAGGAAGAAGGAGGAGGAGGAGGAGGGGGGGAGGAGAGGGGGAGGAGAAGAAGTGGAGGAGGAGGAGGAGAAAGAAGGAGAAGGAGAAGAGGAGGAGGAGGAGGAGGAGGAGGAGGAGAGATGGGTGATGTTAAGAGAAAAAAATGGAAGTATGATTCAGGTATTCCACACATAGGCCTAAGGCATTATGGAAGAAAACGTGATAATTTAAAGGTGCTGCAAATTTCCTACACCTCATCTGGATGAGCCAAATTAACTAGCACTAAAAGCTGTCAAATTAAAGGTTGACTTCTGGATATTAGCACCTTAAATGTCACTGAATTTTCCCTCTCCTGATCTGCCGCTACCCTCCCTTCCCTACTCTCTCTCCTCTCCCTCCATCGCTCTCTTTTCATATTTTAAAACCTTTACCTTCTTCTCACCTCCTGTGGCTCCACGTTTGGCAAACCCACAACCAGCACACCTGCACATCCACACAAGCTGCTGCTCTCACTAACTGCTTGCACATGCCTAGACCCGGAGCTATTCAGCGTGAGTATCTATTGTAGCCATGGCTACGGAATAACTGGTAGTTACAAAATTTCCTCCATATTTAATGCCAAGCTAATTATGTTTGACTATGTCATAATGGATAGTTTAGAGGCCTGGGAAGGTAAAAACATTACCTGGTAAGATAAGATGAAATGGATAAAAAATACCAACAAAGTGCTACATACCTCCCACCAAATTAAGGCCATTTTTTATCCGGGAGCCCTGATGCCACCCTGGTTAATGTGTAGGGTTGCACTGTATTGGATCTTGATGGGTCTCAAAGTTGACTCAGTTTGCCATCTTTCCAAAATCGGTAACATGAGGACCCAGAATGTTGGGCGCAACAGGCTGACTCTGTAAACCGTTTAGAGAGAGCTGTAAAGTGCTGTAGGTAAAGGTTCTCCTCGCACATACGTGCTAGACATTCCTGGCTCTAGGGGGGGCGGTGCTCATCTCCATTTCAAAGCTGAAGAGCCAGCGCTGTCCGAAGATGTCTCCGTGGCCATGTGACCAGCATGACTAAATGTAGAAGGTGCATCGAACGCTGTTACCTTCCCACCAAAAGTGGTCCCTATTTTCCTACTTGCATTTTTTACGTGCTTTCGAACTGCTAGGTTGGCAGAAGCTGGGGCAAGTAACAGGAGCTCACTCCGTTATGCAGCACTAGGGATTCGAACCACCGAACTGCCTACCTTTGTGATTGACAAGCTCAGCATCTTAGCCACTGAGACACCGCATCCCTTTGTAAAGTGCCATGGGGTGGTATATAAATCTAAATCCTACTGCTGAACGCTATCACCAAAAGTAGGTAAAAATGACTCCCAGACTAATAAAGGAGAATATTTGTAGCTCGGGGTTGAACTGTGGGGTCCTTGGGGCTCCCTTATCTGGGTTGTTTTCTTGCAGACATTTCATTACTCAAACTAGGTAACCTCTTCAGTGCTAGTGAATAGCGCGTTCACATTTTCGGTTCTGGGTGAACCAGTTGTTACATTATATGACGCCCACCTCTGAAATCAGCCTATTTCCCCCAACAACCCAGGTGCTCATTTTACCGACCTTGGAAGGATGGAAGATTGAACTGGTGAGACTCGAACTGCCAAACTGCTGGCAGTCGGCAGTCAGCAGAATTACTTCGTTCTAACCTCTGCGCCACCACAGCTGCAAGCAAACGATCAAGCTCAGAGAGCATCAAGAACCCAATCTTTCCACTTCATCTGGCCAAAATCAGTTCCGATTTGTCCCCTCTTCTTTTGGTGCTCATAGGTTTAAATTTTGGTGATTTCTTCCTTTGCCCCCTTTCCTTTTGACCAGGCTTATGGAATTTTAAGCTGCAAATGATTTTGACTACTTTGGCAAGAAGACAATGTATTGAACAGGACCAGCTCTGTAATTAGGCAAACTGAGATAGATAGATAGATAGATAGATAGATAGAAAGATATAGATAAGAAAGATAGATAGATAGATAGATAGATAGATAGATAGATAGATAGATAGATAGATAGATAGAGATAAAGATAAGATAGATAGATAGATAGATAATACAATACTATAGCAGAGTTGGAAGGGACCTTGTAGGTCTTCTAGTCCAACACCCTGCATGGGCAGATAGATAGATAGATAGAGATAAAGATAAGATAGATAGATAGATAGATAGAGATAGAGATAGAGATAGATAGATAAATAGATATAAAGATAAAGATAAAGATAAATAGATAGATAGATAGATAGATAGATAGATAGATAGATAGATAGATAGATAAAGATAAGATAGATAGATAGATAGATAGATAGATAGATAGATAGATAGATAGATATACAGATAGAGATAGAGATAGAGATAGATATAGATGCAGATAGATATAGATATATAGATCTGATAGATAGATAGATAAATAGATATAAAGATAAAGATAAGATAAAGATAAGATAGATAGATAGATAGATAGATAGATAGATAGATAGATAGATAGATAAAGATAAAGATAAAGATATAGATATAATAGATGTAGATGTAGATATAGATATAGATACAGATATGATAGATAGATATGAGAGAGAGAGAGAGAGAGAGAGAGAGAGAGAGAGAGAGAGAGAGAGGGAGAGAGAGAGAGAGAGAGAGATGGAGGGATGGATGTAGGCGTAGGCGTAGACGTAGATGTAGATGTAGACCAGAATGTAGATCAGAAAGTCTTTCATGGGACATGTCCAGAGGTGGTATTACAACCAATTTCATTGTAAACAAGTACAATGACAATAAAGATTATACTTATTATAATTATTCAGCCGGTTCGGCCTGCTTCAGGTAAACTGGTAGTGGTAATTTGCAGGTGGGTGCACCCACACGCCCCAGCTCCATGATGTCCCATGTAGCCTCAATTTCTACACTACGTGCAAGCAAAGCACATGTGTGGAAGGTGCGCACAAAAATGATAGGAGCGTGCACATGCACACACTCACATTTGTGAAGTGGTGGTAAATTTCTGTGAATCCCACCCCTGTGCGAACCCAAATAAATATTTTCCTTAATTTCCTTGAATAAAGGTTTTCCAGGGCCTAGACATTAAGAAACAGAGAAACAATTGAAACGTATGAAGACTAATAAATTTAAAAAAATTTGTAATTTTTGTCTTTTATCGTCGACTTTATATCATCATTCTAAGAACTTTACATGGAAGGTGTATAGCCCCGTGTTCATCAAAAAAATGTCCTGCAATTATAATTGCTTGCAAACTAGACTGAATGAATGACCAAGCGGTGCACACAGTTGGGGAACAATTACAATTTTTGGCAGGTTTCCAGTACAGGAAAATTACAGTTAAAATGAGTAAAGTTAGCATTTACAATATCATGTAATATCATATCATGTAAGTTTGCTCATACCTACTGGAGTATAGATGAAAAGCAATATCTACCCAGGGCTAATGTATTTAAAATTATTGAAAGTAACCTTGAAAAAGGATCCTAGAGGTTGGGTGGCTAATAAATTTAAATAAATAAAAAATGAGATGGGCTGTAAATAATAAAGATCAACAAAAGCATACAGTGACTTTGTTTAGCCATTCAGCTTTGTTGTTGTCTGTTGTATTAAACATGGACATCTATTTATAATACACAAGGAAGAAATAGTAGAGTGCCACTTTGGTCTAGCGCAGCAATGGTAAACCTTTTTTGGCTCGCGTGCCATAAGTGGGGGGAGTGCAAGGGGGTCGTGTGCAGGTGTGCTGCAACCATAATGCAACGGGCAATCCCCCAGTGTGCATCTGCACACTACAGGCACGACCCCCCATTTTTTGCATGCTTTTTTCGCTCTCCCCAGGCTCCAGAGGGTTTATAGGAATGTGGGGAGGGCGAAAACAGCCTCCCCCATCCCCTGGAGGCCCCCTGGAGGCTTCAGGGACCTTCAAGAGGCTTCCCTGAAGCCTCTGGAGGGCAAGAAAAGACCCTCTGAGCAAACAAGAAGTGACTTCTGGTTTGCTTGGAGGGCCATTTTTAGTCCTCTGGATGCTTCAGGGACGTTCAGGAGGCTTCCCTGAAGCCTCCGGAGGACTAAAAAGGACGCTACGAGCAAACTGGAAGTAACAAAATGGCTTTAAAAATGGCTAAACTCAGCTGGCCACCGCGTGCATGCGCGCTGGCTAGCTGACAGGGCAACGCCTCGCGTGCCCTGACAAATGGCTCCATGTGCCACCTGTGGCACATGTGCCATAGGTTCGCCATCCCAGGTCTAGTGGTTAAGATATCCTATATTATGGGTAACATTTTCAGATAATGTTAAATGAAGTACAGACAATGTAAAATCTATAATGCAGTTCCCATAATTGAATCCTAATTCTTGACCCAGCTAGTAATAACCACTTATATTTTAAAAACTATCTACTTTTTAATAATTATTATTATTGTTTTAAATCCAAATTACTTCTTAAAGCTGGGGGGGGGGAAGAAACCAGGAGACAAGTGAGTTCTACTCCTGCCTTAGGCATGGAAGCTGGCCAGGTGACTCTCAGCCAGTCACTCTCTCTTAGTCCACGATGTGAGGCTTAGGTGACAACCAGTCAATCAATTCCTCTCATGGACCAACACTCAGTGATCCTGAAAAAGTGGGCCCTGCACTTCTGGGAAAATGCTAGAAAGAAAAAGAAGGAAAGAAAACCTCAAGGATGAAATAGTATGAATTTATTATCAGCAGTGGATTGAATCTCAATCTTACCTATGTTACTGGATAGCTTGAGCCAGCAGGTTAGAACAAAGCCCTCTCAAATTCATTGCTTTAGCCGCCTTGGGTTCTGAACCCCTTTGTAAATTCATCTTAGGAGATACACATAACTTAACTGAAAGAGTGCAGAGAAGAGCAACAAAGATGATTAGGAGACTGGAGACTAAAACATATGAAGAACGGTTGCAGGAACTGGATATGTCTAGTTTAATGAAAAGAAGGACCAGGGGAGACATGATAGCAGCGTTCCAATATCTCAGGGGCTGCCACAAAGAAGAGGGAGTCAAGCTATTCTCCACAGCACCTGAGGGTAGAACAAGAAGCAGTGGGTGGAAACTAATCAAGGAGCAAAGCAATCTAAAACTAAGAAGAAATTTCCTGATAGTGAACAATTAATCAATGGAACTATTTGCCTCCAGAAGCTGTGGGTGCTCCATCACTGGAACATTTGACAACCATTTGTCTGAAATGGTATAGGATTTCTTGCCTGAGCAAGGAGTTGGACTAGAAGAATAATTCACTTATTCTGTTCTGTTCTGTTCTAATTCTCAGCCCATAGACACATCCAAATTCAAAATCTGAGGGAAAGACTGGATTGTGTTAAGATGTTCAAGTCATAGTTCTTGTGTAGATATATGTCTACTCTCATGAATCTCTAAGGATCATTGTATACTGAATCTGCAACACTGCACACGCCTCAAAACTTTGGGCTTTGATGCGAAGGATTCTGTGTAGGAGAAACAAATGGGGGAAAAGCCCAAGAAAGTTGGGTGTTCCATTAAAAGAAGGAGAGGGGTGTGTGGAGAGACACAAGAAGAATAATCACAAACAATTTCAAAAAGGAAAATAGCAGAATACAGTGGTACCTTGGTACTTAGAGTTAGATGCTTCCAGAAGGTGTGATAACTACTAAAAAGGATGTCCCAACAAACCACGTGACTTAAACTATTTGTGTTCAGTTGGGAGGAACTGAATGTCTGTTTTTTTCCCTATGTCAACGACCTTCTCACCATGGCCGACTACCTTTCTGCCCTCTGTGGCTGTCCCCCTCCTTTTGCAATGACCTTTCCAGCATTACCAACTTCCTATCTGCCCTCTGTGGCTGTCCCTCTCATTTTGTGACCTTCCCAGCATGGCCAACTTCCTGTCTTCCCTCTGTGGCCATCACTCTCAGCATGGGCAATTTTCTATCCCTTTTTCATAGCTGCTCCCCTCTTCCTATCGCAGTGCACCGGGTACTAAACAGATGTCAAGCACTTGGACAACATTTTTATGTCAACATATGTCATGTACCAACTAGCTTTGAAACAGTTGAGTACCAAGGTACTGTTGTATGTCAATACAAGTGGAAAAAAGAAGAGGAGGAAGTTTAAAGAAGAACCTCACATTGAAAACGTTTGAGGCATATAGAGAGAAAAGTCGCTTTAAAACAGGTACATATAGGAACACTGAAACTTTGGAAATGGTGTCTGAGAAACTGATGGATGAATTGAGGCTGCCAAAGCATTTTAAGAGGATCAATAACACAATAAAAGCTTCCTTGAATATGTTCGGGACATTAAATAAGTGAAAAGAACAAAACTACACACCTCTTTAGTAGCAGAAGATGGCCTGAACATAGACATAGACAGACAGATCTGCAACTCTTTAAAGCAGCTGTGTTTTTAAAAATCTCCATGTGCTTTCAGTTTGATCCAAAATCTGTTGCACAGCTGAAAAAAACAATATGGCTGCTGGTCTTCTGTTAAGATGGCATAAGAATAACAAGTGATCCAGAAAAGGCCAAACTGCTCCATTCCTATTCTGCCTCCAGTAAAAAAAATATGGGAAGACAAGGGTGGATTTGTCAAAAACACATTATTTGATGAACCTAATTTTGAGTTTTTGATTGGATTGCTTCATTAGTAGATTGTGGGAATGCCGTATACATGAATCCTGACTTCAGCACAGCATTTAAAGAATTATCCCATGGCATTCTGATTAGAAAGCTGGTTAAGTATGGCATGTTGATTAGGAGAAATCACAGCTGGCTTGAAGAATGTACTTAAGTCAAGCTCATCACTGGTTCCTTTCAAAATGGAGGGCCTGGCCCTTGGCTTACCACTCTTCAGGGTTTTCATTAATGAGTTGGATGAAAAGGTGGAAGGAATGCTAACGAATTTGCAGATGGCACAAAACTGGGTGGGATCGTTAATAATTCCGGGGAGAATAATATAAGCTGTCTTGATAGGTTGATGAAACTGACTGAAAATAACCGAATAAAATTTCTCAGAGACCAATGTGAAGACAAAGGAAATCCAAAGGATTTGGGGCAATGCAGGCAGTCCTTGACTGAAAACAGTACATTTAGTGAAAAACCATTCTATTATTATTTCCACCATCCAATCCGAAGAGGGCTGGTGATGAGGTAGCAATATATAATGTACTGTACTTTTTGGAGAGGGTGAAAATTTTGGTGCGTCTTATACACTGAATGTAGTCTCTCCTACCTGCTGGCCCCCACCCGCCGGCCATTTTTGGCCTCCACGCATCATGTTTTGGCGTGTTCCAGGCTGCAGAGATTGCCACAGACCATTGCTGCCTCCGTGCCTCATGTTTTTGGCCTCTATGCCTCACGGTTTTTAGCCTCTAAATCAGTGTTTCTCAACCTTGGCGACTTTAAGTCCTGTGGACTTCAACTCCCAGATCCCCCAGCCAGCGTAGCTGGCTGGGGGATTCTGGGAGTTGAAGTCCACAGGACTTAAAGTCGCCAAAGTTGAGAAACACTGCTCTAAATGCTCCGTTTCAGGCCTGTTCAAGGCTGCAGGGATCACAACAGCACATTACCACCGATTGCTGCCTACATGCATTGCATTTTTGGACTCTGCACATCACGTTCCTGGCCTCTGCACGCCCCATTTTGGCCCGCTGCGCATCATATTTTCAGGCAGTTCCAAGCAGAAGGGACCACTTCATTTCTTTGTGTGTTGGCTTCTTGGAAATAGAATTTTACAGTATTTTTTTTTCCGGGTAAGAATGTGGTTCTCCAGTAGCTGGAACATTTAGAAAAGGATCTAAGCTGTAATTCTACTGAACAGCTAATAGAGGTGTTTCTTTTAAATGACGTATTCAAAGTCTTTGCGTGGCTTCAGAGGTTATCCACACAGGCAGGGAAATGTCAAAGAATTAATGTTGGTGTCCACACAGTCAGTCACACTCTTACTGTTTCATGTTTTCCAGGGTAACCGTGGAGGAACACACTTGAGAAAGTAGGAGGGGAGTCTTTCTGACCGCTGGATCCAGGGATGGGATTCTACCGATTCAGACTGGCTTGGGCAAACCGGTAGCTCCAACGATCAGCTGGGAGCGAACCAGCGAACCAGCGATGATCAAGTGGTCCCGCCCACCCACCCCTATGCTTTACTGACCTTTATCTTCTCAGCTGAGTCACATGGCAGAGCAGGTTGCTCCTGCGTCAGCTGTTTTCCTCCCCAGCAGTAATGCGGAAAGAAGACCCCTGAGCCACTTGTTAAACCAGTAGGATCCCACCACTGGCTGGATCCAAACAAAATGCGAAAGATTTTTTTGTCGCACAGTTTAGGCAGTAGTCATGCATGAGTTAAGAACCAGGACTCAAATGTCTTGTCAAAGGTCCCTCTTAAACCAGGAGATGAATCCGAAATTGCAGTGAAATATACGCCCGGTCCTTTTGTACAGGTGCCACTTAAGACCAGACTGGGGTGTATGGTTGGGTGCCTTTGAGAACATCTGGCTTCCCATGATGCTCAGCTACCCTGGCTCTGATGGGAAAGGGAGAAGCTACTCTGCTGACTTAGAAAGCTCCTTGCATGAACACCTTGAATTAACCATCCGATTGCAACAATTAATGCGACCAAAGTGGCAAATTATTAATTGCAGAGGGAATAGAGTTATTTTAATGATATGCAATTTAGGCTGAATCTCAATTAAAGCATCCCCCAACAGATTTCAGCTAATTTAAGACTAACTTTAATTATTCAAATCTAGTTTCTCACTGGGCCGTTGCTGTTTGTTTATTTATTTATTTATTTACCCAATTGATGTGGCCGCCTATCTCAGACAAATGACTCTAGGAGCCTAACACCAGTGTGTGTGTACACACACAGATACACTCATATGCTGAGCTTGTCAATCAGAAAGGTCAGCAGTTTGGTGGTTCAAATACCTAACGCTGCGGAATGGAATGAGCTCCCGTTAACTTGTCCCAGCTTCTGCCAACCTAGCAGTTCGAAAGCACATAAAAAAATGCAAGTAGAAAAATAGGAGCCACCTTTGGTGGGAAGATAACAGTCTTCCATGCATCTTCGGCATTTAGTCATGCCGGCCACATGACCATGGAGTCATCTTCGGACAGTGCTGGCTCTTCAGTTTTGAAACGGAGATGAGCACCACCCCCTAGAGTTGGGAACGACTAGCATGCATGTGTGTGGGGTAACCTTTACCTATGTCAGGTTTGTGCATGACTGGTACTTGTTTGGGATCTAAGAATCCATTCCCGTGTTCATGTATAACTCTATTGCCATGTCGTTCCTCTTAAGTCTGACAGTAAGCAACATAATTTTTATTCTTTATTTCACATCTCTCTCCAAGGGCTTTTCCTTTGGACCAATAAAATGTCTTTTCTGAAATCAAGAAAATAGGCCCCGGGGTGGAGGAGAATTCTGCTTTCTTCATTATGATCAGAACACTTAAATTAATTGCAGATGGTTGGAATCTAATATTCATCTGCAGAGTATTAGATGAGAATTTAATACTCATCTTTTTGTAAGCTGGATCATAAGGAAATATAAATTATGCTTTAATGCTCTGATAGGGAGGCCCACAACTCCTTCAGCCAGAAGAGTTTCAGAATCTCTTCCCTCCATCTACTCTGTACAGCTTTGTCACCAAACGGGCCTGATTATATAATTAGATTCTGCCTTTATTATTTTAATGAACTTACTCCAGCCCTCGCTTAATTCCGAGGCATGGCTAGAAGAGGACACATCTGTGTAAAACATGGATGATCATGACCACGCAGACTGCCTGCAGATCAAATGGGGAGTTTTATTGATTAAGTCTCCCTGCAGTAGAATTAAACAAAAGAAAAGGTTGTGTGCATTTTTTAAACCTTGCTCTCTATTTGAAAGGTATAGATCCCGGTTATTTGCTGAGGTAAGAGAATGTCTACATATCACGTTCTTGACATAAAGCTTGACAGGAGGAGAGAGAGAGAGAGAGAGACACCTTTGAAGATTTACCTACCTAGCTGGGGGAAAGCAAAGCTCTCTGTTTTCCAAAGAAAACCATACCAATCCAAAGTACTAAGGGAAATCCCCGAAGATTTTTATGCATTGTCTAGGAGACATTGCCCGTGTTGCTTTTGATGATGCTTACAAGTGTTGGGGACTATAACTCCCAGAAACCCAGTGAATTCTGATTACATCTCTCAGAAATCGGATGATGTAAGGTCAAAGAAGGCTTCACTTTTGTTTGGGGCTTAAGAGCTAATGGGGAGTTTGAAAATCTACACACATTATGTGGCATCAGGAATTGGCTCGACAATATTTATTTATTAGTTTGCCAAACATGTACAAGATAGCAGGTATAAGTATAAACATGGACATGAACAAGGGAAATGAGTACAAATAAATGGGGACAGTAGGACAGGGACAGTAGGCGCACTGGTGCCCTTATGCATGTCCCCTTTACGGACCTCTTAGGAATGGGGTGAGGTCCACAGTATAGACAGTTTAAGTGGGGGTTAGAGGATGTAACAACGGAGTCAGGTAGAGCATTCCAGGTATTGACCACTCTGTTGCTGAAGTCGTATTTTTTGCAATCGACTTTGGAGCGGTTTACCTTGAGTTTTATTGATTGTTTGCCCATGTAGTATTGTGGTTGAAGCTGAAGTAGTCGTTGACAGGTAGGACATTGTAGCAAACAATTTTGTGTACCATGGTTAGGTCAGACCACAGGCGGTGTAGTTCCAGGTTGTCCAAGCTCAAAGTTTTGAGCCTGGCAGTGTAAGGGATTCTATTATGAGCAGAGGAGTGGAGTCGTCTTCTCGTGAAATACCCCTGAACCCGCTCAACCGTATTAATGTCCGATATACAGTGTGGATTTCAGACAGATGGGCTGTATTCAAGAATTGGTCTGGCAAAGGTTTTGTATATCTTAGTTAGCAGTACAACGTACATGTTAGCCTATGCTCAGTTCATTTCATCTATTTATTGATTGGTTTGTTAAATGTGTAGCACTGGGACATATATACCACTCCATCTTGCTTTACAGCACTCTCTGGGAAAGTTTCCGATGTCAGCACATGGCCCCCAACAAACGGGGTCTTCATTTCACCGACCTCAGAAGGATGGAAGGATGAATCAACTTTGAGCCAGGCAGGATTGAACTCCAGGCTGTGGGCAGAATTTTCCTGCAATACGGCATTCTAACTATTGTGCCACCAGGGTTACCTGATTATGCTGCTCAACTTGCTTAAAACCATTAAAAGCAAGAGAAAACATTAAAATAATACCTTCCAATATCTTGATTTGGTATGATTTGTTATGAAGAATATTGTAGGGTAGTATGGAGAAGGCCCCAGATACCATGCACCCATCACAGAAAATGGGCAAAATTTAAAAGTAACAGAGAGAGAGAGAGAGGGAGGGAGGGAGGGAGGGAGGGAGAGAGAGAGAGAGAATAAATGATTTAGAAACTCTTTGCCACAGTTTTATACTTCTAATAGTTAAGATTTTCACTTGTCAATTTGTTGACAATTTGGAGGCATTAGCTCTTGTATACACAGATTTCATTAACCTAAGTAGCTCTTCTTATTCTGTTCTATTAGCTTCTCTGACATATTTGCAGAAAGCTATTATAGTCTTATAATAAATACCATTGATTTGCAAAGGGCTGGCATTACTTTGCAACAGTAATCATTAAAGAAAATAAATGCCTGAAGGATCAAGCTTAATATATTGGGTTTTTCTTTTTTCTTTTGCTAAATCAATGTGAATCAACAAATACATAATATTTTGTTCAATGGATGTTAAGGGCATTTATGACATGGCATCGCAACAGAGTGGATTGTTTTGTCAGCTGAGCAAAAATAAAGATCAAAAGGCTGGAATTTTACAACTGGTGTAAATAAATAAATAAATAAATAAAAGGCCACTCCTATCACAGTTGAAGAAAATCAAGTGTCTCGATTATATAACAATTTGTCTCCTTTGGTAGAGGAAAATTTCAGCATTTGTCAATAAATCTTCTAAATTCTGGCTCTCCATTTTTGAAAAATGATGAACATGATTTCAAGTACATATAAATCACGTTGACTATACATGTTTTACGTTGCACAGAGTTTTAGTAGAACGGGGTTGCAATGACTTGGAATATTAGTGTAGACCTGTTGCAATTCCCAGGACTTCAGAAATTCCTTCAGTGGTTTGGTTATGATTATGACTTCATGCCACATGCATTTCCATTCAGAAGTAAACCAGTTTTGTTCATAGTATACAAAATATCCCAGGTCAATTAGTACAGGTAGTCCTTGACTTATGACCACAACTGGAACTTCCATTACTGAGGAATAAAACATCTGTTAAGTGAATCACACCTGATTTTATGACCTTTTTTTTGGACACAGTTATTAAACAAATCATTGTCATGATTAAGGGAATCATGCAGTCATGAAGAAAATGTGAATTTTTCCATTAATTTTGCTTGTCGGAATCTGGCCAGAAAGATTGCAGATGACTATTACATGACTCCAGGATGCTACAAATGTTGTAAATGCAATGCTGATGGTCAAATGCCTGCTTTTGACCCAGGGACAATGGGGATGCTGCAACAATCGTAAGAGTGAGGACCGATCACTTTTTTTTAGTGTTGTTGTAACTTTGAACATTTGCTAAACCAATGGTTGTAAATCAAGGACTACTTGTGTGGATTTGAAAACCTTGGCAAGTTTACTAGCTTTGGACATGGTATCAGGTAACTGTGTATGCAGGGGTGGGATTCAAATAATTTAACAACCGGTTCTCTGCCCTAATAACTGGATCGGTAGGTGTGGCCATAGTGGGTGTGGCCAGGGGGTGTGACAAGCAGCACTCGGCCTCTTGCACCCCCCCAGGAGCAAAAACGGGCTGTGGGGTGGGGTGACCCCCATGCCCTGTTTTGGGCCTAATAGGCCTCCCTGCAGCCTCTTGGGAGCAAAAATGGACCACAGGAGAGCCAAACCATACCCCCTCCATGGCCCATTTTGGGCCTAGTAGGCCTCCTTTCAGCCTCCTGGGAGCAAAAATGGGCCATGGGGGGGCACATCGCACCCCCCATGCCCCATTTTGAGCCTAGTAGGCCTCCCTGTACTTACCTTGGAGCCAAAACAGGGTGCGAGGGACTCCTGGAAGGGGGTGGGACAGGAAGGGGTGAGGCCAGCCACGAAGTTAACACCTGGTTCTCCCAAACTGGTTTGAACCGGCTGAATCCCACCACTGTGCACATGTGCAAAGAAGATGGTAGTAACATTACTGACAATGTACACATTATCCAAATCCAGATTAGCTGTTACAACATCAAGAAAGGTACAAACTAAGCTCGCTGATGTGATTCTGACTTTTTGCTAAACCTTATAGCATTGAAAATGATCTGCCTGGATGAGCAAGCAATGGCCTCATTATTTTCTTGTTGGAGAATGTTGTGTGTTTTTCTTTGCTGGCTTTCCATGTCTGTGGGTGTGTAGGAAGAACATCTTGTTAAAAGACATTGGGCTATTCCAAAATGCAGATCTTGATCCAAACTTCCCAAAATTAATGAACCCATTTGTATTAATAATTTACTATATTCCATTAATAATGCATAACGATCTGTAGAAAGGCAACAATATGCAAACCTCTTGATGAGATCCAGCTTGGATGTCCCTCTCTGAATCTTAGCCTCTCAGTCTAGAATAGAGCAGAGTAGATTAGAGTAGAGTAGAGTAGAGTAGAGTAGAGTAGAGTAGAGTAGAGTAGAATAGAATAGAATAGAATAGAATAGAATAGAATAGAATTCATTATTGGCCAAGTGTGATTGGACACACAAGGAATTTGTCTCTGATGCATAGACTCTCAGTGTATATACAAGCAACAAATGATAAATCATGATCATAATCATCATAAAAATACATTCATTAAATGGAGGAGCAGAGGGTGCCGCGGCCCCACCCGCTGGGGGCAAAGGAGAAGAAGATACAATTGCCAAAAGACTTAGATCTCAAAAGTGACTTTATTTCAATATAACATAATAATTGTTTGGATGTTTATACATGTTTGCTAGCATAGTTTTTTACAATGATATATTTGCATTTCTCTCCACTTTGTAGTACAAATGAAAGTTAAATGTATTATCTATATTCTGTTATGAAGTCTCGGAAGGAGTCGACGACTTCGACGTGCAAACTCTCAAAATGTCTTTTTACACCTTACCCTTTACCTTATTTGTAAAAAATTTATAAAACCCAATAAAACTTTTTCAAAACATAAAAATACATTCATTGTAAATCATAACATACAACACTTAGTGATAATCATAAGATGCTATATAAGCAATCAACATAAATCATACTAGGATACTAAATAAAACAATGAACATGAATCATAAGATACAAGCAAAAAAGTTATGGTAAGCAAATAGATAAGCAAATAGGTAACAGGAAAGGTGAAAAGAATAATAGCCTTATTAGGTAGTTTGACAGTGTTGTGGGAATTAGCTTTTTAGCAGAGTGATGACATGGTGGGAAAACCGTCCTTATGTCTATTTGTTCTGGCTTCAAATTCCTAACTGCAGATGGTTTACTTCCATTTGACCATTTATTTTTTTGCCTATCATTGATAGTTTGATGTATTATAGCCAGCCAGCTCAATGCAACTATTGAGATATTTTATGGTAATTAGAAGAGAAAGATAACCAAAGAGAAAAGGGAAATTTCTTTTATTTGCGTTGGTAATTTTTTTTTAAAATAAAAATTAGAATAAGTCCATGTTCTGTTTCAACCACAACTGTAGATTTCTTAGAACATCTGACAGTTTTCAACACACTGAGCAATATTCAATCTATGATTTCCAAAATCAAAATACAATGGCGCTATTTCCAAGCCAATTAAAATTAAATTAGATATGTTAGATGTATCATGAGGTGCCCAATATGTTAATATACCAATTTGTTGGCAGGCTGGGAGAGCAGACTTGGAGATGAGGCCGCAAATGTATTTTGTTTAACATTGTAGGATTGCCCAGGTAAATGGAGCTAAGCTACATGGATGCTAGTGTCAGGTGTGAAGAATCAAGACCATGTGTTAAGGTTCAGTTAGCAGGGGTGTGAAACTGGTGGCCTGCAGGCTGGATGTGTCACACACAGGACAGGCCTACCCCAGCTCCGCAAAGGGGGAAAAATGTTGTGAAAAGTCATGTGATGGCAACGCGATGCCACAAGTTTGGCCCCTGTGAGTTAAGGTGATTTATGGCTCATGCCTATCTAATAAACGAATGGTCATCACTAAGTTGGTGCTAGGTAAGAGTTAATGGAATTCAAAATGGCTTGGACTTGGACCATTTGTGGGAATGTAATTTTTTTTTTTTTAATTAAATTTATACCCTGCCCTTCTCCAAACAGACCCAGGGCGGCGCACAGGAATACTAAAATACATACAAAAACATATAAAATTTTTAAAAAACTTATTTAAATAACATCCTGCGCTAAAAACCAAATTAAAATTCCCAAGTTTAAAACTATCTAAAAGTCAATGATGGAGGTTACACTAGGCCGGCTAGATGGAACAAATGTGTCTTTAGACACTTGCGGAAGAGGCGGAGGTCGGAGATGGTGCAAAGTTCAGGAGGGAGGTCGTTCCAAAGGGCTGGGCCCGCCACAGAGAAGGCTCTTCCCCTGGGTGTCGCCAGTCGGCACTGTCCAGCCAACGGCACCCTGAGGAGGCCCTCTCTGTGGGAGCGTATCGGTCTGAGGGATGTATGGGGCAGGAGGCGGTCTCGCATATAACTAGGCCCCGAGCCATGGAGCGCTTTAAAGATGGTAATGACTTGTTAGGATAATTTTCCTAATGTTGGGTTGACAATATATATAAGCCAGGATTCTTAAAGAGTATATGTAACTTTAAGGATTATGTGGAATCTGATTGGCTGTGCTTCCCAGCTCGACCATAAAAGGTAGCTGGAAACACAGTTCATCCCTTTTGCTTTCCTTTGCTTCCTGATTACCATTGAGGAAGGAGCTGAACCTGAAGACAGAAGTATCATTGTTTTGACTTACTGTAAGAAACTGTGTTTTGGTGAAGGACTGTTTATTGTTTGAGGAGTTAGTATCACTGTTTGGAAGAAGTATTTTAATTACAAAAGTAAAGACTATTTATTTTTTCTACTATCAGTGTTTGATAGTGTTTGTGGTGTTTAAGCAACGTATCTCTTGCTGTCCGGTGTATTGCACTATCCCGCCTGTTTATTTTCCAACAGGGGTGTTTTTTACCCCTAACATGACTCCAGGCTGATTCCTCTTTTGACTCTCTTCCCTGGGGCTCTGCTTACTTTTCTCCTACAGATTGTATCCGACTAAAGAAGGGATCCTATACAAATGGTACAAAGTCATATGCTATTTTTGAAATCTAGTACACTGTACTGGATCCTCTTTTAAGTGCCTCTCAAGAAAGATCTTGCCTCAATAAGAGGTGTGTATGTGATGTGGGCAGTGGTGGGTTGCAGGCAGTACACCCCGGTACAGGAGTACCGGAGCCTGCCCAGAGCACCGGGTACCGTTCCAATACGGTGCTCCGGAGGGCCCACCCACCCGCCCGAGCTCCTCATCTGTCCTTTAAGCCTTTGATGCTTTCGCACACGTGCATGGCACATACAGCGCCTGCACGATGCTCTGCCGAGCAGCTGGAGCGTTGCAGAGACTTGCGGAAGCATTGCAGGCAGTTACAACGCACGTGTGCGGTGCCTGCATTCATATAGGTGACGATGGGCCAGTTCCAATCATACTGGTTGGAACAGGATCTGGAACCCGCCACTGGATGTGTGGGAAGAAGAGAACCTGTATTAAAAAATGGGCAAAAAACCCCTTGATTGCAAGGCATTGGTGATGTCTAATACTGCCAGAATCTTGTATGTACATTTGTGTCTGTGCTTTGAGTCATTCTTGACTCTTAACATCCGTATGCGCAAGTTCCTACAGGTTTCTTGGCAAGCTTTAAGAAATGGTCTGCCATTTCCTTCTTTCTAGGGCTGAGAGAGATGGACTGGCCAAAGGTTGGTTTTGTGCCTAAGATGGCAGTAGAACACTGTCTCCCAGTTTCTAGCCTGATACCTTCACTACTACAGTGTTCGCCCCAGAATAAGACCCAGTCTTGTTTTCTTTTGAAAATAAGCACAGGCTTATTTTGGAGGAGGTCTTCTTCTTTTTAAGTGCAGGAGGTAGTGAGTGCAGGAGCGAATGGGATTGGGAGTGCAACTACCACTGGCCCTGCCTTTTCCATCCCACGGTCTGCTTCCCTGCAGCTGCAATGGGCCAAGCTCTTGGCATGCCACAGCCTCCACTGCAGAGGTGGGTTGCTGGCAGTTTGGCCTGGTTAGGCCGAACCGGTAGCGGAATTCAGGCCTGGGTCATAGAACTGGCAGTGACCCAGGCCTGACCCACCACCGCCATTTTGAATTTTAGGGACTGTGCATGCACAGTTCACAGTAAATTGTTCTGCGCACAGATGCACAGATGCACACGGGTTGCAAACTGGCAATAATGCCGGCAGCAACCCACCTGCTCCACTGTCTCCACAGAAAAATGGGTCTGGACAAACAGGCACAGAAAGGAACTCAGGTTACAATTCATTTACTCCTTAGGCAAAATGAAAAACGAGAAGGAGAAACCTGGAGGTTATTTCGTGCTTCACAGACAAATCCCGTTGAACGCACCTGTTTAATACTGCTTCTCTTATTTCTGTAGACTGAAAAACACAGAAGGCATCTGAAGCAATTTAAATGATTTCTGCAGTATGGAAGTTAGGGGACAATATTAGTAGCAGCATGATCGATTTTATTTTTAAGAGAACAGGGAAAAATGTGGAAGGTGGGGGGATGGGGGGAAACCTTGCAAATTAATCTATGTGAACATAGAGCCAGATGCTAACTTGACCATGAAAAAAGCAGGCATTTAAAGCTACGTTTTATAAAAGGATCCCAGGAAAAAGAAAATCAATAGAAAGCTTTAGTGGGCCCAGTGTCTGTAACAAGTAGAAAGGTTAGCTGAGAAGTTAATCGTTCTATCAGGAATAAAGCAGAGTTAAAATGTGGAAGAAAATGCTACCACAAGTGGTTCATTAACCTTTCCGAGCTTTGGTGTATCTTCTGAGTAAAGATTACAAGGAACTTGAATCAGCTTTGACTAGTTCCTGTTAGCGCCTCCTTTCACAAACCAATTGTTTTCCAATGGACAGAATAAAACAGCGGCAAAGTGAGTTCAGAATCTGTTATATATTATTTACAAGCTGTTAAGAACCTTGTAAATGGCTGGGTTTGACACAAACTTTTAGGGAGCTTGGAAGTAAATGTCACGAAGAAAACTTTTCTCCGGTAAATGTCATTAAAAATAAAATAAAAAATAAAAAAACACGCAGACATACAATAGCATGTCGCAGTTGCTGTGGGTCCATGTGTGGGAGAAATCTATGGGTACCAGAAGAGAAAGAAGTGGGAGATGAATTAGAGGAGGAACAAAAAGGGAAGCAGAGAAGACAATGGAAGAGGTTGTGTTCACAACACAGTTGAGTTCTTAGCCAAGTCAGATAAGGACTTAGCAATACAATACAATACAATACAATAGCAGAGTTGGAAGGGACCTTGTAGGTCTTCTAGTCCAACCCCCTGCGTGGGCAGGAACCTTATACCATTTCAGACAAATGGCTATCTAACATCTTCTTAAAGACTTCCAGGGTTGGGGCATTCACAACTTCTGGAGGCAAGCTGTTCCAGAGGTTAATTGTTCTGTCAGGAAATTTCTCCTTAGTTCTAAGTTGCTTCTCTCCTTGATTAGTTTCCACTCATTGCTTCTTGTCCTGCCCCCAGGTGCCTTGGAGAATAGTTTGACTCCCTCTTCTTTGTGGCACCCTGTGAGATATCGAAAGACTGCTATCATGTCTCCCCTGGTCCTTCTCTTCATCAAACTAGACATACCCAGCTCCTGCAACCGTTCTTCATATGTTTTAGCAGGTATAATTCCCCTATTATGAGAATGTTATTTACAGCTTCAAAGAAACAGCTTCAGCTACTCTACTCTACTCTACTCTACTCTACTCTACTCTACTCTACTCTACTCTACTCTACTCTACTCTACTCTACTCTATTTGTTTCTGTTTCTGTTTTAATTCTATTCTATTCTATTCTATCCTATTTTACACTATGCTATGCAATGCTATGCTATGCTACTTTATTCTATTCTAATTTGTTTGTTTTAATTTTCTCAACTCTACTCTACTCATGCTTGGAAGGAAGCTTCCCTTGTTTCCTCCAGTTCTCCATTCAGCCTTAGCACTTGCATTTAATGCAATCTATATATATTATCTTAAAAGGTTTTTTTTTAATGCTAATCTATGGATGATTTGTTTCCACGATGAAGTATTTGTCATGAGGACTCCAAGTGGCATCTTGCCAGGAAGGAACAGTTGGCAAAAGCCATTTCCTTGATAGGCTGCTGATGACTTTCATAACAGCATCTTACTTGGTCACTATGGGAGGCAGGATGCTGAATTACATAGATATTATTTGGCCATGACCACGAAGGTTATTCTGTCTTGCATTACATATTTATTTAAAGCATCTCAGCTGGAAAATCCAAACGTGGCTAATATACGATAAAACCAGAATAGTTGCAATCTGCAGAAAGAAAAGAGACCCAGACAGTAGACCAGAAAAAGCCCCTGAAGATTTATTTTAAAACTTTCATTTATTTAAAACTTTTAAAAAAAATGATTCCACCCAAAAGACTGGTTGTCAGAACAGGATAGTTTCTTTTGGATCCCAGCAAGAAAGTGGGGAAAAGAAGGAAGAAGGAAGAAAAGAAAAAGTAAGTCTCCAATGGCAATTCTGAAATGTAAATCCTGAGTTTTTATGACTACTAGCTGGGGTTGAGAGATAATGTTGAGCTAGTCTATTTCTTTAGCTGTGGGCTAGCAGGGTTTCTCAACCTTGGCTGCTTAAATTTTTATTTTTATTTTTGCACAATTGTCTCTTGCTGGATTGGAGCATATGCATTTTTGGGGTCTAGAAGACATGCCTCTCTTTGTGAGGAGAACATACTCTATGCGTATGACCAATGAAAAATTGGCTAAATATTGAATTTATCTCATCTCCTGCAATTATGTTTAGAACAGGGGTATGTTTAGAACAGGGGTATCAAACTCGATTTCATTGAGGGCCACATCAGGGTTGTGTTTGACCTCAGAGGGGGGGCACGGCCAGGGTGGGCATGGCCAGCTCGATGTTACTCGTGTTGGAGGCACCTGTGGTGGCCTGAGTGCTCTGCCAGCAAAAACGGGCTCCCGAACTCTGCTTTTGGCTGCAACAGCCTCCTGCAATACTCTGCCAGGAAAAACGGAGCTAGCGCATCCCGATCGTTGTTTTTACTGGCAGAAACACTGCAGGCCAATTCTTTGCTGTTTCCAGGGCAGCCCCGTGGGCCAGATCTAAGCACTCCACGGGCCACATCCCAGGCCTTGAGTTTGACACTCCTGGTTTATAACTTGGAAATAGTGGCAAGCAGAGCTTAAAAGTGGTAGATCTAGTTCAGTGGTGGGATTCAAATTTTTTTAGAACCTCTTCTGTAGGTGTGGCCCGCTTTGTGGGAGTGGCTTACCAGCCATGTGACTGGGTGGGAGTGGCTTGCCGGCCATGTGACCATGTGGGAATGGCTTGGCAGTCATGTGACTGGGTGGGCATGGCCAACTTGTAAAATGTGGTGAAGCTCACTTAACAACGCTCTTGCTTAGCAACCAAAATGCTGGCTCAGAAACTCTGGCATTTGAAGCACGCAAGTCTTAAAGCTGTCAAGTGACAGGACCCTTGCACCTCAAACCCTTTAGAAAAAAAAATACCCCAGGGGTGGGGTGTTCAAACTTGACAGCTTTAAGACTTGTGGACTCCAACTCCCAGAATTCCTCCTCTTGCTCTTCATCTTGATGAATCTTCCCAGGTTTTCCCCACCTCAAAGAAAGCCAAAGACCCATCCCCTGCACCCACAAGTTCATCACAAGAGCCAATCACGCCACTGTCTGAACTGGAGACAGTCCCAGTCATTCCCATCCAGGCGCAGGTTGAAAGTCTTTGATCCTCAGAGAAAAGAATGTTGCTATAGCTATACATCTTTACCACTCCTTGCAAATCCCCCCTCCCGTTTTCCCAGGCACCTTATGTGGCAGCCCTGAAGCCACATGTAGTGTATATGACCTCCAGGGCTGACAGCGTGCTCAATTATTCTACTTTCAAAAGGTTCTCATGAGCCAACATTTTTTAAAGAAACTAAGAACTAGGTGATCCTATGAGCATTGTTAGTATGCAGAGCATAGAACAATAGAGTTGGAAGGAACCTTGGAGGACTTCTATTCCAATCCCCTTCTCAAGCCTATATCATTTCAGACAAATGGTTGTCCAATCTTTTTTTGAAAGACTTCAGTGATGGAGCACCCACAATTTCTGAAGGCAAGTTATTCCATTGGTTAATTTCATTTCATTTCATTTATTAGATTTATATCCCGCCCTATCTCCCAAAAGAGGGACTCAGGGCGGCGCACAGGAACTTAAAAACCAACAATACAAAAAGTACAAAATCTACAAAATTTAAAACAACTATTAAACCGTTTAACCCATGCTAAAAGAGACAATCAATTTAAAACCCAAATCTAATAAAATATGGTTGTAGCAGCTATGCCAGGCCCGCCATACGGAAAAAATAGGTTTTTAAAGTCCGGCGGAAGAGGCGAAGGTCGTTGATAGTCCGGAGGTCTGGGGGGAGGTCATTCCAAAGGGTGGGGCCTGCCACAGAGAAGGCTCTTCCCCTGGGCGCCGCCAGCCGGCATTGTCCAGCGGACGACACCTTAAGGAGGCCCTCCCTGAGGGAGCGGACAGGTCGAGTGGAGGTATGCGGTAGAAGGCGGTCCTGCAAGTAGCCAGGCCCACTGCCATGGAGCGCTTTAAAGATGGTCACTAAAACCTTGAAACGCACCCGGAAGGCTACCGGCAGCCAGTGCAGCTCGTGCAGGAGAGGTGTTACATGGGAGTATTTTGAAACTCCCAAAATCCCCCGCGCGGCCGCATTCTGCACCAGCTGGAGCCTCCGGGTGCATCTCAAGGGCAGCCCCATGTAGAGAGCATTACAGTAGTCCAGGCACGAAATGACAAGAGCTTGAGTGACTGTCTGTAAGGCGCCACGATCCAGAAAGGGGCGCAACTGGCGTATCAGGTGCACCTGATAGAAGGCCCCCCTGGCCACGGCCGTCAGATGTTCATCTAAGGACAGCCGGGAATCCAGGAGGACACCCAAGTTGCAGGCCCTTTCTGCGGGGGCTAGCTGTTCCCCCCCGATAGCCAAAGATGGAACTAACTGGCTATGTTGCGGCGCCGGAAACCACAGCCACTCGGTCTTGGACGGATTGAATCGGAGCCCGTTCCTCCCCATCCAGGCCCGCACGGCCTCCAAACACCGGGACATCATATCGGCATAATTGTTCTCGCTGTAGGGAAATTTCTCAGTTCTAGGTTGCTTCTCTGCTTGATTATTTTCCAACCATTGTTTCTTGTCCTGTGTTGGTTGAGTTGACTATAGTCCTGAGTCACTGGACTATATGCTTATGATCTCCTTTCCAAGTTTTTGACATCTTCATTTTGACTTTAATTCTGTTTTTATTTGTTTCTAACTCTATTTTTATATCTAACTGTAGGGTTTTTTTGTTTGAAAAAAAGTTTTTTATTTTATTCTCATAGATACGTTCACAAATATACATTCTTATAGATATTATCCCTATTATGTGTTGTCTTTTTGACATTTATAACAATTCAATTCTTCCCCTACAAATTTAATAGTATAATCGAGATTGCTTTTCTGTCATCCTGCACATCCATCTTGTTTTACAACAACTCTACTTCTTCTTCCCTCTCCTTTTCTCCTGCTCTGTCTAGATTTTAGATTAGATTTATTTAATTTTTATGCCGTCCTACTCCCGAAGGACTCAGGGCGGTGTACAGCCAAAATAAAACACAGTGATATAAAAGTTAAAAACAATTTAAAAAACATATTAAATAATTTGGTCCATAATAAGATTAAAAACCAACAAACCCAATTAAAATTAATAAAATTTACATTTTATTGTATACATTTTTCTCTACTTTCTTTTTTCCTCCTTTCCTTTCTCTTTTATTCTTCCCTTTCCCCTCCCCCACTGCTCCCCAATTCTTCCTCTTCCTCCTTTCTCTCCTACTTGTGTTACCCCTCCCTTTCTTCTTCTCCTTTGTCCTTTCTTCTTTCCCTCTCCTTTCCTCTCTTCTCCTCCTTTCTTCCTTCCCTCCTTCCGTTGTTGTGTTTACATATTGTCCTCTTCAGTTTGGTGTATTTTCGGGATGGCATTTGAGCAAACCCAGTTCTGTATTTAGATAACAATCTTAAATTCCTTCTTCCTCGTTTTATATTACATTGTAATAATTCCACTTGTATCAACTTTTGAACATGTATTTGTATATTAATACTATTCTATTTATATAACCGTATGCTTTTTTTAAAAATTGTAAACATGCTCAGGCTCATTTGGATAAAATGGACAGCATAGACATTGGATAAATAAACTAAAACACCAGGGGAAGAGCCTTCTCTGTGGCGGGCCCAGCCCTCTGGAATGACCTACCCCCAGAATTACGCACCATCACCGACCTCCGCCTCTTCCGCCAATGTCTAAAGACATATTTGTTCCAACAAGCCGGCCTAGCCTAACCTCCCATGGGGACTTTTAGGAAGTTTTTAAATTGGGTATTTTAAATTTGGTTTTAGTACAGGATAGGATTGTTTAATATTTATTTTAAATTATATATTTATCTTTGTATTGGTATGTTTTAAATTTCCTGTACGCCGCCCTGGGTCCTCTGTGGAGAAGGGCGGGATATAAATTTAAATAAATAAATAAATAAAATAATAAAATAAATTAGGATTACATCTTCCCTCTCTCTGCATTGATGCCCTGGTTTCCCAGCTATCTTTTGCAATTTCTCTAGCATGCTTTAGAGGAAGATTTAAATAAACAGCTGCTGTTTAGAATAACTCTAAAGCCAATAATGACTGGCCAAGCCAGTCCACAGGACTCTTCTGCAAGATGACTGAATCCCTTTTGGAGATTGCTAGCAACCCTTTCTGAGTCACCTTTCGGGGTCACCTCTCAGCCTTGCTTTGCTTTCCAATTTGCCAGACTGGCGTTCCTGCCTACGACTGCTGTCTTTCTCACTCTCTTTTCTCTCCAAACCAAACTTTTTCCCCCCCACATTGTGGGTGTGGGTACAGTTCACATCGAGTGAAAGAACTTCAGTTCATAATTAGGGGGGAGTTGCTTTTTTGGCCTTCATCCTCAGCACAAAATCTGTCATAACGAGAGCCTGCCAAAACGTGGAACAAAGTGAGACTGTAGAAATCTTTCCTGTGCCAGGTTGCGTGCGTGTTTGGACATTTTTTTTCTCTCTAGATAGTCCAACTTACCAGGTCATTTCACTGTCATTTTGTCGTCGGGGAAAAAATCTCATTCTGCATGTCACTGAAACAAGGGGCTTGAGTTGAAGCATCTCTGCTAGCATCAATGCCAGGAAAACATATATATATTCACATCATATAACATGCCTAGAAAAGAGTGTTGAACAAGTGGCATTGAACAGTTGAACAGGGCATTACCAAACAATTTTACACAGTGGCATAGAAGTCTAATAAACATAAGCATTTGACAATGCCCAGAATCTCAAAAGGATGTCAGACTCTTTATGAGGTTTTTTTTTGTCATCTAAAATAATAAAATAACAATAACAACAATAACAATAAACTTGTCAGATTTGGTGATGTGGTAAGATTTGGCTATTATAGCATTGTAGGCTTTGTCTTACCAACCAATGTCCTTACCATCAGTCTGGTTTTAATTATCAGTCCTTTATTTCAGGGGTGGGTTTCAACAATTTTAGCAAGGGGTTCTCTGCCCGGTTGCAGGGTGGGCGTGGCCTAGTCGGTGTCCTGTACCACGGTGTGTGTGTGTGTGTGTGTTTGTGTGTGTGTGTGAGTGATTTTGCCCTCCCCAGGCTCCGGAGGCATTCCTCGAGCGTCCAAGAGGGTAAAAATGGCTTCCCCCAGGCTCCTGAGGCCCTTTTTGAACTTCCGTTCGATATGTTTTTCGCCCTCTCTGGGCCTCTATGTGCCCTAATAATAATAATAATAATAATAATATTTTATTTTTATATACCGCATCCTCTCCCCAAGGGGACTCGGAGCGGTGCACAGGGAAAGATTAAAACACATAAAATATATATACAAAAATAGATACAATAGAATAAAAACAAATTAAATTTAATTGTCCCTGCACTAAAATCCCCATATTAAAACTAATATTCCCTAAACCCTAAGAGGAAGAGACTAACCTAGGCCGGCCAGGCAGAAAAAGTATGTTTTTAATTTCTGACGGAAGGAGCGGAGGTCCGTGGTTGTTCTAATGTCGGGGGGAAGGTCGTTCCAGAGGGCTGGGCCCGCCACAGAGAAGGCCCTTCCCCTGGGCGTCGCCCGCTGACAAAGTCTAGTGGACGGCACCTGGAGAAGTCCCTCTCTGTGGGAGCGAATCGGCCGTGAGGATGTATGGGGCAGGATCTGATCCCGCAGATAGCTAGGTCCCGAGCCATGGAGCGCTTTAAAGATGATGACTAGCACCTTGAAGCGCACCCGAAAGACGACAGGTAGCCAGTGCAGCTCGCGCAAGAGAGGTGTTATATGGGTGTACCTTGCGGTCCCCATTATTGCTCGCGCGGCTGCATTCTGGACCAGCTGAAGTCTTCGGGTGCACCTCAAGGGGAGCCCCATGTAGAGAGAGTTACAATAGTCCAGTCGGGATGTCACGAGGGCATGAGTGACTGTGCACAGGGCATCCCGATCCAATAGGGGGCGCAACTGGCGTACCAGGCGTACCTGGTAAAACGCCCTCCTGGCCACGGCCGTCACTTGATCTTCCATGGACAGCCGGGTATCCAGGAGGACACCCAAGTTGCGCGCCCCATCCACAGGGGCAAGATGTTCGCCCCCAATGGCCAGTGATGGAGTCAACTGGTTGAATCGGGCGGCCGGAAACCACAGCCACTCGGTTTTGGCCGGGTTGAGCCTGAGTCTGTTACTTCCCATCCAGATCCGCACGGCTTCCAGGCACTGGCACATCACCGCTACGGCATCGTTGGGGTGGTTTGGGGTAGATATATACAACTGTGTATCATCAGCGTAGAGGTGGTACTCTACCCCAAAACCACGGATGATCTCACCCAGCGGCTTCATATATGTGTTGAACAGGAGAGGCGAAAAGACCAACCCCTGAGGCACCCCACATGTGAGGGGTCTCGAGGTCGACCTCTGCTCTCCTGCCAACACAAATTGCGATCGACCGGAGAGGTAGGAGGAGAACCACCGTAAAACCGCCCTGCACTTACCTGTATCCAAAATGGGCCGCGTGGGGACTCCTGGGAGGGGTGGGGTTGGGTGAGCGGAGCCAGCCAGGAGTGGAAATTGGGGGTTCTCCGGATTACTACAGAATATTAGCTAGACGTTCTCCCGAATCCCTGAAAAACCCCAGCAGACCACCCCTGCAAGTTTATTTCCTATCCCCAGTGAGAGTAGCACACAACCTGCCATGATGGATAATGCCAGTTTTTGCTATCTGTCACCATCCTTAAAACTCTGTAGGAGACAAAATATAGAATGATATTGGCTTGCAGATGATATTTATCTCCATCCATCCATCCATTTTTCTTTCTATCCTCAGCACTTCTATTCCTCTCTAATTACGTATCTCTAGGGAGGTTGCATATCCAGTTATAAACATCATGACAATTATGGTAACTCCCATAAAATATCAACAATATTAGGGTACCTTCTTATCAGGTAGGAAGCAAAGAACGTGGGGCTAATCTTCTAAAGCCTGTTGGAAAAGCCATTTTCATTATTTTCCAGGGGGTAACTGGGCAATTGTTGCATTGGAAGAGAAGTATATTCCAGAAGGTCTGGACAGCCATTAAAAAATATTGTATCTAGATTCTTACTCCTTATAGCTCCAGTTGCATTTCCACGTAAGCAGAATGGGAAGGACTGAGTTATCTTCAGGTTGTCTTAATGAACAATGCACTCAATTTGCATTATAACAAACTCAATTAGCATGATTAAGAATGCAACAGATTTAGCATACAAAAATAATATCAGCACCATGAGTCACAAAATGGTCAGCATCTGGTACCTTGAAATCAGTGGTGGGATTCAGCCAGTTTGCACCTATTCAGGAGAACTGGTTGTTAACTTTCTAAGCAGTTCAGAGAACAGGTCATTGGAAGAAATCTCATTTTGTTTTTCCCCACTTTACAGGGCTATTCCTGTAAGGAAGGCAGGAAGGAAACATTATGGTGTTGTTTCTAGCCTAATCTTTATTGTCCTCCTTACAGAAACTGCCTCTCCATTAACCCTTATTAAATTGTAACAGTGAAGGCAAAGCAACCGAGTGATGGGTTGGCCATGCCCACAAAGTCCCATGACCACTGAGGCATGCCTACCCAGCTGGTCATTAGGGCAGAGAACCGATTGTTAAATTATTTGAATCCCACCACTTGAGATATATCGTACAGTATTTCATTTCCTACATTTCTTCAGCCTTACTGGACCTTCTAACAGTTGAGGTTCAGTTCATCTGGAGAAGATCAGCTTGGAGAAGCTGAGTTTCTTTTAATTAAATCATTTTCTCAAGTGTGGTGACCATCATTGTGATAGCTTCCATCATAGATTCTGCCAAGTTTAGTCATGCTTCTTAATAATTATGGTACTTAGAATCATAGGCTGGAAGGGGACCTTGGAGGTCTTCTAGTCCAACTTCTTCTTCAGCATGCCTGGAGGATACTTCGTGGAAAAACAGATTATTCAGAACTCAGGACTGACAAAAATATCTTCTGCAATGCTTTGTGTGCCCTGCTAGGGCAGAAAAAGCTGACTGGATAAAGAAATTTCACTTCTTCTGCTGATAAACACATAAACTGGAAAGAACAAAACTCATCTCCCTCTAGATACCTTCTCAGTTTCACAGATTTATCCAATCTAATAAGTCCTGGCTTGTGATGGCAGCCATATTAAATGACTAAATCTAGTTGTGAGGAAAGTTATGACAGAAATATTCCACTAGAAAAGAAATGAAGAATTCACCTTACAGATTTACTGTCAGTTTGTTGCAGAAATCAAATCCAGAAAGCACACATAGCTGATTGATTTAGCAGGATTCATTAACTTCTCTTTATATGCATAATAACACATGAGGTAATAGATACAATACCAAGAATTGGTTCACAAGCATAGGAGAGAACAGCAGAGAACAGCTTTAGTTTTGATTCAGAGTTTATTTTATTTATTTATTTATTTAAATTTATATCCCGCCCTTCTCTACAGAGGACCCAGGGCGGCGTACAGGAAATTTAAAATATACCAATACAAAGATAAATATATAATTTATAATAAATATTAAACAATCCTATCCTGTACTAAAACCAAATTTAAAATACCCAATTTAAAAAACTTCCTAAAAGTCCCCATGGGAGGTTAGGCTAGGCCGGCTTGTTGGAACAAATATGTCTTTAGACATTGGCGGAAGAGGCGGAGGTCGGTGATGGTGCGTAATTCAGGGGGTAGGTCATTCCAGAGGGCTGGGCCCGCCACAGAGAAGGCTCTTCCCCTGGGTGTCGCCAGTCGGCATTGTCCGGCCGACGGCACCCTGAGAAGGCCCTCTCTGTGGGAGCGTATCGGTCTAAGGGATGTATGGGGCAGGAGGCGGTCTCTCTAGTTGCAGACTAGATTAGTTCTCTTGCACAGACTCAGAGCTACATAGGTAAGCCACGCCTAGGTTCTGAACCATCTGGCATGGCTCTCAGTCACCAAATAGTTCCCATTAGCTGACCCAGTTGTCATGCCTATGCATTGGCTGACTTTGTTACCATGACTCTGCCGGTTCATGAATATTCTGACATTTACTAAATCATTTTTGGAGCGAGAACACTTCCTGACTCTTCACTGACAATTACTTAGACTAGGCTAAGTTTATTCCATGTGGCTGTCCATTGTGGGGAGTAGTTTGGAAACAGGCTTATTAAAATTGTCAGACCCATTCACCAGATTGGAAGTTGCCCTTGCGTTCTGAGCTTTATGAGGAAGTTCAGAAGTTTGTTTTAGACAGACTTTTTCAACAGATTTACATAGTGACACGGGGAGTCCCAGAAGCGCTGGCAAAGAAATCTTTGCTCTTCAAAGGAACCAGATCTGCTAACATCCTTGTTATGTTAAGGAAAAGATAGAAGAAAAGATCTTGGACAGCTTATAAAGGAGATGTGAGCAATTTTTTTTTTACCAGTCTAGGGAATATACTCTGGTGTTCTGCTCTTCCAGACAGCTTCAGAGGTTTAGCTTAAAACACTCTCTTCACCCCTTAAAAACTCAACTCTCCAAAACAAAAATGAAAGTCCCCAAAATGTCAGTCTTTCTGCTCTGAAATGCTCTGAGAGTTCTAAAGATCGCAGTGAGCATCGTCCCATTCTGATAGAATAGAATAGAATAGAATAGAATAGAATTGTTTATGTGATTGGACGCACAAGCTGTGATTGGACGCACAAGGAATTTGTCTTTGGTGCATATGCTCTCAGTGTACATAACAAGATATGAAAAGATACCTTCATCAAGAATCATAAGGTTCAGCCCTTAATGATAGTCACAGGGTACAAATAAGCAATCATGAAACAATCAATATCAATATCCATCGTAAGGATACAAGCAGCAAAGTTACAGTCCTGCAGTCATAAGTGAGAGGAGATGGGTGATAGGAATGATGAGAAGACTAATAGTAATAGTAATGCAGCCTTAGTGAATAGTTTGACAGTGTTGTGGGGATTATTTGTTTAGCAGAGTGATGGCGTTGGGTAAAAAGACAGTTCTTGTGTCTAGTTGTCTTGGTGTGCAGTGCTCTATAGCATCGTTTTGAAACAATTTATGTCCAGGATGTGAGGGGTCTGCAGATATTTTCACAGCTCTCTTTTTGACTCATGCAGTGTACAGGTCCTCAATGGAAGGCAGGTGGGCAGTAATTGTTTTTTCTGCAGTTTCTGATTCTCCTCTGAAGTCCGTGTCTGTCTTGTTGGGTTGCAGAACCAAACCAGACAGTTATAGAGGTGCAGATGACAGACTCAATAATTCCTCTGTTGAACTGAATCAGCAGCTCTTTTGGCAGTTTGAGCTTTCTGAGTTGGCACAGAAGGAACATTCTTTGTTGTGCTTTTTTGATGATGTTTTTGATGTTAGGTGTCCATTTTAGGTTTTGAGATATGATAGAAACTAGAAATTTAAAGGGCTCTACTGCTGAACAATTTTTGAAAGTCTGCCCAACCTTGTCTACCCACTGTAGATTATTTCTCAGGCAAAGGATGAATAATAATTGGACTTCCAGACAGTAGATCCATGATATAACAAATGCTGGATGAAATACTCCAAGAGTGACTCAGTTATTGCAACAACATTGGGGTTTGCCAGATTAAAATCTGGGCAGAAGGTTCATGGATTTGAAAGCAATAATCGCACAAATGAGATAAAACCTGAGATTTTTATTAAGCAAAGCATAACAAAAGAATAACTGTAATGGCAGAGTATAATAGTGGCAGGTAATATCCATAAACAAGGCAATAAAATCAGGCTGGGCAACATTCAATATAAATGGAGAACAATACTACAAATCCCTTTGGTAGCTGAAAACCTCTCATCTTTGGAGCGACATCTATGAATGTTCTTCCAGCTGGTACAGTTAGTCTTTGACTAGGACAGGACAGGACAGGACAGGACAGGACAGGACAGGAGAGGACAGGAAAGGACAGGACAGGACAGAATAGAATAGAATAGAATAGAATTCTTTATTGGCCAAGTGTGATGGGACACACAAGGAATTTGTCTTCGGTGCATATGGCCTCAATGTACATAAAGAAAAATAAAATAGAATACATTCATCAAGAATCATAAGAGACAACACTTAGTGATAGTCATACGATATTAATATGCAATCAAATCACACTACGAAACAAATAAAGCAATATAAATTGTAAAGATACAAGCAACATGGTTATAGTCATCAGTGGGAAGAGTTAGATACTAGGAAGGATGAGAAGAAGAATAGTAATACAGTCTTAGTAAATTATTGACAGTGTTGTGGGAAATAGTTGTTAAGCAGAGTGATGGCATTCAGGGCAAAAACTGTCCTTGTGTCTAGAACCAATTTCATTGTATTTATTTTGTACAATGACAATTATGACTATACTATACTAGTTGTTCTGGTGTGCAGTGCCCTATAGTGTCGCTTTAAGGGTAGAAGTTGAAACAATTTATGTCCAGGATGTGAGGGATCTGCAAATATTTATTTGATATTTATTTAAATATTTACTTGTGCAGTACACAGATCCTCAAATTATGACCAAAATGAAGCCCCAACTTTTAAGCTTTGATGTATACCATCTGAATCTAATTTTGGGAGATTCATTACAAATGTTGTTAACTAAATGCACTCAACCATTGAAATAATAGAAAATATTTCTAGCTCGGGTTTTAGATTTTGGCAGTGGTTTACTTTCCAAGTTTGTTTCAGTTTTCATTACTGGAGTAGGTAACATCAGGAGCAACATTATCTTATTCACCTTACTTATAAATGTCCTGTGGGCCATTTGATCAATTGTTGTGTGACTGGTTGTTCATTTGGAACTATATTTAAATTCTCAGCAGCTGATTGGTTCTCTTGTTGATTGGTTGTCCGAATGGCCTGGTTTCTTACATATTAAAATGCTAAATGTAGATCACGGGTGTCAAACTTGATCATGACATGTATCATATGTATCATGACATATCATGACATTTTTTGCCTTTGCAGAGCTGTGGTGGATGTGGCCTGTGTGTGACACATCTGGTCTGTGGGCCACCAGTTTAATAGGTCTGATCTAGATCAATATGCCTGTTAAACTCAACCATTACCAAGAACAGTGGAAGTTCTGTTTCAAAGCATCTGGAGTATAATGGTATATGGGGAAGACCTTGGGAGACAGGGTAAAGAGATGCTGCCTAAGGAATACCTCGATAAGAGAGAGCCCAGGCCACAGCTGCAGATTGGACAAAGGAAAAGGCTCAGAAGAGAGACCCCCTTAAGTTCTCACACTATAAACGTGACAGCAGAATTGTATTTTCAGACCTGCAAGATTAATGTGTAAATATAGCATTACAATAAATTAGAATTAATTTGCCTGGTTGTGTTTCATATCTGGCCTACCTGGTAAAGCTGACAGGAGGGCCCCAGATGGCCCACCTCCAAGCCAGAGGTGCAGAGGTGGGTTCCTACTGGTACAGTACGGTTCAGCCGAATAGAAAGTAACTCTGGTGGGCACGTGACCCAGTGGTGGGTTTCTGCAGGCTCGCACCTACTCGCAAGAGCCGATTGGTGAAATTTAGAGAACCGGTGAGAGGGGGTTCCACCGGCGTACCTGGAAGTAAATCTGGCCCGCCGCTGCCAGTGACCCAACGGGAAGGGAAGGAAAGGAAAGGAAGGAAGAAAGGAAAGAAAGAAAGAAAGAAAGAAAGAAAGAAAGAAAGAAAGAAAGAAAGAAAGAATTAATTTATCATCACAATTGAGTCCAAAATTTTGGTTGCTAAGCAAAAGCGTTGTTAAATGAGTTTCACCACATTTTAAAAGGTGGCCACTCCCACCCTGTCACATGACTGCCAAGCCACGCCCAAAAAATAGGCCACACCTACAGAGTAGGTTCTAAAAAATTTGAAACCCACCACTGACGTGACCATACCAGCTCTATTCTCGGTGGCACTATCTTGATTTTCTTTTCTGCACATATGCAGAACAATCTTCATTAAAAATGTTATTTTTTCCTTTTTTAATGTTATGCGCATGCACAGACCGTTTCTAGTGCAAATGTGCATGCGTGCAAAGCGCGCATTTGGCATGTGCAAAATTTTTCAGGTGTCGAACCGGTAGTAATGGCAGCAGGAATCCACCCCTGCAGAGGTGGTATTCAGCTGGTTCAGACCAGTTTGCTTCACCCAGTAGCGGAAAACCCAGGTGGGCCTGCTTACCCGCCCCAATTCTATACTGTCCTATTTAGGCATGTTTTTGAGCAAAGCGCACGCACAGCAAACTGGTGGTAACAAACTGTGAAACCCACCACTGCTCTAAACATTAAGAACTTCAATTATACCATTAATTTCCTCCTCCCCTTTATGTCCTTGGTTTCCCAGATTTTGATTGCTGGAAAGATATCAGCAACAGAAGAATATATTTTGATAGTGGAAGATGAATCCTCCATAGATTTCATGTTGCAAAGTCTATGATGTCTTTAGCCAAGTGTCATTGAGTAATAAGGCAAAGAGACAGTTATAAAAGCTCTCTTTACACAAAGTCAATACATGTTTACATCTTGCCCAAAAAATCCCTGACAGCTATATTGTAAAAGGAAGCTGTCTTGGACATTTTCTGTCAATATAAATACACTGCCTTGACACCCATGTGCTTTGTCATGTTACCTACTCATAATCACAGTCTCAAGAGTTTTAATTATCTTTCCCAGCCATCACAATTTGCATTTGGATTGTCTCTTGGTCTTTCGTTGCTAATTCGTCACGTGTCTAACTCTTCCCCAGGTGGGATGACAATTGGTCAGTCTCTGTTTATATGATGACAAGTCTTTTATTCCTGCAGCGGTCAAACGGTTGACTTTAGAAAGTTGCATCTCGAGAGATTAAAGTCTCTTTGCTTTTCCCCGGATAGCCTGAATCATCAAAATTCAACCCAAAAATGCGTTTATGTTTCCTGGCACACAAGCATGTTTTTCACAGGTTACATTTCCCATATGACCATCTCAGCCATAAGGAGGAAGATAAGTGGGAGCAGACTCAGTGGAGAATAAGGGGATGAGGAAGGTGACAGAACAGGAGGTAAACAAAGGAAGGACGGGAAAGAAAAGCTCTTGTAACCTCCCCCCTGGGAATAAAGGCCTCTACAAGAGGACGTCTTTGGATGACTCTTTGCATCTGGCATGAACAGTTGACAGTTTTAGAGAACTGACCCCAGAATTCTCAGCTACAGAATACCTCTGATGCAGTGGTGGGTTTCTTCAGGTTCGCACCTACTCACGAGAGCCGGTTGGTGAAATTTAGAGAACCGGTGAGAGGGGGTTCCACCGGCGTACCTGGAAGTAAATGTGGCCCGCCGCTGCCAGGGACCCAACGGGAAGGAAAGGAAAGGAAAGGAAAGGAAGGAAGAAAGGAAGGAAGGAAAGAAAGAAAGAAAGAAAGAAAGAAAGAAAGAAAGAAAGAAAGAAAGAATGTATCATCACAATTGAGTCCAAAATTTTGGTTGCTAAGCAAGAGCGTTGTTAAATGAGTTTCATCACATTTTAAAAGGTGGCTACTCCCACCCTGTCACATGACTGCCAAGCCACACCCACAAAATAGGCCACACCTACAGAGTAGGTTCTAAAAAATTTGAAACCCACCACTGCTCTGATGTAGAGGATTCTTTTAGAACAGTGGCGTCCAACCTTTTGGGCACCAAGGATTGGTTCCATGGAGGGAGTTTTTTCCATGGACCGGAGGGGGCGTGGTTTCGTGCGCTGAAAATAAAGAATGTTCTTTCTGTGCCAACTCAGAAAGCTCAAACTGCCCAAAGAGCTGCTGATTCAGTTCTACAGAGGAATTATGGAGTCTGTCATCTGCACCTCCATAACTGTCTGGTTTGGTTCTGCAACCAAACAAGACAGTCACAGACTTCAGAGGATAATTAGAACTGCAGAAAAAACAATGGCTACCAGGGTTCCATTGAGGACCCTTTGGCATGCTGGAGCTGACGTAGACATTTGCAGGAGGCCATGGCAACCAAAAACGAAGCTTAGGAGCCCGTTTTCGCTGGCAGAAACACTACAGCCTGGTCCTTCACGGTTTCCAGGGGAGCCCTGTGGGCCAGATGTGAGTACCCCACAGGCCGGATCCAGCCCCTGGGCCTAGAGTGTGACACCCCTGCCCTAGACATTCCCTGTCAACTACCGTATTTTTCAGAGTATAAGATGCTCCAAAGCAGGGGTGGGTTTCAAATTTTTTAGAACCTACTCTGTAGGTGTGGCCTATTTTGTGGGTGTGGCTTGGCAGTCATGTGACAGGTGGGAGTGGCCACCTTTTAAAATGTGGTGAAACTCATTTAACAACGCTCTTGCTTAGCAACCAAAATTTTGGACTCAATTGTGATGATAAATTCTTTCTTTCTTTCTTTCTTCTTTCCTTTCTTCCTTCCTTTTTTCCTTCCTTTCCTTTCCTTTCCGTTGGGTCACTGGCAGCGGTGGGACAGATTTACTTCCAGGTACGCCGGTGGAACCCCCTCTTACCGGTTCTCTAAATTTCACCAACCGGTTCTCGCGAGTAGGTGCGAACCTGCAGAAACCCACCCCTGCTCCAAAGTATAAGACGCACCTAGATTTTGGGGAGGAAAACAAGGGAAAAATATCTGCCTCTGCCTCCCAGCAATTTGCCTCCTTGCAACAAACAGTGCAGACAATATACACGGTTTATAGTGTTATATTTCAGACGATACTTGTACAGATGCTGTTAAAAGTGATGTGCTTTCTGGAAAGATAGTTATTCTCTGCTATTTAAAACAATAGCACTTTTTAAAACAATAGCACTGGGCCTCTTCAGATCAAGCATTTATTTTAAAAAGCTTTTGCATTTTGTTAAGTTGTCTAGAATAATAATAAAGCAGTCTTTAAAAATAAGTTTAATAATTTGAACATTCTATAGGCATTTATAGTTGCTGATTTGCCTCCTTGCAGCAAACAGGCTGATTAGCACAAGAAAACAAAATCTGCCTCCCAGCAATTTGCCACGTGGAGCAAACAGCAAGTTTCCCTTTTAATTTCTCCCGATCATCAGCTGTTATAGGCTGCAGGGATTGCTATAGCTTATTGAAACCTCAGCAAGCCCCCTGCCAAGAGGAGCCCTCTGCTGGGAGGCGAGGCCAAAGGGTTGGGGCTGGTGGGTGGGTGGGGCTACATTCAGTGTATAAGACGCACCCACATTTTCACCCTCTCACCCGAGAAAGGTGTGTCTTATACTCTGAAAAATACGGTATATATTTATGAATAATTGCTCCGATCTAAAGGAAAATAAAAACAGCAATTAATATTTTGTGTCTATTTGTGGCATAGCATCCTTAAGTCTATGTCTTTCCTCTGATGACCTACCATTGGCCTAAAGTTGACCTCCCCACAAAGAAAGGAACCAAGTCTGTAGTAAAAATAGCATCACCTTCAGTCCCGGAGACCACCATGCAATTCAAGTCACTCATAAAACTTAACAAAGGCGTGAAACATTTACAACTTTCTGCAACTGCTAACGGCACCTTTACCAAATACTTTTATTAAATTGCAAATTTTATGTGCCAAAATGCCATGCACAATAAATTAGCAATGCCCGTATCAATCTCCTGGCGAATGTGAAGGCGATTTGGAAAGGGGGAGGAACAAAGGTGGGGGAAAAATCCCCCCCCCAACATGTTTAGTGTTAAGGATAAATAAAGTAAGAAAAACACACATACTTTATTGCATTGTGTCAGAGGATTATAAAATACGCTGCAAGAATAATAGAGCACGAGCCACAATCGGTAGCAGCCAAAGGATTGCTTGATAATGGAAAAGACTAAAATTCAAAGTGGAGGAAAGAGATCATGTCTGGAAATATTATACAGTATTAAATCTTAAAATATTCCAAGGAGGTTGTCATAAAAGCTTTAAGGAAATAAAGCTTAAGCTCCAGAAGGCCTTTATTTTTTTTGAAAGCCTGCTGATGGTTTTCTTGGTAGAATTAACTGCGGGTCATAATGTTTACCCACAGTTTGCTGCTTTAATTTTCTATTAAATCCCACCCAGCCTCTGGAAGCCATGGTTTTTGTAGACATATCCACGGTTTAGATTGCGGTAGCCATTAGTACACAGAGAGAGTAGTGATAGCAATAGCATTTAGACTTATATATCACTCCATAGCGCTTTACAACCCTCTCTAAGTGGTTTACAAATGTAAGCATATTGCCCCCAACAATCTGAGTCCTCATTTTACCACCTCAAAAGGATGGAAGACTGAGTGAACCTTGAGTTGGTCAGGATCGAACTCCTGGCAATGCGGAGAGTTAGCCTGCAACACTGCAATTTAACCTCTGTGCCACAGCATTCTTTTTTGTACTAATACTCGTGGAGAGCATCTGCCAGGGGCTGGTGTGTTCTTCTCTGCCCATGTGCAAAATGTTCTAAAAGCAGCAGACAACTGTTGCAAATCTTCCTACTTGTAGTTGCTGAAAAATCCATGGAAGCGGGTGGGGTAACAATAGATATGGAAAATAAGCTCTCCCACCCACCCATAAAATAACTTAGTTGGGCTGCAGTGCAGTGGTGTGATTCATTTTTTTTTACTACCAGTTCTGTGGCTTGGTGGGCATGGCATGGCTTGGGGGTGTGGCTTGGTGGGTGTGATGGGGGAAGGATAGTGCAAAATCCCCATTTCCTCCCGATCAGCTGGGACTCAGGCATCCAAATTGAGCTGTGTGGAGGCTCCTGGGATGGGCGGAGCAGGGTGGGCAGGGCCAGACAGTCCTTTCAACTACTGGTTCGGCGAAGCAGATGTAAAATTAGCATCTGGTTCACCCGAACCCATCCAAACCGGCTGAATCCCACGCCTAGCAGTACCCCTTAGAATTGGACACAGCTGGACAGGGAAACTTTTACCTTTAGTATTCTCTAACCCTACAGAACTCTAACTCTAACAGTTGGCTGGGTCCAAAAACTGTGATAAGCTAAAACCTAACTAACCACACTGTAGCTTACTAGAGTGCAATTTATTGAGTCCAGCTAATTGGGAGTCAGTAAATCACACTTAAACAAATGTTGGAGTTTAGGACAAGTGCCATTGATTGCAGAAGATCTTTCTAAGTAAGATTGAGCTGGGCATAATCCAGAAGATTAGGAATAATGAGTGCTAGTCTGTTTTAGAAACATATCAGCTGGGTTCACCTAAGACACTAGAATGAGTGAAAATGGGGTTATGTCAAAGCATGAGATGGTGTGCAAAAAAGAGATAAATTATTAGGTTGGAAATAAATGAGCTTCATAGGTCAAAAGTGTTATATGAATCATCAGAAATGTTTGTACTGAATCTTATACATTCATTACTACTTGAATTTATTATATTTTCACAAAAAAGGGGTCCAACAGAAGCTATTTCTCAGGATTTTACCTTTTCTGCTCTAGGGCATTCTTCAATCATAACTGCAATGTTCACATTGAGCAAAAAACAAGTTTTCAGAGATAGAAAAATCCACTAGACTTGGGTTACTCAGGCACATTCTTTGGAAGGTCTTCACCTATTCAGACAAATGGGTAGACAAAGAGTCATCCAGTTCAATGGCTTCATGGCTAAAAACCACACACCAGAGTTTCGAGGACAAATTAAGAAAAATGACAATGACCCTCCAGATTACTTCTGTGCCTCACAAAGTATTCATATTGCTTCCTGAGAACCTTTGTTATAGGTTGCCTGGTCCAGATTACGTTTAATGTAGGAAGTCCAGAGATAGACATTACATCCAGAACATCCTGACCCACCATTTTTTCTAAATGTTTCCATTATTGAGTGACTTCTGCTTCCCAAAATGTCTTGCTACATTCCTCCTGTCCAACCTCTCCCATTTTTCTCTGGTTTTGACCAGTGTTGGGATTCAGCCAGTTCGCACCTATTTGGGAGAACTGGATGTTAACTTTCTAAGCAGTTCAAAGAATCAGTTGTTGGAAGAAATCTCATTTTGTTGTTTTCCACTTTACAGGGCTAATCCTGTAAGGAAGGCAGGAAGGAAACATTCTGGTGTTGTTTCTAGCCTAATCTTTATTGCCCTGCTTACAGAAACTGCCTCTCCAGTTAACCCTTGTTACATTGTAACAGCTAAGGTGAAGCGCCCATCGACGTGAGTGATGTTGAGTTGGCCACGGCCACCCAGTCACATGACCACTGAGCTATGCCTACCCGCTGGTCATTAGCTCAGAGAAACAGTTGTTAAATTATTTGAATCTCACCACTGGTTTTGACTGCTTCATTTGTATAACATGCTAAAACTTTAACCCGTATTAACAAAACACACAGTTTCTATGTTCACATAACATGGTCAAACAAAGAAATCACATAAAGGTTTAATGTGTAATCTGGTTCATTCGACATACTAAGACAATAACAGAGTTCCAATAGTATGTTGAATCATAAACTCGCCAATCCCATTTTAGTCAAGGTTAGCCTGTTGTGTGAATTTGTCTAAAGTGTGGGTCTATGTCAGAGGAAAGTAGCTCCAACAGGATTCAACCTACATTTGAGAGAATAGGAATTCTTTATTGGCCAAGTGTGATTGGACAGATGAGGAATTTGTCTTCAGTGTATCATGTCTCAGTGAACATAAAGGTTATGTGATAAATCATGACCATAGTCATAATAAATACATTCATTATGAATCACAAGATACAATACTTAATGATAGTCATAGGATGCTAAATAAGCAATCAAAATCATACTAGGAAATGAAATAAAACAATATAATCGTAAAGATACAAGCAGCAAGGTTATAGTCATAGGTATAAGGAGATAGGTAGTAGGAAGGATGAGCAGAATAATAGTAATGCAGCCTTAGTAAATAGTTTAACGGTGTTGTGGGAATTAGTTGTTTAGCAGAGAGGTGCCTAGGCCAATAAATGCAAAATCGCAAGAGCTGGTTTTTGACAGATCTTTCATTTTATCACTACCATAATGCTGGAGAAGACTCCTGTGGGTCCCTTGGTCTGCAAGGTGATCAAACCGGTCAGTCCTAGAGGAGATCAACCCTGACTGCTCTTTAGAAGGCCAGATCCTGAAGATGAAACTCAAGTTCTTTGGCCACCTAATGAGAAGGAAGGACTCACTGGAGAAGAGCCTAATGCTGGGAACGATGGAGGGCAAAAGAAGAATGGGACAACAGAGAAGGAGGTGGCTGGATGGAGTCACTGAAGCAGTCGGTGTGAGCTTAAATGGACTCCAGAGGATGGTAGAAGACAGGAAGGCCTGGAGGAGCATTGTCCATGGGGTCACGATGGGTCAGACATGACTTTGCAAGTAACAACAACAACAATGTCCCTGTAAAATAGGTTGGGCTAAAACAGTAATCAGCACGCCCAAGGTCACCTAGCACAATTTCTTAGCTAAAGGTAAGTGTGGACCTGGATCTCCCCAGTTCTAATCCATTTTAATCTGTATATCACAATGGCTTTCCGTTGCATATCACCTCAACTCTTTAAAAAGTTATCTACAATAATCAACCAACCACAATTCAAAAATGCCTTTGAGGCTTATCCATCTTATTTAAAAATGTATACTATCCTGGGGATTGTGATTGGAAAAAATACTTGAAAGAAGAAGGAAAAAGCAATTTTGAAAAACCCGAGGATAATATATTATAGCTATCCAATTAAGACCAACATGCCTCCAGTGGACCTATACTTTAATTGCACCTTTGTTAGCACTTCTGAAGAAGCATTTTACATAACGCTTCTTTAAAAGGAGTAGGTTGATTATCAGATGTTTCTGTTGCTGGTTCTTTCCTCCAACGTCGATTGTGGTGAAAGTTTTGCAAGTGTGAGGCATGACAGATTTTCCTGACCCTGCTACATTTCTTGCTAGAACAAGACAGTAAAAATAGTTTAATATATATATATATATCAGATTTTCACACTTCCTCGTAACTTTTGCATATGCTTATCACTAAGCCCATTCCATCCCACCTCTACATGAATAATGCTATTTAAACCTGCATGTCGACTTCTACTTCTATTTTAAAAATTATTTTTAAATAACTGCACCCGGGAATACGCATCTCTAAACAAAATTTCTCTCTGAATGTGCCTTCCAGGGGTGGGTTACTACCCTGATTCCTATCAGTTCACGTGTGCAGTTCACGTGTTCTGCACATGCGCAAAGAACATTAAAAGCTCCAACTGGTCCAGAATGCAGCCGCGCGGGTAATTATGGGGGCGACGCGATGCTCCCATGTAACACCCCTCCTGTGCGAGCTACACTGGCTTCCGATGGTTTTCTGGGTGCAATTCAAGGTGTTGGTTACTATCTTTAAAGCGCTCCATGGCTTAGGACCTGGGTACTTACGAGATTGCCTTCTGCCACCGAGAGCCTCCCACCAGCCAGTACGCTCCCATAGAGAGGGTCTCCTCATGATGCCGTCAGCTAGGCAATGTCGACTGGCGACACCCAGGGGGAGAGCCTTCTCCGTGGGAGCACCTGTCCTCTGGAACGAATTGCCCCTGGAATTAAGAACTATCCCTGATTTACGCACCTTCCGCCGTGCTCTCAAAACCTTTTTTTTCCAACAAGCCAGACTGGCATAAAAATGAATTTTTAAATACAAATTTTTATTAATTTCAATCGGGGTTTGTTTGGTTTTTTAATTTTAAGAGAGGCCAAATTGTTTAATATGCTTTTTAAACTGTTTTTAACTTTTATATAACTGTTTTACTTTGGCTATACACCGCCCTGAGTCCTTCGGGAGTAGGGCAGTATAAAAAATTAATAAACCTAAACCTAAACCTAAACAAAATTTCTCTCTGAATGTGCCTTCCAGGGGTGGGTTCCTACCCTGATTCCAATCAATTCACGTGTGCAGTTCACTGTAAATTGTTCTGCACATGCGCAAAGAACATTAAAAGTACCGTATTTTTCAGAGTAAAAGATGCATGTTTTTCCCTCAAGAGAGGGTGGAAATCTGGGTGCATCTTATACACTGAATACAGCATTTTTTGTTTCATGAAACCCCATCCCCTTTGCAAAAATGTCCGTGCATAGCCTTTAGAAGGCTTCCAGAGTGCCACTGGGGACTGGGGAGGGCAAAAATGAGTAAAAAACAGGCTTTTTGCTGGTTTCCCCACCTCCCATTCCCAGGAGCACTCTATAAGCCTCCTAAAGGCTAATCATGTCCTTTTCCCACAAAAAACAATCTCATTTTGCAAAAAACGGGCCGTTTTTGTGAGGTCTGCAGAGTGCAAAAACTTTTTTTTAAAATTTGCCTCTTCAAAATCTTGGTGCGTCTTATACTCTGAAAAATACAGTACTAACAAAAACGGCAGCAGTGACTGGGGAACCACTACTTGTTCTCTCGAACCAGTACGAACTGGTAGGAACCCACTTCTGGTGCCTTCCGAAACACATATATTGATCTTAAATAGAGCACAAAATCTATGGGAAATGAAAAGCTGGATGGATAAAAGCTGAGTTCTGCCTTGCATAGGCCTCTGGGCGATGGGAATCACATCAATGTGCTGTGGAATTTGCCAAGATCAAATCCTACAAAAGTCTCTGCGTATTACAATTATAAGTCCCATATATCATAGCCTTTGATCTGCATGTACTTCGCTGGACAGAGACAGTGCCGGACACGACTTGTTAGAGACAAGGATATAATGCTGGTAGCTGACAAGCCATCTGCCCCCACTTCTACTCTCTGGCCTGCGTTTCACTTAATCTACGAAGGAGAAATTTCAGCATTTGCATCCAGATGTCTAACCAATAAGTCTGGCCTGTGCCCTTTTGTGAACTGACTGTCATTTTCAGAAGGGGAGGCAGGCGAGCTATTGTCCGTGCTGACGTTTCAGCTGTGGGAAAGGTAATTTACCAGCCCTGAAATGTCACTTATGTGATCTGCATCATGAATAGTGTGAAGGCATCAGGACATCGATGGAACATCGCTGGACTGTGCCTCCTCTCCATGTACAGACTGAGAATCCACAGTAAATAGAGCTGTCCTAGATGAATATCTGAATAGTTACCGTATTTTTTTTGGAGTATAAGACACACCTTTTTCCCTCAAAAAAGAGGCTGGAAATCTGGGTATGTCTTATACACTGAACACAGTATTTTTGCCTCCTGAAACCCCACCCCCTTCACCAAAATGGTCCTGCATAGTCTTTAGGAGGCTTGCAAAGTGCTCCTGGAGGCTGGGGAGGGCAGAAATGAGCAAAAAACAGGACATTTTTGCTCAGTTTTGACACCCCAGCTCTCAGGAGCACTCTGTAAGCCTCCTAAAGGCCAGGCATGTCCTTTTCTGAAAAGAAAATGGGCCAATTTTCACCAAAAACGTGCCATTTTGGGGTGGTCTGCAGAGTGCAAAACCTTTAAAAAAAAATTTGCCTCTTCAAAATCTTGGCGCATTTTATATTCCGGTGCATCTTATATTCCAAAAAATACGCTATCTGATGGGCACCAGCAAAATGAAATCATTGGGGGTGGAAGGTGAGGAAGGCTAATGAGAGATAAATGAATATAACAGAGCTGCTTTCCATCCTAAATACCCTTGCCTGGATGGTAGTCCCTGTTTTTATGAATCCTTTTCTCTCCTATACTGTTGAGAGCAACCATGGGAGGAGGGATCAAACAGGGAATTAGCATGGGCTCATTAGGTAAGCACAAAAAGGCAAGGCCTGATGCCCCCTCGAACGCCTTTGAGCCTTCTCTAGTCTTTTCCAGGCGAATCAGCCAGTCTGGGAAGATTCCTGTAAAACAAGCAAAAACCAATAAAGTAGCTAAATTGAAACTACATACATGGGTCTGGTTATTCATGCCTGAAACATACCAAAGTTGCTAAAATAATTTAAAAAATGGAGTTGCTCCCTTGATAAGGTTTTTGTTCGAGTCTTTGCAGCATCTGCACTTTATAAAATTGCAATCTGCATATGCAGTTTTTTTGGGGGGAAGAGGCAGAGGTAGCCTGGATGGGCTGCTGCTGGAATAAGGTATTTTATAAATCCACATCCCCTCCATCTAACGAAAATGAAGCCTCCTTCTGATCTTGGTTGATCTCGGCAAAGCGTTAATTGAGAAAAGATTACTGCTCCTGCAGAGAACACAACGCACCGACGTTCCAAAGGAATTGATACTGCATTTGTAATCGAGACTCAAAGGATACTGAAGGATTAGGGGCGAAATCAAGAAGAGGAGGTGGGAAAGCGTTATTATCAGAAGGGAGCCTACTAAAATCGGGGAGCTATAGAATCCCCTCATTTGTCAAATTAAACCAAGAAGTAGAAGACAAAAGGAGAGAGGCTATAATCAGAGTACTTGCAAGGGAAATTTTAATGAACACTAAAACTGGGGAGTGGACAAGTGTTCATATAATTGCTTTATGGGGCTTCTTGAGCCTTTCAATTCAATTTAAAAAAATGGAGAAAGTAAGGACAGCTGTCTCTTCTTGTTTGGTAGTTGCCACACGATCCTCGGAAAAGACATGGCTGCTTTCAAGGATTGTGGACAAGTGCTAGATCAGCACTTCGGCATGCCTTAAAGCAGGAGTGTCAAACTCAAGCTGTTCTCCAATGCACCTGAGGGTAGAACAGGAAGCAATGGGTGGAAACTAATCAAGGAGAGAAGCAACTTAGAACTGAGGAGAAATTTCCTGGCAGTCAGAACAATTAATCAGTGGAACAGAAGTTGCCTCCAGAAGTTGTGAATGCTCCAACACTGGAAGTCTTTAAGAAGATGTTGGATAGCCATTTGTCTGAACCGGTATAGGGTATCCTGCCTAGGCAGGGGGTTGGACTAGAAGACCTCCAAGGTCCCTTCCAACTCTGCTGCTGTATGGTATTGTATGGTGGCATCATGTGACGTATCACAACTTTGCTAAACCGGGCGTGGATGTGGCCAGTGTGAGACGCATCTAGCCTGCAGGTTGAGAGTTTGACACCCCTGCCTTAAAGCATGTATTGAATTGGAAGTAGTCACACAAATACTCTTTAAAAATCCAGGAATTTCCAGGAAAGCAGACAACTTTCTTCGTTGGAAAGGGATGATTCACATGCGTTTTTAAAAAAATACTGAGATGGGGAGGGGGAACACGAGTTAAGAATGATTAACAGATTAACATGGTTGGAAGGGACCTTGCAAGTCATCTAGTCCAACCCCCTGCCCAAGCAGGAGACCCTACATATGCCTCTACCTAGGATTGAACTCACCACCGGCTGATTGGGAGATGAGAGCTCCACCTCTAGGCCACAGCCAGGAGATGTTGTTGGTTAGGTAATTTAGGTAATTGGGTAACCCTTGAAGGTCTTCTAGTTCAATACCCTGTTCAAGCAAGAGAATCTATATCTGTGATGGCAAACCTATGGCACGTGTGCCACAGGTGGCACACACAGCCTTACAATACAATAGCAGAGTTGGAAGGGACCTTGTAGGTCTTCTAGTCCAACCCCCTGCATGGGCAGGAATCTTATACCATTTCAGACAAATGGCTGTCTAACATCTTTTTAAAGACTTCCAGGGTTGGGGCATTCACAACTGCTGGAGGCAAGCTGTTCCAGAGGTTAATTGTTCTTACTGCCTTCTCTGAGGGCATGCCAGCCATTGCTTTAGCCCAGTTCCACTGCACATACGCGTGTACCTCCCACCAGCCAGCTGGTCTCTGGGTCTCTGCCACACATGAGCAAGGGGTGGGGGCCATGTCGGGGACACACGGACATATGCATGGAGGGCAGGGCACATGTGGGGGACATGTGGGTGCATGCACAGAGGTTGCTCACATTGCATTTTTGGGGGGCGCACGTGCTTTGGGCACTCAGCACCAAAAAGGTTCACCATGACTGATCTATACCGTTTTGGACCAGTGTTTCTCAACCTTGGTGACTTTAAGTCCTGTGGACTTCAACTCCCAGAATCCCCCAGCCAGCACAGCTGGCTGGGGAATTCTGGAAGTTGAAGTCCACAGGACTTAAAGTCACCAAGGTTGAGAAACACTGTTCTGGACAAATGGCTGTCCAATCTCCCCTTAAAAACCTCCAGTGATGGAGCACCCAGAACTTCTAGAAGCAAGTCATGGAACTGTTCTCCTTGTCAGGAAGTTTCTCCTTAGTTCTAGGTTCAGCCTGTCTTCATCTTCATCGGTTAACTCTTGTCCTGGATTCTGGTACTTGCGAGACCACCTACTGCCACCAGTAGCCTCCCACCGTCCAGTACGATCCCACAGAGTTGGCCTCCTCAGGGTTCTGTCGACCAGACAGTGTCAGCTGGCAACCCCCAGGGGGAGAGCCTTCTCTGTGGGAATGCCTTCCCTCTGGAATGAGCTGCCCCTGGAGCTTCCCATAATTCCCGACCTCCAGTCCTTCTGACGCGCCCTAAAAAAATGGCTTTTTCAGAGAGCCGGCCTGGCCTGAATAAAAAAAAAAGATTAATGTTAATCCCTTCGACCGATTCGCTCCCACAGAGAGGGACTTCTCCAGGTGCCGTCCACTAGGCAATGCCAGTGGGCGACGCCCAGGGGAAGGGCCTTCTCTGTGGCGGGCCCAGCTCTATGGAACGACCTACCCCCCGACCTCAGAACAACCACAGACCTCCGCGCCTTCCGACAAAAGCTCAAGACTCATCTCTTCCAACAGGCCGGCCTGGCCTAACCTACCTTCCAGCCTTTTTAGTCTGAACATCTAAATTGTTTTAATTGGGTTTTTAAGGGGTTTAGTGTTTAGGATTTTAGGTTTTTTAGCACAGGGATAATTGTTTAATTTGATTTTATATATTTATGATGTATCTATGTTTGTACATTTTAATTCCCCTGTGCACCGCCCCGAGTCCCTTCGGGGAGAGGGAGCGGTCTACAAATTAAATCTTGTTTATTTGTTTATTTGTTTATTTGTTTATTTGTTTATTTGTTTATTTGTTTATTTGTTTATTTGTTTATTTGTTTATTTGTTTATTTGTTTATTTGTTTATTTGTTTATTTGTTTATTTGTTTATTTGTTTATTTGTTTATTTGTTTATTTGTTTATTTGTTTATTTAGATTTATTTTTTAAATTTCATTGCAAGTGTCAATTGGGATTTTTTGGATATTCTATTTAATCTCCCCTTTTAACTTTTGTAATGTGTGTTTTTATGTTGTATGCCACCCTGAGTCCTTTGGGAGAAGGGTGGCATATAAATCCAATAAACCTAAACATTTGAAGAATAGGTTGATCCATATCTCTCTGAAATATTTGAAAAACTGCTATCTTGTCACCCCTATAGTCCTTCGCTTTGTTGGACTAGACCAGTGATGGTGAAACTTTTTTGGCTCCCGTGCCAAAAGCAAGGGGAGAGCATGGGGTGTGTCATGCGTGGGTGTGCCATACCCATAACGCTATGCGCACGCCCCTGCTTTTGCCCTGGTTTTTTCGCCCTCCCCAGGCTCCAGAGCAGTGGTGGGTTTCTGCAGGCTCGCACCTACTCGCGAGAGCCGGTTGGTGAAATTTAGAGAACTGGTGAGAGGGGCTTCCACCGGCGTACCTGGAAGTAAATTTGCCCCGCGGCTGCCAGTGACTCAATGGGAAGGAAAGGAAAGGAAGGAAGAAAGGAAAGAAAGAAAGAAAGAAAGAAAGAAAGAAAGAAAGAAAGAAAGAAAGAAAGAAAGAAAGAAAGAAAGAAAGAATTTATCATCAAAATTGAGTCCAAAATTTTGGTTGCTAAGCAAGAGCATTGTTAAATGGGTTTCACCACATTTTAAAAGGTGGCCACTCCCACCCTGTCACATGGCTGCCAAGCCATGCCCACAAAATAGGCCACACCTACAGAGTAGGTTCTAAAAAATTTGAAACCCACCACTGCTCCAGAGGCTTTCTACAACCCCACCCTGCTTCCCCGGAGGCCCTCTGAAGCCTTCAGGGAAGCCTCCGGGAGGCTCCAAAAGGTGAAAAATGGACCTATGGGGAACCGGGAAGTCTGTTCCTGAACTTCTGGTTTGCCTGTAGGGCAATGGGGGGTTTCTGCAGGCTCGCACCTACTCGCGAGAGCCTGTTGGTGAAATTTAGAGAACCGGTGAGAGGGGGTTCCACCGGCGTACCTGGAAGTAAATCTGGCCCGCCACTGCCAGTAACCCAACGGGAAGGAAAGGGAAGGAAGAAAAGAAAGAAAGAAAGAAAGAAAGAAAGAAAGAAAGAAAGAAAGAAAGAAAGAAAGAAAGAAAGAAAGAAAGAAAGAAAGAAAGAAAGAAATTATCATCTCAATTGAGTCCAAAATTTTGGTTGCTAAGCAAGAGCGTTGTTAAATGAGTTTCACCACATTTTAAAAGGTGGCCACTCCCACCCTGTCACATGACTGCCAAGCCACGCCCACAAAATAGGCCACACCTACAGAGTAGGTTCTAAAAAATTTGAAACCCACCACTGCTGTAGGGCCATTTTTTTGTGCTCCGGAGGCTTCAAGGAATCCTCCAGAAGGCGAAAAACGGTCTCAAAAGAAGGCCAAAGTCAGCTGGCAGAGCGCGCGCATGCACACTGGAGCTGACAGGGCAACGCCTCGCGTGTCGAACAAAATGGCTCCGCATGCCTCCTGTGGCACGCGTGCCGTAGGTTCACCATCACTGGACTAGACAATCCCCAGTTCTCAGAACTCTTTGATAATGAAGTATTGGACCATTCATCCGAGCTGAGATTGATGAAGGGAGCAGCCAACCCAACGTGTAAATCAGGAGTTAAAGGGATGGTGTGATTCCAAAATTTTGGAAAAACCAGAAGGTTTTTTTCTTAAAAAGACCGAGTCTATGAGTATTAGCTCTCTATCAAATTCACAGATGGGAAATATTAAGAAAACATGTCGGAAGGAAGGAAGGTCTTTTGAAGTCTACAGAATTCTACTTTAGCTTACATGTTACAGGAGGCAGAAGGTGGGGGGTGGGGGTGGGAAGGGAGACTAGAAAGAAACTTTGTTATCCTTTTATGCCTTCTCAACTTCTCCCAGGACTGTGCTCCCCCAGGGTAGAACAGAAGAGTATATTTCATAAAAAAAAAAAAAGTACAGACGTACAGAATTCAGATTTAGAGTTTGAATTTCTCTTTGCTTCGTTCCTAATAGGTGCATCTACTATGGAGCAATTGGGGATCTAGAGTTTGATTTGGTAGATGCTCAGGGCAACAGGACTGAGAAAAAAAAGACTGTCCGGAGATTTACAATACAATACAATACAATAGCAGAGTTGGAAGGGACCTTGGAGGTCTTCTAGTCCAACCCCCTGCCTAGGCAGGAAGCCCTATACCGTTTCAGACAAATTTGCTTTAGAGATTTGGAATTTAGGCCACTGCTCTGATGCTTGAAAACAAATACAGGTAGTACTCAACTTACAACCATTTGTTGAACGACCGTTTGAATTTACAATAACTGCAAGAGTTCCAAATAACACACTCACACCAATCAAAACTCCGAGGCAGGTGGATTCCAGTGGTGGATTTCAAAATTTTTTAGAACCTCTTCTGAAGGTGTGGCCTGCTTTGTGGGAGTGGCTTGCTGGCCAGGTGACTGGGTGGGAGTGGTTTGGTAGTCATGTGACTGGGTCGGAGTGGCTTGCTGGCCATGTGACCGAGTGGGAGTGGTTTGGCAGTCATGTGATTGGGTGAGCGTGGCCAACTTGTAAAATGTGGTGAAACTCACTTAACAACGCTCTTGCTTAGCAACCCAAATGTTGGCTCAGGAACTCTGGCATTGAAGCACGCAAGTCTGAAAGCTGTTAAGTGACAAGACCCTTGCACCCCTAGCCCTTTAGGGAAAAAAACCCCAGGGGTGTTCAAACATGACAGCTTTAAGACTTGTGGACTTCAACTCCCAGAATTCCTCCTCTCGCTCTTCCTCTTGATGATGGGCGGATGGGCGGGGGGGAGGGATCTGGAACCGGTTCTAAATGGCCCTATAGATTTGTGGAACCTCTTCTATAGAAGAGGTTAGTGTTAGATCAGACAAAGGATTCCGACTCAGGCATGGTCAAAACAACAGGAACGTTTATTCACACTATTTACAACACACTCAAGATTCAACTGGCAAGGTTTCTTCTCTGGCAACCTCTTACATAGAGTTACCAGGCAGGAAAACTCCTAGCAAGATATTGCAACATTGTAACTCCTTTCCAGACAGCTTCCAGTCAGCTTGTCTCAGTCAATTAATGCAGCTGCCTGATCTGTTCTGAAATGCGGTGACTCACAGGTTACCAGACTTGCTGTCTGGGTTGTAGACCTGAGGACTCAACACTCCTTCCCCCATAGTCAGTGCGCATGTGTCCAGGCTCTCTGTCCATCACAGTACATGCGCACGCGTATTCGTTCAGATAGGCGGGGCGGTGTCGGGTCCGCCCCGAACGCCTTAGTTCCTGCGGAGAGTTCGGCGCGTGGAAGCTCCTCCCTGCGGGGAGTGGAGCTTTCGCCTGCGTCACCGTGGCCTGCCCTTGGAGGTGGAGTCGCCGTAGCTGGAATTGGCGATAATAGTAAGTCCGGGCGAGGGGGCGTGGCGACCGGGCTTGAGGTAGTTGACGGTTGCTGGCAGGCAGCGTTCTGGTAGGGTGGGCCTCCGATGGGCAAGGCCCACAGCTCAGTGTCAGGTTGAGTGGCATGGTCCTGACGGCCTCCCCAGGCGGTGCCTGACGAGAAGAGGCCTGGACAGGCAAGGGTCTCAGGATTTCCCAACTGCGGCTCGGCTTGAACAGGGAACAATGGCCCAACGGGGGCCAACGGGCAGGAACGGCCTGGTGTGGTGAAGGCTGTCTCGGGCAGGCGGCGCCTCAGTTGATCCAGGTGGCGCCGCCACTCAGATCCATCCTGAAGGCCAACCCTGTAAGAACAGGGGCCAGTTAAGTCCAAAATGGTGGCGGCAATCCATCGCGGCTCCCCTGAGAAGTTCCTTCATCGGGTCGAACTGCGCAAACGGAGGCATTGTCACCATGGCCATGATGGGGCTGTACGTTGTTCTGCCCTCGTTGGTTGAGGCTTCGTTCCCTGTTGTGTCTAAAGACACGGCCTGAATCCCACCTTCGTCGCCAGTGTTAGATCAGACAAAGGATTCCGACTCAGGCATGGTCAAAACAACAGGAACGTTTATTCACACTATTTACAACACACTCAAGATTCAACTGGCAAGGTTTCTTCTCTGGCAACCTCTTATATAGAGTTACCAGGCAGGAAAACTCCTAGCAAGATATTGCAACATTGTAACTCCTTTCCAGACAGCTTCCAGTCAGCTCGTCTCAGTCAATTAATGCAGCTGCCTGATCTGTTCTGAAATGCGGTGACTCACAGGTTACCAGACTTGCTGTCTGGGTTGTAGACCTGAGGACTCAACAGTTAGAACTGGCAGGAACTGGTGGATTCCTCAAAGAATAGATTTATTGGACATGTCATAATGGCACGGCCTGGTGACAACCGACTCTCAATGTTCCTGCGTGTTTCACCTAATAAGTAAAAGTTCTTTCGCTTTCTCCAAACAATTGATCACATGCTCCAATTAGGATATAGTCCAGTTGCTAGATGACACCAGTCCCTTCCTTCTGGACACCTGGTGGGAATGTCCTTGGTTCCCAAGAGAAAGTATTTTATTTTGACTACAGTACCCCAGCTACCGCTACTCCCCGCTCCTTTTCCCACAGCTTTAGTTGCGGCAGCACTGAAATCCCAAAATGGCCACAGCAGGTCAGGGTTGCCAATAACTGAAAAAAGTAACTTATAATCGGCCCTTGACCATTGCAGCATCCCTAGAGTCAAGTGATCAAAATTTGGCAAGTATCTGGCAAGTATTTAGAAAACAGAAAATAGAATAACAGAGTTGGAAGGGAATGGAGGTCTTCTAGTCCAACCCCCTGCCTAGGCAGGAAACCCTACACCACTTCAGACAAATGGTTATCCAACATCTTCTTAAAAACGTCCAGTATTGGAGCATTCACAACTTCTGGAGGCAAGCTGTTCCACTGGTTAATTGTTCTAACTGTCAGGAAATTTCTCCTCATGTCTAAGTTCCTTCTCTCTTCGATTAGTTTCCATCCATTGCTTCTGGTCCTGCCCTCAGGTGCTTTGGAGAATAGCCTGACTCCCAGAGGTGGATTGCTGCTGGTTTGGCCCAGTTCAGGCAAACCGATAGTAGTAGTGGCAGGAGGCTCTGCCCTCCTGCCTGGATGCTTGTATGCATGTGCAAAGGGTCGCACGAGCACACACCAGTGAACCGATAGTAAAATAAATTGCAACCCACCACTGCTGACTCCCTCTTCTTTGTGGCAGCCCCTGAGATATTGGAACGCTGCTATCATGTCTCCCCTAGTCCTTCTTTTCATTAAACTAGTTCCTGCAACCGTTCTTGATATGTTTTAACTTCCAGTCCCTTAATCCTCTTTGTTGCTCTTCTCCGCACTCTTTCCAGAGTCTCCACATCTTTTCTACATCATGGCGACCAAAACTGAATGCAATTTCCAAGTGTGGCCTTAACAAGGCCTTATAAAGTGGTATTATCACTTCAGGTGACCTTGAATCTATCCCTCTGTTTATTTACAATGGTTGCAGCAACCTGGGGTCACGTGGTTTCCATTTGTGATTTTTGTTTCTCCCTGCCAGCTTCTGAGAAGCAGTCAATGAGGGAGGCTGGATTTGCTTAACGACCGTGTGGTTCACTTAACAACCTTTCTTGCCACAGTTATTAAGTGAAGGGCTGCAGTTGTTAAGTCAGTAACATGGCTGTTAGGTGAATCTGGCTTCTCCCCTGACTTTGCTTGTCGGAAGGTCACAAAAGGGATCGCTTGACCCAGGGGCATTGCAACCGTCATAAATATGAGTCAGTTGCCAAGCATCTGAATTTTGATCACATGAACCATGGGGATATTGCAATGGTGATTAGGTGTGTAAAAGGGTCATCAGACACTTTTTCAATGCCACTGTAAGCTCCAACAGTCCCTAAACCAGGGATGTCCAAACTTGGGAACTTTAAGAGTTGTGGACTTCAACTCCCAGAATTCCCCAGCCAGCATAGCTGGCTGGGGAATTCTGGGAGTTGAAGTCCACAACTCTTAAAGTTTCCAAGTTTGGACATTCCTGCCCTAAACAAACTGTTGTAAGGACCACTTGTGGTTTCATAGCTGCCTTAATTTGTTACCAATCCTGTTTTTCACATTAATACAATTACAGCCATAATTAAAAAAAAAACATAGATGTGTTTATATAGGGGTTTTTTCTCTCTAGTTTGCATGGCAGGCACATTGTTAATTCTATTTAAAAAAACAAACAGTTACCCAGGTTCAAAGAATACTCTGCGTTTGAATTTTTGTGAAATTAGGAACGGCTTTCTTTCTCCAATAATTTTCACTGTGATCAACAGCAAATATCTGTTTCTTTATTGGTAATTAAAACAGCATAGCAATGCAGGAGGGGGGGGGGAATTCATGCCGAAACATGCTGATAACATCATGTTTAAGTCATCTACATAATTAAATAGCAATTGGTCTTAACCATTACTCATTACAGTGCAGCTTTTTGTCATTCTGTTTGATGCTAAAGGATGTTCAACATCTTGTAATTGATGGAGAAGCCTAATCTGTAGTGCTTACAACATCATCAGGAAGGCAAAGCAACAGTTTTTGATCTGATTTTTAATGTGCTTTTAAAAATATATATATATGAAAAAATGTCTTTGAAATAGGTCCAATTTAAGAAAATATCAGCCGTTCTGAAATTGCAAAAGTTGAACTTTGAAATCTAGAGTTTGGGGCTAGAGGGAAATATATCTGATGCCCAATACAAGCTATAGCACATAACGGTAAACTAAATGGAAAGAAACTTTCTGCATTGCCTGTTATTCAATCTGAGATTAGTGCACGTAGTTGATAGCAATAGCACTTAAGACTTATATACCGCTTCACAGTGCTAACAGCCCTCTCTAAGTGGTTTACATACTCAGCAATTGCCCCCAACAATCTGGGTCCTCATTTTACCCACCTCGGAAAGATAGAAAGCTGAACCAACCTTGAGCTGGTCAGGATCGAACTGCTGGCAGTCAGCAGAGTCAACCTGCAATACTGCATTCTAGTCACTGAACTACCACCACAGCTCTTATCCTGGCTGATTTCTAAGTTAATCAAAGTCAGACCTAGTTGGAATTGAAATCAGGGATATAGTTGTCCTAAAGACTTCCCTATTAGTCCATTAACTTATTTTGGCATTTCCACAGATATTTTATGAAATAAATACATATTTATTTAGTGTATGGCAATGATACATGAGCCGGGAGACTACAGAATTAATACAAAGCAGTTGTTTGGCTGCAAATGATCGCTAGTCTGTTCGGTTTACGCTTGTTCGCTATCCAGAGTGCAATAAAGGGTGTGAACTAGCTCCACACTCAAATGGCTTGATGACATTCTGCAGTATCATCTGGGACCAGTTGCACTTAAATATTGGTTGGTTACTTTTCATTCATCGCATTTGGGCAGGTTCAGCACTGGTTGAGCCTATACCAATGCTCAACACGCCGTTACTTTTGCAACCAAAGTGGTACCTATTTATCTACTTGCATGTAGAATATTTTTGAACTGAAAGGTTGGCAGAAGCTGAGGCAAGTGATGGGTGCTCACTCAGCCACACAGTGCTGGACTCAAACTGCCAGAGTGTAGGCTTTCTCCAGCATCATTAAGCCACTGAGAATCCATGCCTCCCATGAAATAAAGACAAATCATATGTCGGTATTCAAAATTTCCTGAAAATGGTTATTATTAGTTATTAATGTAATGTCAACGCTGAAGCTGACCAGAGTGAAGCCATTTTTCACCACTTCAGTGTTGCCACACTGGAGCTGAGGAATAGGGAGGAGGGAATTGAGATAGATGGAATATATAGCCAAAACAACATTTTTTCTCTTGGGAACCAAGGACATTCTCACACCTGGTCAGAAGAAGGTGGAGTGATGTCATCTAGTTGCCAGCCTGTTCTGTGATTGGACCATGTGACTGATTGTTTTGAGAAAGTGGGGAAACTTTTACTTTCAGTTAGGTGAAAACTGTGGGAGGCCTTAAAGTCGGTTTTCAACATGTATGTGCCAATATGATAATTCCCAATAAAAGTATTCTTTGAGGAATCTACATGCCTCAGAGTCTTGCTTGTTATAGATTTATTACTTGGAACTCTGACATGTAACTGAATTCTGTCTTATGTGGGAAAATGAATCTTACTGCCGTTAGTCAAAATGTAATGGCCATTCTATCATAATACTGGATGTCTTGAGCTGAACTGACGTTCAGAAATGTCACCAAAGGAGTTAACCTATTCTCTTCGAGCAAAGATGTCAACATATTCAAGGGAAGCTCTAAGAAGGCATATTTCAGTAGTCTAGCTTTGGGATTACCAAGACGAGATACTCCTTCTTGTCCCAAAGGTGCTTTTTCAGGGGGCAAAAGTAGACTTTGTTTCTGAGGACATTTCGCTTCTCATCCAAGAAGCTTCTTCAGGAGAAGTGAAATGTCTTCAAAAGAAAAAAACAACAAGAAAGTCCACTTGCCTCCTGAAAAAGCACCTTTGGGACAACCATGATCTGAATGACTGAGAATCCCTACTGCCTCCTTCCTGTGCTTTCATTCTTTTGCGTGCCCTAAATTCTAAATTAAGTAGATATTAAGCAAGTTGGCAATTCAACAGTGACAAAGCATGACCCTGGTGGATAAGTATTAACCCCCCTATTCCCCCCACCCACATTTGCAAATCATGAATTCAGATCCTCAGCAAACATTGTGAGCATTTGATGGCAATTGGCAAAACTGGGGCAGGCAACCCATTGATGAGATATTTCATAATTAATTCACATATCGTTAGCTTTGAAAAGAAGCCCACATGAGAACTTTGAAAAAGGCTTTTATCTTCATTTTCAAAATGCTTGTCTAATACATTAATAATCATGGTTAGAAATGAAGCATAATTCCACACCCTCTTTACTTTATAAGTAATTCAAGCGATATCTTAAGAGGAAAGATAGGAATCACTTATCAGAGGTAGGAGAAAAGCTATCTGCAGTGCTTGACCTGGAACCAGAATGAAGCAAAGACAGAGGGGCTAAGTAAGCCCCGTTTGGAGATAGTTCAATTACTGAAGTGGGTCAGACAATTGTTTGGGTTGGGTTGGGATTAGGGTTAGGGTTACACATTTGTGGATTCAAATGTGTTTCGTTTGTTTAATCTACTTGTTGTTGTTGTTAGTCGCAAAGTTGCATCCAACCCATCGTAACTCCATGGGCCACATTTCTACAGGCCTTCCTGTCCTCTACCATCCTCTGGAGTCCATTTAAGATCATGCCTACTGCTTCGGTGACTCCATCCAACCACCTCATTCTCTGTCGTCCCCTTCTTCTTTTGCCCTCCATCTTTCCCAGCATTAGGCTCTTCTCCAGGGAGTCCTTCTTTCTCATTAGGTGGCCAAAGTATTTGAGTTTCATCTCCAGGATCTGGCCTTCTAAAGAGCAATCAGGGTTGATCTCCTCTAGGACCAACCAGTTTGATCGCCTTGCAGTCCAAGGGCAGGAGTCTTCTCCAGCACCAGAGTTCAAAGGCCTCCATTCTTTGGCTCTCAGCTTTCCTTATGGTCCCACTTTCACTGCCATACGTTGCAACTGGGAAAACCATAGCCTTCACTATACACAATTTTGTTGGCAGGTGTAATCTACTATTATTTCTATATTGTTAAGCAGCAGTCTAGGAGATGCACAATATTTTTAAAAGATAAATTGGCCACGAGTCTGTAAATCATTGGGGAGGGGGGGCAACTTTAAAGAGAAAATATTATCGACAATGTAAGTAATTTATTAAGGTTAAGGCCAGGTTAAGTCACTGTCACATACTTTTGTGAAAACATTGCAGAAAATTTTACTGCAATATAGGAGTGAGTATGTAGGAACTGTTAGCTATGCAAAAGGGGTTGAAACATTAAATCTGGAACAATCAGATAACATTCAGAAGAGACCCAGGTAGACACTCCTCCAATTCACTCAAGTATAAAGAGGGAGTAGAGCACACAAATTGTGGCAAATCCTGTTATTATAGCCAAATCTCAATCAAAGTAGTTTTAGCCTTCGTATGGAGTTGATTTCATGGTCTGGTCTGCCTAGTAGATCTGATATTGACTCGGATAAAACACCATTATTATTTTTTTCTGATTGAGACACGTAAGGTTTCCCTAAAGGCTGGTGCTCTTTTTCTTGTAGATCTTTATAAGTGGGTTGATTTATCCCAAGATAAATAATCCCTTAGGCAATCCGCTTTTCAGTCAATGGGATCAGTATTCTGAAAGTAAGCCAGAAAACAATGACTAATCAAGACTATTCTTTCAATGCATTGCGGCCTCTGAATTTTGCAGCAACTAAAACTTCGAGGCAGTCTTGAAATGTCTCAAGCCAACTCAATTCTTCAAATTTGCCCCTATGAAAAAAAGCTCCTAAATCAGGGGTGCTTAAATCCAACACATTTAAGGACCACCCTATGGTGCCTCTGGCAGCCAAAAATCTACTGTGCGGGGGACCTCAGGAGGCCTCTGCGCACCCCGTTTTGGGATGGCAGAGTGCTTCTGAAAGCCAGGGAGGATGAAAATGAGACACAGAGGGGCTGCATATAGCCCCCCATGCTCTGTTTTTGCTGGTAAAGTGCTGCAGGAGGTATCTGTCCTGTTTTCTCCACACTCCCGCCCCTGGCGGCCCATGGAGGAGAACTATAATGCTGATCTGGCCCTTGAAGAAATCTAGTTTGACACCCCTGTCCTAAAAGGTGTGGTTCTACTCTTAGTCTTGATTTCCTTGCTGGTCTGGTGGTTAGAATAGAATAGAACAGAACAGAACAGAACAGAACAGAACAGAATAGAATAGAATAGAATAGAATGACAGAGTTGGAAGGGACCTTAGAGGTTTTCTAGTCCAACCCCTCCTGCTCAGGGAGGAAACCCTACACCACTTCAGACAAATGGCTATCCAACATCTTCTTAAATTGTTCCTAGTCCCTCTTTTGTTTTTGATCTAGCCCTAATGCTTTCCTCCAGTGCCACACACAACACGATAGTAAAACCTTCTTTGTGGTGGGCCCAACCCTCTGGAACGACCTACCCCCCGAAATCAGAACAACGACGGACCTCCGCTCCTTCCACCAGAAGCTAAAGACTCACTTCTTCCATCAGGCCAGCCTGGCCTAATGTTTACATTCCTAGCCGCAGAATAATAATAATAATAATAATAATAATTTAATTTTATATCCCGCTCTCTCTCCCCAAAGGGACTCGAGGCGGGGCACAGGCAAATTAAAAACACAAATAAGACCACAACAAAATACAAGGTTAAAAATAAATTAAATTGATCCTGCGCTAAAAACCCATAAACTAAATTAAAACAGCCCCTAAAACCCCTTACCTTAAAAGAGACTACCCAAGGCCGGCCAGGCGAAAAAGATGTGTCTTTAATTTTAAACGGAAGGAGCGGAGGTCCGTAGTTGTCCTAATATCGGGGGGAAGATCGTTCCAGAGGGCTGGGCCCGCCACAGAGAAGGCCCTTCCCCTGGGCGTCGCCCGCTGACAGAGTCTAGTGGACGGCACCCGGAGAAGTCCCTCTCTGTGGGAGCGAATCGGCCGTGAGGAGGTATGGGGCAGGATCCGATCCCGCAGGTAACTAGGTCCCGAGCCAGAATGAAATTGTATAAAATTTTTAGGGGTATCGTTAGGGTTTTAAGGGTTTTAATAGTGATTTTAGCACAGGGGTTAATTTAATTCGGTTTTAACATTTTGTATTTGTATATTGTTGTATTTTTGGATTTTTAATTTCCTGTGCACCGCCCCAAGTCCCCATGGGGGAAAGGGGGCGGTCTATAAATTAATAAATTATTTATTATTATTATTAAAACATGTAATGCTTTGCAGTTACGCCTAAAACTTTGCACCTCCAAGAAGAGGGGGACATATCTCTCAAAAGGCACGGCACAATTGCTTACGGAATTGTCTTCACGTGTTTGTAATTTTTTTTTTTTAAAGTGTGTTAATACACTATAAGAATTTCCAGGAAGTCTCAAGATTATTCCAATCTATTTATGGGTAGTCGAATGAAAGGAACCATCTCACTGAATTTTCTGTGCACATCTCACAGTGGCTGTGGGAAATACTCTCAATAATTTATGGTGTCTTCAGTGTCAGTCCATATTGTCTGCACTGTGCCTGCAGATCCAGATGAGTTGCTTCGAGGAACCTTTTTCAAAATGCTATTTTTCTAAGGACGGAGGTGAATAAAATTAAAATCTCCAAAGCTGTTTCAGAAAACTTTTTCATGCCCTGCTTCCCTAAAAATAAGACCTCCCTGGATAATAAGCCTAATCAAGCTTTTGAGTGCAGGTGATAAAATAAGCCCTCCCTGAAAATAGTGCAACACAGTAGCAGCCATGAGATTTACGAGCACCTCAAAAATAATAAGACCTCCCCAAAAATAAGGCCAAGTGCTTAGTTTGGGGGTCAAAAGAAAAGAATACCCTGTCTTATTTTTGGGGAAACACGTTAGCAATTTCAGTTTGGGTCTAATAAGGCAGGGGTCCCCAACCTTTGCTGGCTGGAGAATTCTGGGAGCTGAAGTCCTTCAGACTTAAAGTTGCAAAGGTTGGGGACCCCTGTAATAAGGCTCTCCATCTTGGAGAACAATAATACTTGCTGTAAAAAGCTTTAATCATAAAAATGGATTTGTAGACTCAAAATTTATTGCACTGTGTATTTACAGGTACTCCTTGATTTACAACAGTTGTTTCAGTGACCGTTTGAAGTCACAACAGAACTTAAAATTGACTTATGACCATTTTTTCACAAAAATTTAAATTCACATGTCAAAAAGTACAACCATTACATCATCTCTGTGGTCATGTGTTCAAAATTCAGATGATTGGCAACTGACCAGGGGTGAAATTCAGCAGGTTGTAACAGGTTCTGGAGAACCGGTAGCGGAAATTTTGAGTAGTTCGGAGAACCGGCAAATACCACCTCTGGCTGGCCCCAGAGTGGGATGGGAATGGGGATTTTGCAATATCCTTTCCCTGCCACATCCAGCAAGCCACACCCACAGAATTGGTAGTAATTTTTTTTGAATTTCACCATTGCAACTGACTCATATTTATGATGGTTGCAATGGCCCGGGGTCATGTGATTCCCCATTTGTGACCTTCCGACAAGGAAAGTCAGTAGGGAAGCCAGGTTAAACTTAACAATCATGTCACTAATTTAATAACCGCAGTGATTCATTTAACAACCGTGGCAAGAAAGGTTGCAAAATGAGGCAAAGCTCAACAACTATCTCACTTTATTATTATTATTATTATTATTATTATTATTATTATTATTATTATTATTATTATTATTATTATTATTATTATTATTATTTATTAATTGTTATATTATTATTATTATAATAATAATAATAATTAATTATTATTAAATTACATTATGTCATCAAATTATTAATATGTCTCAAACAATGCAGGATGACTGAGCTAGGATCTAAAAACAATTGAGAGGGCTCCATAAATGTCCTACCTGTCAATGACTACTTCAGCTTCAACCTCAATAATACACGGGCAAACAAGAGATACAAACTCAAGGTAAACCGCTCCAAACTCGATTGCAGAAAATACGACTTCAGCAACAGAGTGATCAACACCTGGAATGCTCTACCTGACTCTGTTGTTACATCCCCTAACCCCCACAGCTTCAACCTTACACTACTGTTGGACCTCACCCCATTCCTAAGAGGTCCGTAAAGGGGGCGTGCATAAGCGCACCAGCGTGCCTTCCATCCCTGTCTTACTGTCCCCATTTATTTGTACTCATTTCCTTTATTACGTCCATATTTATACTTATGCCTCTTATTTTGTACATGTTTGAAAAACTAAATAAATACAATGAAATAAACCCTGCTGAGGGGCATCATCAAGTTGAATGTGGGATCTCTGTGGAAATTGGACTGTTCGACTGGTTGGGTCTTTTGACCAATCCATCCATGGTTAGTCTAGAGAAGAAGACAAAAATATTTTTGAAGGTTCAAAAATATTTGAAAATTGGTTCTTTCTCATCTCATCTCTCTTCTAGGCTCAAGTCCACCCAAGAAACTGAACCTACGCCATCTGTAAGAGTCTTCATGTACAACAATGGTCTTTAGTCTTCTGGAGGGAAGATGGATGATTGAAGAGAGAGGTTGACATTCAGCTTCAGTGTTTCCAAACAGACTGTCTGGTTTTCAGCTGGAGGTCTTTTTTTAATTTTAGGCAGTGGGAAGTATTGTGATGGAGTATTCCATAGACATGACCTATTACGATGCCACATTTCTGCCCCTTATCGGTTCTGTGAACTAAATCAGATGTTACAGCAATATTATACTTGACCTTAGGAGATAACTTAGCTTGTATAATTTCCTTTAGAAGGTCATAAAGAGCCTCTGGGAATTCAGCTAATCCAAGAGGGACCTCACAAAACACCCTGCCTTCTCCTGATACAAAATCCATTTGAAATTAGTCAGGCATCATGTGGTGCTCAGGGTAGATCGCTATATTATCACACTAAAGTACTGCAAGTTGAGCTAGGCCATTGCATTTGACTTCTACTAGATGAGAATGTTTAATCGAACTAACACAAAAAGAACCCTGCAGGCATCTACATAGCCACAAGAATGATTGTTCCATTCTCGGAGTCTTTACTTTTATCTCAGTACTTAATAATACAGGTTTGGTTATGTGTTGTGTTTCTGGATTGAACTCCATTGTTCCAAAAATGCAATCTGTGTGGACATCACATTAGATCAGGTGTGGGCAAACTTTGCAACTTTAAGTCTGAAGGACTTCAGCTCCCAGAATTCTCCAGCCAGCAAAGCTGGCTGGAGAAGTCTGGGAGCTGAAGTCCTTCAGACTTAAAGTTGCAAAGTTTGCCCACCCCTGCATTAGATGGTAATTCTTGGTTCTAGATCTCTAACTTTACCCAGGGGTACAGTAGATCCATAATATACTGCACTCTATAAGGCTGCCCTTGAGAACAATCTGAGAAAGTAGTTGGTTCAGAGGGAGTGTGTGTGATATCTTTTGTAGGGTAGAGAAACAGTGTTCTGACCTCAGCTTCCCCAAAAAGCACGAGCCAGAGTCCTGGTCCTGACAAAACCTCTTTTATTAAAGGAATGTGAATTCCTCTCATTCGCATTCAGTAAAGGCCTGGCAAACAGTCTTTCAAAGGAATATTCATGACCACAGACCTTATCTATCTTGGAAAGCTGCCATGTAAATATTTTCCAAATGAGGTGCTGTGCAAGGAAAGACTGGGCACAGAGTCTCTGAGATTCATGGACAGATCTTCACACTCCTGAAATGAATCTAACGAATGAACGAACAAATTGTTTCCTGCAAAAGCCCCCTCCTCTTTTGCTCCTCTTTTATTTCCTAGGGGAGGGGCCAATCACCTTCCACCTGCGACTTTACTCCCAAGTCTACCCTGATTTCTGAGTTATTCTTTTCTTCTGGCAGCTCTGCGCATGCTCACACTGGGAGCAGGCTCCATCTGTTCCTCTGCCTCACTGCTGTCTAGCTCCGTAGGCACCTGATCACTACCAGACGGCCTCAGCCTCGTCTCTGCCTCCAATGCAGAGCCCTTGTCCAAGCCTTCCCCAGCCTCCAGAACTGGCCCATGCTACTCCACAATCTCCTCACTGTCTGATTCCATTGGTCACTGGTGAGCCACAACAAACAGTAGAGAATTCTGTCTATGGAGAGTCTCAATCATCCAGACCATGGTTGTCCCAAGGGTGCTTTTCAAAAGGCTACTGGGCTTTCTTAGAAAGAACTTTTATGATCAAAAACACTTTAGTAGACATTCTTCTTGAAATCAGTGTGTGACTTTACGCCTCAGTCATGTGATTTGGGATTAGGCTGTCTATGAAATACCATTTGAGATGGTTTAGCCAGAATCAATCCAAGATCGGTGGATCAAGGTCTTGAAAAATTGGCAGGATCAGATCGTTAAATCCCCCGTACTGTTGCATTTCCTTCCGAGGGTCTTTGAAGCAGAGTACAGAAAGTTTGCGATTCAAATCAGGAGCATCGTGCCTCATTAAAGTCAATGTGTATGCTGTTTGTATTAATGACACATGTGTTTGTCATTCCTAATGGGGAACCGAAACAGGTGGATGCAATGTTATATTACTCCCTGGGAGCCCTCATAAAACCAGAATTGAATATCGCAACCAGGTCCTCCAAGACTTTGCAGCCGATGATTAGGATCTCATGTCAATGGACACATCAAATTCCTCAGAACATCGACAGGAGCAGAAATACGCCTTGAAACATTTTGTGAGACTTCTCTATGTTTACTCGGATGTGTTCACTGCCTTTATTCCCAGCTCCCTGAATGCTGGGGTGAGATGTTTGGAATTCTTCTCCACTCCGCAGATGCAGCTTTCCGTAGCATCATCTGCAATTGGTTTAATTATGCACCAGACCCTCTGTTCAAGAGAATGAACGTTCATTAAGAAGCTAGGAAGGTGTCATATAGGCATGTATATCATTTGATATCTGATCACCGAGGCTTCTCACTTGATGAACCGAATTTGTCAACTGCAGTACAGAACAGTTTATCTTTGCAAGGTGACAGGAAAGCTGTAGCTGTGTTGTTTGATCCGTGCTGGGTGTTTCATCGCATACTTATTTTGATTTACAGCATAATCTTATACACCTGGTGGACTCATTTGAATCTGAAGGTGTATCTGTGAGTGGAAACCAAGAAATTTCCAAAGGCCCTGATCGTTTGAGTAGACACCCCTTTCTCTGAAAGTAAAGTGACCCATAACAGAAGAATATGAACACACACACACCGTGTGTGTGTGTGTGTGTGTGCGTGTGCGTGCGTGTGTTCCAGCATAACTCTGGAGGGCCTCGAGCAATTTCAATCAAACTTGGCACACACAAAAAAATACTGTGGGGGTAAGACACCCTGGGTGTGTGTTAAGATACAGCCTGTTGTGCCTTAAAATGGCTTCTACTCTACTGCTGTAAAATGGTTTGTACTGTACAATGCAGTGGAGTTGCCATGGTAATGGCTTCACAATACTCCACAAGGGGGCTCCCCTCTGGTAAGGGGGGAAATCCAACATTAGAAATTATGTTTGGTCTGGACATTTCCCCCCTATAAATAACTACCTGGACAACATCGGGTTATCAACTAGTTTATTATAAATGAATCCCCAGGAAACCTCCCATATCACAAATGGTTCAAAACATATTCTATAGAAAGCTCTTCAAAGGTGCTGAGACATGCAAATTGTTGAGAACTTTTATATCTTGGGGGGAAAAAAGATTTATGCTGTATCAGACACTATGTGGGTATAACAGGTTTAATGATGGAATCTTGTGTTGAGTAGCAACATCCAGAATGATTGTGTCAGTGAAGATTCTCAGTCATACAGGTAAAGTTATCTGAAGGTTGAGTCATGGCACCTCGACTTGTTTGTTAGTTTGAGATGTTTTGCTGCTCATCCAGGCAATTTCATCAGACAGAGCAGGTTATTTAGGCACAGAGTTGATGGAAGACACCCACTCTTCCTGCACCAACCTCAGGGTTTCCTCCCCAAGTTTGTTAGTCTCAGACTAACAAGAAAATAAGTCCAGTTGCCATGACTCAACCTTCAGACAACTTTGTTAAAGGACTTATTAACAAACTTGCACCCACTTGCAAGAAAGTATAAATCTCCCGCTGTCTCTTCGTTATCATCTGATATATTAGGGTAGATCCTTTCTAAGTTTCTTCCTCTGCCTGTTATTCAGTTGTGGGCTCCTTAGCCTTTTATCTGATCAATCCCTCAGGGGCATCTTTTTCCTCCTCCCTTCCCAAGGTCATTCTCACATTTAACCGAAAAACAGAATAACAGAGTTGGAAGGGACCTTGGAGGTCTTCTGGTCCAATCCCTGATCAAAACCCTATACCATTTCAGACAAATGGTTGTCCAGTCTCTTCTTAAAACACTTCCAGTGTTAGAGCACCCACAACACCTGAAGGCAAGTTGTTCCATTGATTAATTGTTCTAACAATTGCATTATTTTTTACAACACAGCTACAGATTTCCTGTAATGTCATTTCATTACAGTAACGTCCAGTTAGCTGTCTTTAAGAGGACACTGGACGGAGTGTAGGGTCTCCTGCTTGAGCAAGCAGTAAGACTAAAAGAGCTCCAAGGTCCCTTCTAACCTGGATTCGGTTAGTTTTCAGGAAGGTTTTGAAAACTTGGTTGATCCTTGAATATTAAGTTCAAAATGCCAGCTGAGCTCATTGTGAGAAGTGAAATAAATGCCAACCCATCCTAATCACGTATCTTATTATTCTTGTTGATTTTCTCCTGCTCATCTCTAATTTTATTAGAGTGCAGTACTGCAGGCTACTTCAGCTGACTGCTAGCTGCAGTTCAGCAGTTCAAATCTCACTGGCTCAAGGCTGACTCAGCCTTCCATCCTTCCAAGGTGGGTAAAATGAGGACCCAGATTGTTGGGGGCAATAGGCTGACTCTGTAAACCGCTTAGAGGGGGCTGTAAAAGCACTATGAAGTGGTATATAAGGCTATTGCTATCCTTCTACACTATCTACAATACAATACAATAGCAGAGTTGGAAGGGACCTTGGAGGTCTTCTAGTCCAACCCTCTGCCCAGGCAGGAACCTTATACCATTTCAGACAAATGGCTATCCAACATCTTCTTAAAGACTTCCAGTGTTGGGGCATTCACAACTTCTGGAGGTAAGTTGTTCCACTGATTAATTATTCTAACTGTCAGGAAATTTCTCCTCAGTTCCAAGTTGCTTCTCTCCTTGATTAGTTTCCACCCATTGCTTCTAGTTCTGCCCTCAGGTGCCTTGGAGAATAGCTTGACTCCCTCTTCTTTGTGGCACCCTCTGAGATATTGGAACACTGCTATCATGTCTCCCCTGGTCCTTCTTTTCATTAAACTTGACATACCCAGTTCCTGCAACCAATCCTCATATGTTTTAGCCTCCAGTCCCCTAATCATCTTAGTTGCTCTTCTCTGCACTCTTTCCAGATTCTCCACGTCTTTTCTACATCTTGCCGACCAAAACTGAATGCAGTATTCCAAGTGTGGCCTAGAGTTGCTTTTTTTGTGGATTGGATTTATCATCAATAAATCAAGCAAGGAGGCGGCAATATTCACACAAGGGCGATATCGCACGACTGTGATCCTCCTGTCTCCACGCGTGTTTCCTTGAGCCTGGATGAAGACTTATATTCTGACCATGACACCACTGCAGAAAGACTGCGGAGAAGAAGCCTTAAAATAAGAACGTTTTCTTTTCACCGCTGAGTTCGTGACTATAATGCTTTCCAAAATGCTGAATATGTTTGCTGTAGGGGCTGCAATAAACCCAAATGTCAAGCTCCGTAGAGCTGCGTGGAAAAGAAATGATATCTTGAAATTGGCCTGAATTAATCTACTAATCAACCTCCAAACTATCCCCCAGAAGACCGGAAGACAGCATCAAGACAGGAGTCGAGGCACTAAGAAGAATTCAGGTTACTGTTCCACGCGCGATACCAGCAAAATGACTGGAATCAATTTATAACAGAGAGTTACTGACCTTTTAAAAAGGTTGCCAGCCCATTTATATATCTCCTGTGGTGCTCACCTCCTTTATTCATGCTTAGCATATGCTGTCACTCTTGCAACATTACCTCTCTGTTCCTTGTTAACTTTCTTTCCGAGTATGTTCAGTGCATAGGCCTGTTGAACTACCTTTGAGGCACTGTCAGCTAAAAAGAAAAGGAGAGAAAGAGAGAAAAAGAGAGGAGGGGGGGGAGGAAAGAGTAAATATATGCCTTTCCTTTTAGGGTAACATCATTGCTCATAGGGATGCGGTGGCTCAGTGGCTAAGACACTGAGCTTGTCGACCAGAAAGGTCGGCAGTTCGGTGGTTCGAATTCCTAGCGCTTTGTAATGGAGTGAACTCCCGTTAACTTCTCCCAGCTTCTGCCAACCTAGCAGTTCGAAAGCAAGTAAAAATGCAAGTAGAAAAATAGGAGCCACCTTTGGTGGGAAGATAACAGCGATCCGTGCACCTTTGACATTTAGTCATGCCGGCCACATGACCATGGAGACGTCATTGGACAGCGCTGGGCTCTTTGGCTTTGAAATGGAGATGAGCACTGCCCCCTAGAGTTGGGAACGACTAATACAAATGTGCGAGGGGAACCTTTACCTTTACCATTGCTCTAATTTGAAGAATACTTGGAATGCTGGTTGAAAGGGGGAAGAACATATATATTCAACCAGAGAAAAGATAACACAGGGGAAGAACAGGCAGAGCTGGAGGGCGGAGTTAGATGTATCATCAGCTTAAAGTTATTGCATTCCCATAAGCAGAAGCATGGTGGCTCACGTGGTTAAGACGCTGGGATGAAGGCTAGCAAGTCCGTGTTCAAGTCCCGAGTGCTGTTGTGAGGCAGGGTGAGCTCCTGTCCTTCGCTCCAGCTCCTGCCATGGAAATTAAAGGCGCTCCCAACTGGGCATCCCCCAGGCAGCAGTTATGACATGAGCTAATCCTTTCAACCCAGAAATGCCTCAGTGCAATTGCTACAGGTGCTTCAAGCCCAACCTCTTCTGAATTCAGTTTAACTTTAGTTGAGCAGATTCTTTTGGATAAGCTTGAATATTTCTTCTATGTTGCAATCTTATAAATGGTTCTGATTCTTTGCAGCTGACATTTTTCAGAGTATAAGAGGCACCTTTTTCCCTCAAAAAAGAGGGTGAAAATCTGGATTTGTCTTATACACTGAATACAGCATTTTTTGTCTCCTGAAACTCTGCCCCCTTCACCAAAATGGCCATGCATAGCCCTTAAGAGGCTTCCAGAATGCTCCTGGGAGCAGGGGAGGGCAGACATGAGCAAAAAAATGAGCTGATTTTTGCTCATTTTTGCCTCCACCTCAGCCCTCAGGAGCACTCTTCATGCCTCCTAAAGGCTATTCATGTCTTTTTTTGGACAAACAAATGGGCCATTTTGGGGAGATCTGCAGAGTGCAAAAACTTTTTTTAAAAAAAATTGCCTCTTCAAAATCGTGGTGTGTCTTCTACTCTGGTGCATCTTATACTCTGAAAAATACGGTTTGTGGTTCAACACTACATTGGTGCCAGATAAGGGTCAATGAAATTCGGGAGGGTTTGGACTTGGTCATTGCATTGCTTGTGGGAACACAACGACCCTAAGCTGATGACATACTTAATTCTGCCCCCACCCTAGCTCTGTCTGCTTTTCTCTTACAGATACCCAGATATTAGGCACAAAATAAAATGGATTTTTACATAAAACTGCAGCTTTCATGTAAAAAAAACAAGCTACGTTTCTAATCCTTAGGAATTGTGGCGGTTGATTGAAATTAGACTTTTCTCAAGAGCCTGTGGAGGAATGTTTAAATGCGAAGGGGATTCTCATTCAGATCACTTCTGGAATTAGGCTTGTCAATTTTCATTTGCAAAACTCCCTCCAAAGTGAGAAAATAATTAGGCTTGAAAATATCTTAAGCACGTGGAAGTATCACATGAAAAACAAATGGAGTGATTGTTAAGTAATGTGTTTCTCTTCATAGAAACTGGTATGCATTGTGCAAAAGCAGCAAATGGCAATAACAATAGCACTTAGACTTATATACCACTTCATAGTGCTTTTACAGCTCTCTCTAAGTGGTTTAAAGAGTCAGCCTATGGCCCCCAACAATCTGGGTCCTCAATTTTACCCACCTTGGAAGGATGGAAGGCTGAGTCAAACTTGAGCCTGGTGAGATTTGAACTGCCGAACTGCTGACAGCTGGCAAGTCAGCAGAAGCAGCCTGCAGTACTGCATTCTAACCACTGCGCCACCACATTATGGCATAATCTGCCGATTGTAGAGGCAGTATTATAGTATTAGGAATTTTCTGGATGCACAAGGTGGGCCTGGAATCAAAGACAATTCTGGGAATTGTCTAAAGCTTGTCTAAATACACAATTGAGGTTAACTTGATGGAACCAAAGAACAAGTATATGCACATTGTAGAATGGATAAAAAGAAGGAAGGAGAGAGATCCTGAGTTCTTCTTCTGTCTTATGCACAAAGCCAGATCTTAAGCCAACTCTTCTTTCTTCCTAGGTGAAGAGAAGGCAAAGGCACACCACTTCCAAAACTATTGCCAAGAAAACTGTAGGGACTTCTCATGATAGTCCTTAAGAGTCAAGAGAAGTTCTTATATGGACACAAGCATATGAGACATTATAACAGTATCAATAGCACTAGTAAAGATAAAGGTTCCTCTTGCGCATATGTAATAGTCATTCCCGACTCTAGGGGGAGGTACTCATCTCCGTTTCAAAGCGGAAGAGCCAGTGCTGTCTGAAGACCTCTCCATGGTCATGTGGTCAGCATGACTAAACGCAGAAGGCGCACAGAGCACTTTTACCTTCCCACCAAAGGTGGTTTCAAGTTTTCTACTTGCATTTTTACATGCTCTCAAACTGCTATGTTGGCAGAAGCTGGGATAAGTAACGGGACCTCACTCTGTTATGCAGCACTAGGGATTCGAACAATCGAACTGCCAACTTTTCTGATCGACAAGCTCGGCATCTTAGCCCCTGAGCCACTTCCTCCCCTAATAGCACTAGTACTTAGACTTATATACCACTTCATAGTGCTTTTACAGCCCCCTCTAAGCGGTTTGCAGAGTCAGCCTATTGCCCCCAACAATCTGGATCCTTATTATACCGACCTCGGAAGGATGGAAGGCTGAGTCAGCCTTGAGCCAGTGAGACTTGAACTGCTGAACTGCAGCTAGCAGTCAGCTGAAGTAGCCTGCAGTACTGCACTCTAATAAAATTAGAGATGAGCAGGAGAAAATCAACAAGAATAATAAGATACATGATTAGGATGGGTTGGCATTTATTTCACTTCCCAAGATGAGCTCAGCTAGCATTGTGAACTTAATATTCAGGGATCAACCAAGTTTTCAAAACCTTCCTGAAAACTAACAGAATCCAGGTTCGAAGGGACCTAGGAGGTCTTTTAGTCTTACTGCTTGCTCAAGCAGGAGACCCTACACTCCGTCCAGTGTCCTCTTAAAGACAGCTAACTGGACGTTACTGTAATGAAATGACATTACAGGAAATCTGTAGCTGTGTTGTAAAAAATAATGCAATTGTTAGAACAATTAATCAATGGAACAACTTGCCTTCAGGTGTTGTGGGTGCTCTAACACTGGAAGTGTTTTAAGAAGAGACTGGACAACCATTTGTCTGAAATGGTATAGGGTTTTGATCAGGGATTGGACCAGAAGACCTCCAAGGTCCCTTCCAACTCTGTTATTCTGTTTTTCGGTTAAATGTGAGAATGACCTTGGGAAGGGAGGAGGAAAAAGATGCTGAGCTTGAGCCAGTCATGATTGAACTCCAGACAATGGGGCAGAGTTAGCCTGCAACACTGCACTTTAACCACTGCACCACAACAGCTCAAGCTACCTACTCTACAATATTACAATATTATTAGTAGATTTTTATGCCATCTTTATATATCATAGTACTAGGGAAAATATGGTAAATGACATCCAGAATGAACTGGGAGCCAAAGGGTCTTTTCTATGATCAAAGACTATAGCCATGAATAATGGATTTCCCACCTTGGCAAGTGGGTGGCCAAGATGATCTTTGATGTCGCTTCAAAATCAACACTCTTAAGTTTTAATGCTTTTAGAAAAAAAAAAAAAGAAGGAGGAACTAACGATATACTTCCCTGCTACCTGGAAATTAGACTCCTCTGCACATAATTGCCATCATTCCTGATTAAATAGGCATGGAGTGCCAACGAATGGGCAAACAAAGAAAAAGGCTCATCAAATTATAACTATAAAGCAACCCCCTGCAATAATTAAAATAAATATTTTAATTCCTGCTAAAATCACCCGATTTCACACTAGCTTAGCGTTTTTGCACAGGGTGAGGGTAAGAATACCGAATCTCAAGTGCTTTCAAATAACTTCAAGGAATTGAAAAAAAAGGATCGTGTGAAAATCCACGTTTTCTTCAAGGCTTTTTATTCTACTGTCTATATTTCCTCTGTACATTATTTTTTAATAAAAAGGAATCCCTTGTGTGTATTTACTTCTGAAGTAAACTAAAGCTTTGCTAAATTCTTTTTCAAAAATCCTCAACTTATGATGGTTCACTTAGCGACTATTCAAAGTTATGACTGACCTTGCATGCTTACAATCAGGTCCCGAAGTGCCAATGGCCACACAACCGCATCGCATCGCTGCATTTTGGCTTTTCAGCGACTGGCTTGCATTTACAGCCATTTGCAGGGTCTCGTGGATTTAGGATTTATTAGGATTTATTAAATTTTTAGACCGCCCTTCTCCCTTGCGGGACTCAGGGCAGTGTATAGGCAATAATAAGATCAATAATATAGAGCATAAAATACAATTAAAAATATAATTAAAGGTATATTAAATAGATTGGCCTGATCTAAATCTTGTTAAAACCAATTTATAAACTAAAACAATTTAAAAAACTACGCCAGGCCGGCCGCACGGCTGGGCTTTATGATGTTTTTTTGATTAAAACTACTTCGGGTTGTAAGCTGAGCTTGGGGGAGGAGTCAAATACATTATCAGTTTGGAGTCCTTTTGTGTCCACAAAAGATTTAAGTCCAATCCTCCTTGAATTCCATTGGCTCTTATCTACCTTAACCATTTGCCCTGACCATTAGTCATTCAGATTCTTGTTTAGAGATAGAATAGAATAACATTTTTCATTTGAATAATGAATATAATGGAGTCCCTTAAATGGCTTGTGGGATGTGCTGTTGCTGGGGTGTGGGAAGGGTGTGGGCTTTTATATTATTATATTAATTTATTTTTCTATTATTTTCTTCTGTTAGTGTATATAATATATATTATATACATATATATATATATATTAACAGAATTAGTATTATTTATTCATTTATTGATCAGCTCAAAAACCTAACACACATATAAAAAAAGTACACAACGGAACTCATAGCTTTCTGTCTAGATGGTCTCTGGTGATGAGCCGAAAGGCAGAAAAGGAAAGCAGTATGCTTCCTCCCTTAATTGGGGCTTAACAGGATGTTGTAACACAAGTATAAACTTATCCTCCTGTCTCAGCTGATTAGGAAAAGAACCTGGTGGCATAATGACTAAGGCTTCTGCCTAACATGTAATGCAGCCCAGTTCAAATCCCAGTAAGGGTATGGCTAGCTGATGACAGCTAAAAAGCTCAAAATAGATCTATACTAGTCTACCTGATTTATTTATTGATCAGCTCAAAAATGTAACACACATATTAAAAAAATTACACAACGGAATTCTTGGCTTTCTGTCTAGATGGTCTCTGGTGATGAGCCGAAAGGCAGAAAAGGAAAAGCAGTGTGCTTCCTCCCTTAATTGGGGCCTTAACAGTGTGTTGTGGAAACAATTATATATATGCTGGCATTGCTTGCTTCGGGTATTTTCCCGTGTATAAGGCATGGAAATTTCCATGCCTTATACACGGGAAAATACCCGAAGCAAGCAATGCCAGCATACCTACACCCGTGAAAATCTACAAAATCAGCCCTTAAAAATCTAACATTTATATAATTATTCCACAACACCCTGTTATATATATAATATATATAACTGTTCCACAACACCCTGTTAGGGCCCCAATTAAGGGAGGAAGCATACTTATTTTATTTATTTTATTTATTATATTTATACCCCGCCCTTCTCCAAGCGGATAGTGCTTTCCCCTTCTGCCTTTCGGCTCATCACCAGAGACCATCCAGACAGAAGCCCATGAGTTCTGTTGTGTGATTTTCAGCTCATAAAACTAACATACATACATAATAATAATAATAATAATTTAATTTTATATCCCGCTCTCTCTCCCCAAGGGGACTCGAGGCGGGGCACAGGCAATTAAAAATACAAATAAAACCACAGACAAATACAAAATACAAAATTAAAAATAGATTAAATTGATCCTGCGCTAAAACCCATACACTAAACTAAAAATTACCCCTAGAAACCCTTAACCTAAAAAGAGACTACCCAAGGCCGGCCAGACGAAAAAAGTGTGTCTTTAATTTTAAGCGGAAGGAGCGGAGGTCCGTGGTTGTCCTGATATCGGGGGGAAGGTCATTCCAGAGGGCTGGGCCCGCCACAGAGAAGGCCCTTCCCCTGGGCGTCGCCCGCTGACAAAGTCTAGTGGACGGCACCCGGAGAAGTCCCTCTCTGTGGGAGCGAATCGGCCGTGAGGATGTATGGGGCAGGATCCGATCCCGCAGGTAGCTAGGTCCCGAGCCATGGAGCGCTTTGAAGATGGTAATTAACACCTTGAAGCGCACCCGGAAGACGACAGGTAGCCAGTGCAGCTCGCGCAAGAGCGGTGTTACGTGGGCAAACCTAGAGGTGCCCATAATTGCTCGCGCGGCTGCGTTCTGGACCAACTGAAGCCTCCGGGTACACCTCAAGGGGAGCCCCATGTAGAGAGAGTTGCAATAATCCAGTCGGGATGTCATGAGAGCATGAGTGACTGTGCGAAGGGCGTCCCGATCCAATAGGGGGCGCAACTGGCGTACCAGGCGAACCTGGTAAAACGCCCTCCTGGCCACGGCTGTCACTTGATCTTCCAAGTTGCGCGCCCCATCCACAGGGGCAAGATGTTCGCCCCCTATGGCCAGCGTTGGAGAGAGCTGGTTGAATCGGGCAGCCGGAAACCACAGCCACTCGGTCTTGGTCGAGTTGAGCCTAAGTCCGTTACTTCCCATCCAGATCCGCACGGCTTCCAGGCACTGGCACATCACCGCTACGGCATCGTTGGGGTGGTTTGGGGTAGATATGTACAGCTGGGTGTCATCAGCGTACAGGTGGTACTCTACCCCAAAACCACAGATGATCTCGCCCAGCGGCTTCATGTATGCGTTAAACAGGAGAGGCGAGAGGACCGACCCCTGAGGCACCCCGCATGTGAGGGGTCTCGGGGTCGACCTCTGCTCTCCTGCCCGCACAAATTGCGATCGGCCAGAGAGGTAGGAGGAGAACCACCGTAAAACGGTGCCTCCCACCCCCAACCCCCCCAGCCGATGCAATAGGATACCATGGTCGATGGTATCGAAAGCCGCCGAGAGGTCTAATAGGACCAGGATGGAGGAACATCCCCCATCTCTGGCCCTCCAGAGATCATCTACCAACGCGACCAATGCCGTCTCGGTGCTATGCCCGGGCCGAAAGCCGGACTGGCGCGGATCTAGATAGTCAACTTCCTCCAGGTGACGGGGAAACTGTTGTGCCACCACACTCTCAACAACCTTCGCCAAGAAGGGAAGGTTGGAGACTGGACGGTAGTTGTTCAAAAGAGCTGGGTCCAAAGAGGGCTTCTTGAGGAGGGGCCTCACCATGGCCTCTTTTAGGGAGGCAGGCAAGGAACCCTCACTCAAGGATGCGTTGACAACCTCTTGGAGCCAGCCTCGTGTCACCTCCCAGGATGCCAGTACAAGCCAGGAGGGGCACGGGTCCAATAAACATGTGGTGGCTCGCAGTCGCCCACGTAGCCTGTCCATATCCTCGGAAGTAACGGAGTCAAACTCCTCCCAAACAAGATCTCTCTCGTGGCATCCCACTGGGCCATGAATGGGAGTTAGCTCACTCTGTGTCTGGGCGGTTTTCTCCTGCAGAAAAATCACAAATTCCTCTGCTCTACCCTGTAGCGGGGCTTCCCGTTCCCTCTGTTGAAGGAGGGCGCGGGTCACCCTAAACAGGGCGGCAGGGCGGTTTTCTGCGGATGCTATGAGAGTGGCACAATGATGACGTTTGGCCACCCTCAGCGCCACAATGTGTCCGTAAATGGGCTCTTACCTGTGTCCGGTCAGATTCAGAGCGGCTAGCCCTCCATCTTCTCTCTAGGCATCTCTTGCGGCGTTTCATCACCCGCAGCTCCTCAGTGAACCAAGGAGCCAGGGTGGTTCGCCGCCGCGAGAGAGGCCGCAAGGGCGCGACCCGATCTAAGGCTCCCATGGCCGCACTATTCCATGCGGCCGTGAGGTCCTCCATCGGGGCGCGGGTCAGGGATACAGGAAATGGCCCAAGCGCTGTCTGGAACCCATCTGGGTCCATCAAGCGCCTGGGGCGGTACCAGATTGGTGACTCTGGTTCCGCCTCCCCGCGGAGGGGAGCAGCGGTCGGAAAGTCGAGCCGGAGAAGTGAGTGGTCTGACCATGACAAGGGTGTGATGACTATATCCCCTGTACCCAGATCACTTTTCCATTGGCCCTAGACGAAGATGAGGTCCGGCGTATGTCCACCCTCGTGGGTGGGGCCCTGAATTACTTGGGTCAGGTCCATGGCCGTCATGGAAGCCATGAACTCCCGAGCTACCATGGATGATTCGCCCAACGATGGCAGGTTAAAGTCCCCCATGACTATAAGTCTGGGGGTCTCCACTGCCACCGTAGCGATCACCTCTAGGAGCTCGGGCAGGGCTGCTGCTACATAGCGGGGAGCCAGGTATACAACCAGCAAGCCCAACTGCCTCCCTAGGCCCCACTTCACGCAGAGGGACTCACAGCCGGAAGTCTGAGGCACAATGGTCTCTCTCGGCTGAAGGCCTTCCTTAATAATGACCGCTACCCCACCACCCCTGCCTAGGGCCCGCGGCTGATGAAATGCGCGGTAGCCTGGTGGGCACATTTCAACGAGGGGATGTCCTCCCTCGTGACCCAACCAGGTCTCCGCAATTCCTACCAGGTCCGGCTCCCCCTCTGACACCAGGTCATTAATGAGGGGGGCTTTGTTGACAACCATGGTTGGGCCCCTTGCAGGATCTCCCGGCCCCCCTTGTGGGTCCTGGTTTAAGTTGGTTTAAACAGAGTCAGTAGGGAACAGGGCCTCAGCCTGGATCTTCTTAGGCCTCGGCCCAGCTGTTATGCGGCCTCCCGGCTCCCGGCTCCCGGCTGCTAGACCTCCGATTTTCCCACTCACCGGTACACTAATACATACATACATACATACATACATACATACATACATACATACATATGATGTTTTTATACTCCTGTAAGCCACCTTGAGTCGCCATAGGTGAATAAGTGGCAATATAAAATTTCTACATAGATAGGAAGGAAGGAAGGAAGGAAGGAAGGAAGGAAGGAAGGAAGGAAGGATAGATAGATAGATAGATAGATAGATAGATAGATAGATAGATAGATAGATAGATAGATAGATAGATATAAAAATGGCTCTCTCTGTGTATACGTATGTTCCAGCATAACTCTGGAATGCCTTGAGCAATTTCAACCAAACTTGTTACACAGATGACTTACTCTCTGAAAAAAAATACTGTGGTGTTCTGTTAAGATACAGCCTGTTGTGCCTTAAAATGACTTCTACTGTACTGCCGCAAATGGCTTCTACTGTACAGTGCAGTGGAGTTGCCATGGTAACAGCTTCACAGGACTCCACATGGGGGCTCGCACTGGTAAGGGGAAAAATCCAATATTATAAATTATGTTTGGTCCAGACATTTCCCCCCTATAAATAAATACCCGAGCAATGCTGGGTTATCAACTTGTAAATAAATAAATAAATACAGTATATAACCCTGGTTTCTTGCACCTGACTTGGTTTTTCAGCAAAACTGGCCAGCAACAAACCATTGGTTACTGGTGATTGCTTAATGACCACAAAAAAGGGTATGAAATCAGTCAGGTGGATGACCTATTTTATGACCATCCCAACTTTTAACCTGGATGGACAGAGTCCATTACAGTGGTAAATGGAGGACGACTTGCATTGCGCATGGGATTGAGGGGAAAAAATGTTTTCTCCACCTTTCGTAATCCTACAACCTGGACTCACTCAATGAAAGGGGCTGAAAGTAGTTACCTAGAGATTGTAAGAGATTGTTCTCGCTCACGGAAAGGCAGCGAGATCAACCGATTCCCCCCCATCCCCATTTCTAGTCTAGAATGGTCACAAGACAGAAATAGACGTTTCATCTTGGAAAAGAAATTTTCATCGCCTAACCAGTGACTCCCTTTGTACTCATTATTGCAAAACAGAAGTATTTTCTGATGTCGGGGGAGAAAGGAGTTGAAAGCTAAGTGTTTGCGTATGATGGCAATTAAAATCTAAAAAGATGCTTTTCCCAGCTGTTGCTTTTGAACTTGTCCCATGTCAGTGGCAAGGAGCCAGCATTCAATTAAGATTTTGCATTTTCAAAAACAGCATGTGATGGGTTGCATTATGTCACTAATTCCCTTTAAATTAATATTTAAAGGGGAAAAAGACATTGAAGCAGTAACAGTTGTGATAGAGCATCAATGGTTAAACTTGGCTGACACAGAAAATAGGGTTTGCTTGGAACTCAAAAGTAAAATAAAACAACAAAAGAACAAAATTGAAAACCAAACTACCACAAGTTCTAGTTTTGACTTGGTGTCTTTGGGACAGTCTTTCTCTCTTTCAACCTTAGGAAGAAGAAGGCAAGAATAAACCACTTCCAGAAATCTGGCCAAGAAAACTTCTTGATCTCCTCCAGAGAGTTGCCCAGAATCAAGACTAACTCAAAAGGCACGAACATATATTATTTAAAATATATGTATATATATAATTCATCAGGGCAAATAACTATATACTGATATTTCAAGATCCAGAGTCAGGAATTGTACTACTTAATGTAATTTAAGATTTAACTATCAAAGTCAAATTAAGTTCGATTTTTGAAGAAGAGAATTCTTTATTAGTGAATTGATCCACTGATTAATTGTTCTGTCAGGAAATTTCTCCTCAGTTCTAAGTTGCTTCTCTCCTTGATTAGTTTCCACCCATTGCTTCTTGTTCTGCCCTCAGGTGCCTGGGGGAATAGCTTGACTCCCTCTTCTTTGTGGCAACCCCTGAGATATCGGAAGACTGCTATCATGTCACCCCTAGTCCTTCTTTTCATTAAACTAGACATCCCCAGTTCCTGTAACTGTTCTTCATATGTTTTAGACTCCAGTCCCCTAATCATCTTTGTTGCTCTTCTGTGCATTCTTTCTAGAGTCTCCACGTCTTTTCTACATGGTGGCGACCAAAACTGGATGCCGTATTCCAAGTGTGGCCTTCCCAAGGCCTTATAAAGTGGCATTAACACTTCATGTGATCTTGATTCTATCCCTCTGTTTATGTAGCCTAGAACTGTGTTGGCTTTTTTTGGCATACTGCTGGGTCATATTTAAATGATTGTCCACTTGGACTCCAAGATCCCTCTCACAGCTGCTACTATTGAGAAAGGTGCCACCTATATTGTACCTGTGCATTTCGTTTTTCTTTCCTAAATGTAGAACCTTACATTTTTCACCATTGAATTTCATTTTGTTAGATAGTGCCCAATGTTCAAGTTTGTCAAGATACTTCTGTATCGTAAGCCTATCTTCCGGAATGTTGGCTATTCCTGTCAGCTTGGTGTCGTCTGCAAATTTGATGAGTTCCCCATTTATTCCCTCATCCAAATAATTGATGAAGATGTTGACGAGTACTGGGCCTAAAATAGAGCCTTGGGGTACTCCACTGCATACTTCCTTCCATGTTGATGCAGTTCCATTGAGGACTACACATTGAGTGCGCTTGGTCAGCCAGTTACGAATCTATCTGGTGGTGAGGCTGTCTAACCCACATTCTTCTACTTTATCTAGTAGTAGGTTATGGTCTACCTTGTCAAATGCCTTACTGAAGTCCAAGTAAACTGTAAGTGTCTGTCCTTGTATCTCTCTCTCTGTGTGTCTCTGTGTGTGTGTGTGTGTGTGTGTGTCTGTGTCTGTCTGTCTCTCTCTGTGTATGTGTGTGTGTCTGTCTGTCTCTGTGTGTGTGTGTCTGTCTGTCTCTCTCTCTGTATGTGTGTCTGTCTGTCTTTCTCTGTCTCACTGTGTGTCTCTCTGTCTCTCTCTCTGTCTCTCTGTCTTTCTCTCTATCTCTCTTTCTCTGTGTCTGTCTGTCGGTCTCTCTCTCTCTCTCTCTGTATGTGTGTGTCTGTCTGTCAGTCTCTCTCTGTCTCTGTCTCTATCTCTGTCTTGCTCTCTGTCTCTGTCTCTGTCTCTGTCTCTCTGTCTCTCTCTGTCTCTCTCTCTCTCTCTCTCACACACACACACACAATTAATACACTAGGTGCTTTGCAGCCACTGTGGTTTTCTCCATTGATCTTGGTCAGCTTGTTTACACTGTTTTGGCAACTTGCTGATGTACCTTTCCCTGGGGATACAGCAGGGGTTAATTGCTGTTAAACTCTCAGTGCCAAGAAATGGTTCACACTCCCTGCTACATTAAAGATGACACTAATAAGGAAAGAGTGCCCGGGATTGTTCCGTGTTGGAAAATTGGAGTTGTGGCGACAGAAACTTGGAGCCGAGTTGATGTAATAGGAAGGCCATAATGTAATTAGAACCGCTGAACGTGTGTCATACCGAGTTAAAACGATACATTAATGAATCAAAATAGGTGATAGAGGATTGCTCTTTCAGCAGGCAGAGGTGTTCTCAAGGTTAGATTGCCTTTAATTTAATAATCAGCAAAATGGATATTCCTCAAATTATATAAAATAATTTGACTTGAAGGGTTTTGAGAACATTTGCTTGGCTGGGACCAAATCGAGGAGTCAGGCAGGCAACGAGGCCTGCAGGGGCAGGAAAGGGGCAGAAGATAGTTAGATATATCTCTATTGACCTCAATGCAGGTTTATTTTATTGTAATAAATAAGCTTTATTGCACGGACATAAAGTGGTTTCTTCCACAACATGCTATTTTATTTAGCTGTTTCCTCGCTAGACCCCCCCCCCTCCCATCACCACTCTGCCCTCAATTTGCTAAGAGAACAATCATGTGTCATTAAAATACATTAGCAGAATAGCCCAGAGGAATGGAAAATGCAAATATAAATATAGCACGATAGAAGAGTGGGATGCGGCTAATAAAAATAAGCAGGCCTGCGTCCACATTTAAAAATGCAAAAAAGAGATTTGCATCATTTGCTGGCCGGAGTGAATTATATGTAAGTTGGCAATGCAGAAAAGGTTGGAGTCCCACATTAAATGCTAAAAGTTTTTTTCCCCACTGATGGGAATGTTAAAAGGTTTTTCCCCCCCTCCATGAGGGGAATAAACTGGAGAAGTATGAAACTCTCCCGAAGTCTGGCCATACCAAAGCCTGACTAGGTGGCTCAGTGGCTCCGACGCTGAGCTTGTCCATCAGAAAGGTCGGCAGTTCGACGGTTCAAATCCCTAGTATAGGTCTCCTGCGTGAGCAGGGGGTTGGACTAGATAACCTCCAAGGTCTCTTCCAACTCTGTTACCGTTACTGTTACTCTTTCATGGCTTTTCTCTTCTTCTTCTATCCCCATGACGAAGAACCTATGGCACGCGTGCCACAGGTGGCACCCAGATCCCTCTCTGCTGGCAGGTGTGCGGTCGCCCCAGGTCAGATCTCCGTGGTGTTTTTTTCGTGAGCTTCCATTTCCCTGCTGACGATGAAACAGAAGCTCACGAAAGAAAAAAGATCTTACCTCTTGCCACGCTGCTGGTGTTGGGATGCCCCATCTCCCAGCTGGTCTTTGGGTCTCTGCTGTGCATGTGCGCATGTCTGAATACATTCACGCATGTTCACGCTTTCTGTTTGGCATGTACGCGCATCAGTGACCTGCAGTGAGATTTATGGCTGGTGAGGCGGTGAGGCAGTGACACAGTGGTTTGTTTCAAATTTTTTTTAGACTTGTGGACTTCAACTCCCAGAATTCCACAGCCAGACAGGCTCAGTTCCGATTTAAAGCAACGGCATTTGTTTTTCTCCTTTGCGAAAGAAATTTCTTTCTTTTTCTTTTTCTTCTCCCTTCCCCTCCTTCCTCCCTCTCTCCCTCCCTCCCCCCCTCTCTCAAACACACACACACACACACACACACACACACAAAAGTTGGATTGGATATAATTTCCTATGGCTTGAAAGCAGCTCTTCTGCCATCCTCCCCATTCCCCTGCTTCATTCCCCAAATACCTCCCATTGCAAATGCAGCCTGCTGTCTGGGTGGGAAATGCCTGAAATGCAATAAAGCCCACCCATTGCTTCAGAGAGGACTTCAACTCTGCTCTTGCCTCAGGTCCTCTGAAGAAGCCCCGCCCAAATGACCCACCCTCTACTATGAGGCAGGAGAACTGCGTGCCTCACCTTAAGTCAGGAATGCTTAGGCTTTTAACCCTCACTTAACTCTGCTAAAGCGATCATTTATTTTATTTTTTTATTTTAATCACATTTATATCCCAACCTTCTCCACAAAGGACCCAGGGCGGTGCACAGGAATTTAAAAACATACAAAACAATAAATACAGAATTTAAAAACATATTAAATTATAATCCTATGCTAAAATCCAAATTAAAATCCCCAATTTAAAATTATCTAAAATAGTCCCAACGGGAGGTTAGGCTAGGCCGGCTTGCTGAAAGAGATGTGTCTTTAGACACTGGCGGAAGAGGCGGAGGTCGGAGATGGTACGCAATTCAGGGGGTAGGTTGTTCCAAAGGGCAGGGCCCGCCACAGAGAAGGTTCTTCCCCTGGGTGTCGCCAGACGGCATTGCCCGGCCGACGGCACCCTGAGAAGGCCCTCTCTGTGGGAGCGGATCAACCGAAGGGATGTATGGGGCAGGAGGCGGTCTCGCATATAACTAGGATCATAAAATGCCTAAAGTCAGCCTACATGAGGCAGGCAGTTCTCCAGCCTCATAGTAGAGGGTGCATTTTTACAGGCTTTTTAAAACAGTTAAGCAGAGTCATCCATGGTGAGGCAGCAACTAGCTCAGCCTGACAGCTCTTGCCTTTTTCTTTTCACTTTTTTTTTCTTTTCATGATTAGAAAATTTATTTTCTACAATTTGTTTTCTACCTACGAGACCGCCTACTGCCCCATACGTCCCTACGACTGATACGCTCTCACAGAGAGGGTCTACTCTGGGTGCCGTCAACCAGGCAATGCCGGTTGGCGACGCCCAGGGGTAGAGCCTTCTTTGTGATGGGCCCAACCCTCTGGAACGCTCTCCCCCCTGAACTCCGTGTCATCTCGGACCTCCGCCTGTTCCGCCAGCGGTTAAAAACACACTTCTTCCAACAAGCCGGCCTGGCATGATCTGCACTGCACTGCCTCTAGTTACCAAAGTTTTAATTCAGGGGTTTTAATATGGGTTTTTAGTGCAGGGTGGGTTAATTTAATTGAGTTTTAATGAACGTTGTATTTTTGTGCATCTGTGTATTTATATTTTATATTCCCTGTGCGCCGCCCCGAGTCCCTATGTGGTGAGATGGGTGCGGCTTATAAATTCGAAAAAAAAAAAGAACAGGTGAGGCTGTGCCTCCCCTGCCTCATCTGACTGCCCTTCACTGGCATGCATGCAGTTTGGGCACACCATCACTGTCCTATCCTGCAACAAAGAGCAACAAAGATGATAAGAGATCTGGAGGCTAAATCATACGATGAACGATTGAGGGAAGTAGGCATGTCTTGCCTATCAAAGAGAAGGACTGGGGGGAGGATATGATAACTGTCTTTCAGTACTTAAGGGATTGTCACTAAGAAGAGCGAAGTGACTTATTGTCCAAGGCACCAGAGGGCAGAACAAGAAGTAATGGGCAGAAGATCATTAAAGAAAGATCCAACCTAGAAGTAAGGAGAAATATCCTGATGGTGAGAACAATTAATGGAATAACTTGCCTCCTGGAAATTTGGATGCTCCATTACTGGAGGTTTTCAGAAATAGACCAGATAACCATGTGACCCAGATGGTATAACGTCTCCTGCCTTGAGTAGGGCGTTGGAGAAGAGGACCTCTGAGGTCCCTTTCAGCCCTATGATTTTATGTTCTAAGGCAGGGGTATCAAACTCAACATAAGACTAGCAATACTTTTTAAAAGTATGTTGATTTGCCTTATTGACCCCTTATTGTTGAAAACTTTCCTTCTTTTCTACTTTCCTCTCTTCCCTTTCTCCCCAAAGTTCTATCGTGCCTCAGTTCAGCAGGGCTTTAAAGGGAACTTGGTTCTAAATGTTGAACTAAATATGATTTACTATATTAAATTCAGTTATTTAACAATTAGAGAAAGGGACCAACTCATTCCACACGATTATAAATTAAGGGTCCTATAGTCAGAGGCATCTAAAGGGTTAGAGGCCTTCATCAAAATGATGAATACAGCACCACAATAGAAACGTTACAACTTTCATATGCCCGTACAACATTACAATGTCCATAGAAATGACACAATACTACTTTTGTTCTTTGCCGAACCATGACTGATCGTACGGCCATCTTTGTCTGTAGCCTTGCACTTTGATACCATATCTCACTGATAGTACAGTATCTCAGAGAATACAGGTATGAATCTAATTTCTTGGCTTATCCATCAGACTTCTGAAGCTTTCAGATAATCCATTCTAAAGTTCTTAGTATAGGTCTTGTCTTCAGAATGACTCCTTCTAGATAGACCGTATCTCTTAGGCAACGAAGAGTTTGCACTTGCATGCCATCAAGTTCTCAAAAGACGCTACCTTTAATATTGGATGTTCCAGAACAGGAGTCTCCAACCTTGGGAACTTTAAGACTAGTGGACTTCAACTCCCAGAATTCCTCAGCCATCAACTGGCTGACGGATTCTGGGAGTTCAAATCAAAATCAAATCATTTAATACTTATAAACCGCGCCCTCTCCCCATGGGGACTCGGGGCGGTGCACAGGTAGAATAAAAACAGTAAAAAACATACAAACATCAATAAAATATACAAACAATTTAAAAGCAAATTAAACACAGCCTGTGCTAAAATCCCATTTAACTAACTAAACTAAAATTTACCCAGTAAAAACCCTAGACAGGGGGACTATCCCAAGCCGGCCAGACGGAAAAAGTAAGTTTTTAATTTAAGACGGAAGGAGCGGAGGTCCGTGGTCGTCCTAATATCGGGGGGAAGGTCGTTCCAGAGGGCCGGGCCCGCCACAGAGAGAGCCCTTCCCCTGGGTGTCGCCCGCTGACACAGTCTAGTGGACGGCACCCGGAGAAGTCCCTCTCTGTGGGAGCGAATCGGCCGTGAGGATGTATGAGGCAGGATCCGATCCCGCAGATAGCTAGGTCCCGAGCCATGGAGCGCTTTAAAGATGATAATTAACACCTTGAAGTCCACAACGCTTAAAGTTCCCAACGTTGGAGACCCCTGTTCCAGAGGACAGGTATATCATTAAATTCCAAAGCTGGCCCTATATTTAAGGGAAATGGAGCAACACTGTGCAGCAACTAATTGGGGTAATAGAGGAATGGAGCAATGGATTTCACCATTCAATGCTATTACTTCATTTTGGAACTTTTGGAAGCTAGACCTCAAACAAATAAGAGGAAATACTTTTTCACCCAGAGGATCACTGGTCTATGGAACTCCCTGCCAGAAGAAATGGTGACAGCTGTCAGCCTCGACACCTTTAAGAAAGGATGAGAGGAGTTCATGGAGAACAAGGGTATCCATGGCTATCATGATGGATGCCTAAGGACACCCTCCGGGTTGGAGAGATAGGCAGGATATCTCTCAATGCCATTTGCAGGGAATCATAAGCAGGTGAAGACATCTGCTTGGGAAGACCCTGAAGCAAATGGGGAGCCACTGTGTGAGACAGAATGCTGGACCAGATGGGCTGTGGCCTGTTCCAGCAAGGCTGTTCTTATGTTCTTATGTTCATTGCATAGGTCCCTTGATAGGCAGACAACCAATTGTTATTTGGCTAATGGGCAGTAGTAGAATAGGCACCAATGAAGAAAATAATGAAGGTTTTTCTTATCTCAAATAGCAAGTTTAAGGTGAGGCGGACTCTGCTGAAATCCTTCTCTAGGCTTGGTTCAAGTTTCGGGATATCTTGAGCAAGTACTGTGTTTCCCTCAAAATAAGACAGGGTCTTATTTTCTTTTGAACTCTCCCCGCAAATAAGCGCTTGGCCTTATTTTCGGGTTGGTCTTATTATTTTTGAGGTGCAGGAGGTGACGAGTGTGGTCACCTCATGGCTGCTGCTGTGTTGCAATATTTGGGGGGAGGACTTATTTTCAGGGGAGGACTTAGCGCATGCGCTCAAAAGCCTAATTGGCCTTATTATCTGGGGAGGTCTTATTTTTGGGGAAACAGACTACTGAAAATCCATTGGTGAGCTGTGCCTCATTCACTTATAGTCCTCAGAATTTTCAAAAATAACACACCTTTCCGTATCTCACAGAGGACCACAGCCATGTTACCCCGGACCATTGGGGAAACATAATTTCTTCTCCAGTTTCCATTCCATTATAGGAAACACAAACTACTTCTGAACTTTGTGCAAAAAAGAAGAAAACTGCAGTGATATTTTCAAAGCTGGAATGATGAGGTGACTTGAACAAGAGAGATGACTTTGTGATATGGTAACAAGTAGAGTAGATGGATTGGGGTGAAATCAATTTACCTTCACTACCAGTTTGGGTGATGTGAGTGCATGTGGCACCTCCATGCATGCACAGGACCTTCGATTTCCGACAATCAGCTGTGACCTAGAAAGCAGGAAATCTGATGATTCTAGCTAATATAAATTGTGTGTTACAGCTAATCATCGGAAATACAGGTTCGGCCGAACTGGTAGCATTTTTTAACTACCAGTTTGGGTGAACCGGTCTGAACTGGTAGCATTTCACCCCTGAGATGGATGTCTTGTCTTGAACTCCACCCTCATCTTGTCTGTGGCTTCCTACCCTTACATTCAACATGATGGAACAAACATAACTTCTCACAGGGCTTTCTCAATGGTGGTGCCACTCTCACTACGCAGCAGTGAGTCCTGGCCTGAAGAAATGGTGGAAGAATTTCTCCTTCTAGGACAATCTAAACAAGTGCTCTACAGAACATCTACAGTTTTGATAGGAAACTTCGAAAGACTGTATATAGCATCACTCCTTCAAAATAAAAAGGGTTTCTGAATAAAATCTGGTGGAACATCTTATGAGTGGTGGTGATATGGCAGCTATTCTAGGTAACTACCATATTTGATGCTGATAACATCTCTACCTGTTACTTCTGAAATGTTATTAGTAAATACAAAATCTCTCTCTCTCTATGTCAGTCTCTACTTTGCATGCTTGCTATCGACTGCCATAGTAACAGGGAGGTTGGGGGCTCATTGTATTTGGGGGGGGATAGGTGCTGGAGGAGATATTGCAAAGGGAGTTTTGTTCTCACCATCTTCTGTGCATGCTGATTTATTTATTTTATTTTATTTTATTAAATTTATACCCCACCCTTCTCCTAAAAAAGGACCCAGGGCGGCGCACAGGCATCATTAAAAACATACAAAATACAAAAATACAAAATGTTTAAAAACTAATTAAATAAATCCCTGTGCTAAAAGTAATAACGTTCTAAAATTTAAAATTATCCCTTTAAAAATCAGAAACGGGGTTATGCTAGGCCGGCTTGTTGGAATAAATAGGTTTTAAGACGTTGGCGGAAAAGGCGGAGGTCCACGATGGTGCGTAGATCGGGGGAAAGGTCGTTCCAGAGGGTAGGGCCCGCCACAGAGAAGGCCCTACTCCTGGGCGTCGCCAGTCGGCATTGCCCGGCCGATGGTACCCCCTGAGAAGGCTCTCTCTGTGGGAGCGGATCGGTCAAAGGGATGTATGGGGCAAGAGGCGGTCACGAATATGATGGCTCGTGATGGGTTTGGTCAAGGTCAACCATCTCTGCATACCGACTGAATGAGGCCGTTCGAAGATGCACCCCACATGATCCCTTGGGGAGTTGCAGATTGGACATTGGGTTGGGGTAAGTGGAGGGAGGGCTTTGGGTAAATGTTTGATATGTACAAGTTCACACTTTTTTGCTTCAGATCTTGCTTCACATTCGCTGCTTTCATTGCATATCCAGTAAAAGTACCTTTTCTCTAATCAAATGCAGTTGGGGTTGTTTTTTGCTTGGATTTTGAGTGAGGCACGCCTGACACTCCCTCTCCCCCTCTCTCTCTCTGTTTCTCTCTCTCTCTCTCTCTGTCTCTCTCTTGCTCTCAAATTTTGAGATTGCTGAATATTGACACTCTGGATGGCTTGCAAAATGCTATCCTTTCCTCACAATGCCAATCTGCCAACCCTTTTACTATCTTTGCGAGTCTACAAATCCTGTTTCGTTATTTAGTGTTTCAAAACTTCCTTATTAGTTCCATCAAAGGCAATGCGACAAGAGATTGCAGTATCTGTAGGTTGATGAATGCATGGGCATGCATGTATGCACTCACAAGGGTGTGCATGTGTTCATTCACCTGGGTGGTTCTTTAATTTTATTCTGGGTACGGGAATCTTGTGAATTATAGCCCTGCTTGAGGGATTCTTTGGAAATATAATGAACTGTGTCATATAATTCACTAGAAATTGCCAAGAAGTTATCACCTGTTATTGCTGATGACCAGGAAAAAGGGTGGTTGAGAAAGTTTGGGGAAAAGGGGAAAAAGCTTAAATCAGCAAATTGAACTTAATGTACCTGTAACTTTATTACACTTTCTCTTCCTAGGCGGTAGAAAGATTATTTCCAATGCAATTTCTCTTAGTCGAAAAGTGTTTAAAACCTTCTTCCTTTTTTTTTTTTGAGTTCCATTAAAAAAAATCCTTCTCTTTTGCATAGAAACAGAAGTTCCTTCATGAAATGGGAAGGGTTGCAGTAAGGTATGAGTTTTTGAGAATTTCAGAATGAGCTAACGTCCTCCAGGAGCATTTATTCATTTATTTATTTAAGGCCACACTTGGAATACTGCATTCAGTTTTGGTTGCCACAATGTAGAAAAGATGTGGAGACTCTAGAAAGAGTGCAGAGAAGAGCACCAAAGATGATTGGGGGACTGGAGGCTAAAACATGAATGGTTGCAGGAACTGGGTATGTCTAGTTTAATGAAAAGAAGGACTAGGGGAGACATGATAGCAGTCTTCTGATATCTCAGAGGGTGCCACAAAGAAGAGGGAGTCAAACTATTCTCCAAAGCACCTGAGGGCAGAACAAGAAGCAATGGGTGGAAGCTAGTCAAGGAGAGAAGCAACTTAGAACTAAGGAGAAATTTCCTGACAGTTAGAACAATTAATCAGTGGAACAGCTTGCCTCTAGAAGTTGTGAACGCCCCAACACTGGAAGTCTTTAAGAAGATGTTGGATAGCCATTTGTCTGAAATGGTATAAGGTTTCCTGCCTGGGCAGGTGGTTGGACTAGAAGACCTCCAAGGTCCTTTCCAACTCTGCTATTATATTATTGTATTTATAAGGTAAAGGTTCCCCTCACACATATGGGCTAGTCATTCCCAACTCTAGGGGGTAGTGCTCAATTCCGTTTCAAAGCCAAAGAGCCAGTGTTGTCCAAAGATGTCTCCGTGGTCATGTGGACGGCATGAATAAATGCTGAAGGCGCATGGAATGCTGTTACCTTTCCACCACTTTATTTCATCAAGCATGTATTAGATAACAGATATAAATATAAACATGGAAATGAAGACAGGAAATGGGTACAAATAAATGGGGACAGTAGGACAGGGACGCCCCTTGCAGACCTCTTAGGAATGGGATGAGATTGATAGTAGACAGTCTAAGGTAAAAGTTTTGGGGGTTGGGGAAGAAACCAGAGTCAGATAGAGCATTCCAGGCATTGACCATTCTGTTGCTGAAGTCATATTTTCTGCAATCGAGTTTGAAGCAGTTTATATTGAGTTTGTATCTATTGTGTACTCATGTATTATTGTGGTTGAAGCTAAAGTAGTCATTGACAGGTAGGACATTGTAGCAGATAATTTTATGTACTACACTCAGATCAGACGGAAGGTGGCATAGTTCTAAGTTGTCTAAGCCCAAAATTTCAAGTCTGATGACATAAGGCATTCTGTTGTGAGCAGAAGAGCAGAGGACTCTTCTCGTGAAATATCTCTGGACTCGCTCAATTGTATTAATGTCCCATGTGCAATGCGGGTTCCAGACACATAAGAGCTGTATTTGAGAATTGGTCTAGCAAAGAAGGACCAGGGGAGACATGATAGCAGTGTTCCAATATCTCAGAGGGTGCCACAAAGAAGAGGGAGTCAAACTATTCTCCAAGGCACCTGGGGGAAGGACAAGAAGCAATGGGTGGAAACTAATCAAGGACAGAAGCAACTTAGAACTAAGGAGAAATTTCCTGACAGTTAGAACAATTAACCTCTGGAACAGCTTGCCTCCAGCAGTTGTGAATGCCCCAACCCTGGAAGTCTTTAAGAAGATGTTAGATAGCCATTTGTCTGAAATGGTATAAGGTTCCTGCCCACGCAGGGGGTTGGACTAGAAGACCTACAAGGTCCCTTCCAACTCTGCTATTGTATTATTATTGTAAATGTTTTGTACAATGCTAGGCCAGTGTCAGAGACTTTTAATGTCTCTGACATGGCATAAAATTGATCCCCAAATCATGGCATCATCAATTATAGGAGATTCTCTGGGAATCCAAAATGGATCCCGAGTGCTTCTCAGATCTGTCTTAAATAGATTATTTCCCCCCATAAACTTACTGGTTGATTTGATTTATATAACTGCTTAGTGCTGAATGAAGAAAGAGAATTAAAAACAGATAAATAAAATAAGAGGTCTGAAAATAGCGAACAGCTCTATTGAGACTGCACAAAAGATTTAAAACACTGTAACGTTCAAGTGGATTCGCAAATTGCCTGAGCTCAGGGCCAGCTCGATTATTATAAGTATTATAAAGAAATTATAAAAATTATAAGACCTAGGAAGATTGTAGTGCTGATTAATAGGCCAGCGGAAAAATGGAGTAATCTGAATGAAGAGGTTTTCCTACAGAAGATCATACAATTCCCTTTGTCAAGGTGAACAGTTCACAGTTGGAAGGGACCCTAGAGGTCTTCTAGTCCATAATTGGCGACCATCTCGACTAGAGTGAGGCTAGCAAAGTAAAAGCAAGGTGTTTGCTTCACTTCACTCTTAGGGAAAAGGCAGCCAAGTTGCTTTGTGAAGCCTCTTCAGGTAGTGGGGGGCTTCCCTCAAGCCTTCATCCAACCCAAGCACACTCTCAAAGATCTGCTCCACTGATTAAACACTAAACTGGGCTATTGTCGGATTTTGGTGGCTATCCCTGAGGAGGTTTTGTCTTCTGACAAACTAGCACCTTTATAATTTGCAGTCCAACAGAGCTTTTATGTTACAGAAGTTATAATTTGCTAGCAGGGTTCGGGATACCTCACTGTAAACTGAGGTAAGATGCTCTTCTTCCCTCTATTCACCCGACTCGTATTTCCCTCACAATTTTTTGTACATGGGCTACAAAACTGAAGATTAACTGTCCAGGAACGGTTCTAAAGCTTATTTGAAGATGAAATAAAAGCCAAATGACATGTACTTGATAATTCAATTTTATCCATTCTCTCATCCCTTATTATAGCAAGAGCAATAGATGGATTTGGCATAAAAGGTAAAGGTTTCCCTCGCACATATATGCTAGTTGTTTCTGACTCTAGGGGCAGTGCTCATCTTTGTTTCAAAGCCGAAGAACCAGCACTGTCTGAAGATGTCTTTGTGGTCATGTGGACTAAACACTGAAGGCACATGGAGTACTGTTACCTTACCACTAAAAGTGGTTCCTATTTTTCTACTTGCATTTTTTCTACTTGCTTTCAAACTGGTAGGTTGGCAGAAGCTGGGAGAAGTAACGGGAGCTCTCTCCATTACACGGCGCTAGGGATTCGAACCGCCAAACTGCCAACCTTTCTGATCGACAAGCTCAGCATCTTAGCCATTGAGCCACAGCATCTGGATTTGGTATACCATGTAGTAAAAGAATCCTGTTTTACCTCTTAGAAAAGTTGAAACAATTTTAGTATTAGTATTAGTATTTATTAGATTTGTATGCCGCCCTTCTCCCTTTCGGGACTCAGGGCGGTGCACAGGCAGCGATAAAAGTCAATAATACAAAACATAAAATATATTAAAATATATTACATAATTAGCTTGTTATTTTGTTCTCCTGGTGAAGCTAAAAATTAGAGGTTTAATTCTCTGTAATAAACAATGATAAAACTGTATTATAATGATGGGTTGCACAGTTAGACAGATGTTTAGACTGAATTTTTGACTGTCTTCTTAAAAGAGACTGGACAGCCACTTGCCTGGAATGGTATAGAATCTCCTGCTTATGCAGGACATTGGATTAGAAGACCTTTAAGAGCCCTTCCAACTGTTCTTTTCTGTTCTGCTCTTCAAGCAACCTACAAGGATGAGGACAATAACCTTTTTAAGCTACTGTTTCTCAGAAACTAGTTTTCAGAGGCAAAAGCTCCCATTGACCCTGAGCACATAGCAATCATGACTTTGAGATCTCAAAAAGTGTCTTTTGGTCTCATTTTATAAGGCAAATGTAGTGCTATGCAGAAAATCCCCCCGCATAGTTTTATATCAGTTCTCATTCCATTTGATGAGAAAAGGAGGTGTTTGTGACAAAGGAAAGACCCAGTGATATTCCAAGTGGTGAGATGTGGAATTCTTGTACTTACTGTATTTTTTGCAGTATTAGATGCGCCTTTTCCCCTCAAAAAAGAGGCAGAAAATCTGGGTGCATCTTATACACAGAATACAGCATTTTTTCCTCCTGAAATTGTGCCCCCTTCACCAAAATGGCCATCAATAGCCTTTAGGAGGCTTCCAGAGTGCTCCTGAGGGCTGAGGAGGGCAGAAATGAGTGAAAAATGGGCCATATTTTTGCTCGGTTTTGCCCCCCCCCCAGGAGCACTCTACAAAATTCCTAAAGACTATTCATGCCCTTTTTTTTGAAAAAAATGGGCTCATTTTAGTGAAAAACACACCATTTTGGGGAGGTCTGAAGAGAGCAAAACCTTTTTTAAAAAATTTGCCTCGTCAAAATCTTGTTGCGTCTTATACTCCGGTGCATCTAATACAGTATACAGCGGTATAAATTCAATAAATCAAATCAGTGGTGGGTTTCTGCAGGCTCGCACCTACTCGCGAGAGCCGGTTGGTGAAATTTAGAGAACCGGTGAGAGGGGATTCCACCGGCGTACCTGGAAGTAAATCTGGCCCGCCGCTGCCAGTGACCCAACGGGAAGGAAAGGAAAGGAAGGAAGAAAGAAAGAAAGAAAGAAGGAAGGAAGGAAGGAAGGAAGGAAGGAAAGAAAGAAAGAAAGAAAGAAAGAAAGAAAGAAAGAAAGAAAGAAAGAAAGAAAGAAAGAAAGAAAGAAAGAAAGAAAGAATTTATCATCACAATTGAGTCCAAAATTTTGGTTGCTAAGCAAGAGCGTTGTTAAATGAGTTTCACCACATTTTAAAAAGTGGCCACTCCCACCCTGTCACATGACTGCCAAGCCACGCCCACAAAACAGGCCACACCTACAGAATAGGTTCTAAAAAATTTGAAACCCACCACTGATCTAATACTCTGAAAAATACGGTATTTCATTAGTTGAAAGACAAAGGGAGGATATATTGAAATCGAGAAGCAGGGAGAAATATGTAGAATGGAAAACAACTTAGCCAGAACACTGCTGCTAGAACACAGCAAGAGTGAACGGACAACAGCATTCTTGGTTGCTACAAGAATAAAGTAACCCCCCCCCCCAAAAAAAACCCACTGGAAAAAAAATGAAATAAATTCTCAGGCACCCTGAGAATAAAACAGAAGGGAGGAAATTGTTCAAGGCTACCTGAGCATCTAGTCTTGAAATAAATGTAGCTCAGGATGTTGGAAAGAAATGGATGGAGATGTCATGCATTAAAAGAATAACGAACCCTATATTTTAACAGCACGTTCAAAGATAGCGAAGCGCGATTTGTTCTAGAAGCAGCGTCTGAAGAATAAGTGACATTTGTACACAAAATCTATATTGGTGATGTATTTAATTACAGACTTGATTGAAATTGACAGCTTTAGTAACCTGTGTGTGCACTCGCTGTGATTGATAGATGCTTCAAATCTGGTTACTTTTCAACCAAATCACAAATTGTACAGTAATATCATCTTGTCAGATTGGAAGGTACATTTTCATACGCGGAGCGAAGCATGGCGGAATTAAAATCAGCTGGAGATGGATTATGTTTAAATATTTATGCAAAGGTAACAAATGTCATAGTTATATGGTATCCCAAATGCAGGAGAAACAAGGTTCGGTGTTGAGCAGACGGGCCATGATCCACTTGAAACAAATGTTAATTTCTAAGCCAGATTGTTCTGACTTAGGCTTCCCAAAAGCATGAAGCTGACTTCTGGTTTCAATAAAACCCCTTTTATTTAGTTTAAAGTGAATTCTTCTCCAGCAAAGTCCCGGCCAACTGTTTTTCAAGAGATTTCACAACTATAGACCTTTATCAGGCTTGGAGAGCTGCCAGGCCGATATCTTCCAGATGCCCCTCTGTAGCAGACAATACTTGGCAAGAAGTCAGGAACAGATCTTCACCCTAATGAATTGAACTAATTGTCTCCTGCAAACTCCCCTCCCCTTTCGCTCCTTTTTATTTCTTGTGGGAGGGGCCATTCACCGTCCACCTGTGCCATTTCTCCTGAGTCGACCCTTGTTCCTTAGCTGTTCCCTTCTCCTGGCAACTCTGCGCATGCACACAATGGGAACAGGCTCCAACTGTTTGTGTGCCTCACTGATGTCTGACTCCAAAGGCAGCTGATAACTGGCATACAGCTCTGGCCCCCTCCCTGCCTCCGACACAGAGCCCTCATCAGAGCCTTCCCCAGACTTCAGGTCTGGCCCATGTTCCTCCCCAACCTCCTCACTGTCCGAATCTGCTGCCAGATCCATTGGCGGGCAACAACACAGATAAAACTTAGAACCAATACAACTTTCCCCAGCATTCTAAGGGGAATCAAACTCACATCATCACATTGTCATCAGGTGACATATCACAACTTCCCCCCCCCCTTTGCTAAAATGAGGGTGGGTGTGGCCAGTGTGTGAGGCATCAGGCTCACAGGCAGTGAGTTTGCCACTGAGTTTGCCATCAGAAGATGTGAAATGACCTGGCTCATAGAACCATCAAGAGTCAGACATGACTGAATGAATAACATCATCATCAGGCACCAGACACACAAAAAAGATAAAGTATTGTATCATCAATAGCTTTGAGACAACTTTCTTGATTGCATTCTTAAAAATGGTGGAGGAATGAGCTTGGGGCTAGCTAGCTGGAAGATCTACCTACCATTCACCAAATCAAGGTGAAACACATTTAGAAAGACCATACTTTTCAGTATTTTATTTATTTATTTATTTATATTCGATTTATAAACCGCTCCTTTCTCCATCGAGATGGACTCAGGGCGGTGCATAGGGGATTAAAAATCACCAATAAATAACAATAAATAACAATAATAATATTTAAAATGAATTAAATTAAGATATTTGTTTTTCATTACCATTTAATGAAATGTTATATCCAGACTATAGCAACAGAAAGCTATACACACACACACACACACACACACACATACACACAAATATATATATATCTCAAACTCCCTAAGGAAGAGATATACTGTATTTCCCCCCCCACACACACACACACAAATGCTAAGACCTAATTAAGATGGTTAGATCACCGAATGTCACCTCCCAAGGCCTTAATATTCAGAGATCTTTGAATATATTTTTCTCATCCTGTTCTTTTGTTCACTTTTTAAAACCCAACAACTAAGAATAATCAATGTATAATCAGGCAGAGGAGTATCTTGATGTGAACATTATGCATAATTTAAAATTTACCTTGAGAGCTATTGTTAAGATTTCTTTGCCAACCTTCTCTATTTTTATTTTCTCTAGCACATTTTGGCTAGATGGGAACAAGCCTATTGATGGGAATAGGGTATAATGAAAGCTATTTGCAGGTCAATTAAATCCATTCATCAAAATATCAGCATGGACCTAAAATATTTATAGAAGCTTCTTGTTTTTTTTTTTGCGGGAGTAAGAAATCATTAATTGGTGATTAACAAAAGAATGCAATAAGGAAATCAAATATGTGTGGTAGGGTTTTTATTATGCATTTTGAACTAGTAGGATTAGAAAAGGAATTGGAGAAATTAGTTTTTATGTAGCTCAAAGAGCTTTTTGTGTGTGTGTGTCTAAGCAGGACTAAACATTGGAACAGGTTTTTGTTTCCCAGGGAACTGGCTAGAATTAGGGTGTTCTGAATTGAGGACAGCGATTCTTAAAGTTTTGCTCAAAATTTGAAATACTAGATAACTCTGCTATTATTAGAGGTGTAGGAGAAATATTGAGAATTAGGGATTTATAAGACGACTGTATAAAATCTATCAGCTTGGGATGAATTAGACTAAAATTGGAGGAGGCATTAAACTCCTCAGTCTTTGTTCAATGTTTATATGAATTATTTTAAGGGAAAATATATATTAAGTTTGGATCGTTGAAACGCCACCCCCAGAACCCATCAGAGAAAATAAATAAGCAAAGGTAACAACGGAAAGAGGAGAGACGAGGAGGGAAAGGAAGAAAGGGTAAAGTAGAGAAAGTAAGGGTGGGGAATTAAGAGTAGGAGAGAGGACAAGAAAGAAGAGAGGAGAGAAGGAGAGAGGAAAGAGAGGGGGAAAAGGGAGAAGAGAGGAGAAATGAGAGGAGGAAACAAGAAGGCAGAGAACGGAGCTTGAGAAAGTAGGAGTGAGGCTGCTGCAAAATAAGATGGAGACATGGGGTGGCAAGAAAGCGATCCAAACTGTATCATACAGTATATATGTAAGAATGTGTATAGATATTAATGATGAATAGATAAATGTTAAATAGCATTTATAAGAATGTATATCAATGAATGATTTTGAAATGGGAAAAATAAAAAAACTATTATTAAAAAAAAAGAAATACTAGATAAGTTCAGGGGTGGGCAAGGGGTTCTCTGCCCGGTTGCTGTGTGGGCATGGGCGTGATGGGCGTGGCCTCCTCCACCACAGGGGGTGGCATTTGTTGAGTCCTCGACTTGTGACCGGTCCTCGACTTACGACCGGCCGCAGGTCTTCCACTCTTCTCCCTAGAGCTATGGTAACAGCTTGCAACAAGCCTGTAACTGCCAGTCGCGCCTGATTGGCTCAGATGCGACTGGCGTGAATTAGGTCTTGGAGCTTTCTGATTGGTTCCCCGTTTGACAGCTCGCGTATAAATAGCTGTCAAACGGGGAAGCCCCTGTCTACCGCATTTTGTCCGCTTGTAAATATTTCCCGCTATTCTTGTGATTGCCAATAAACGGCTTTGGGTTTCTGACTAGCCTGTGTCTGGACTCCCTTTCTACCACAGAACGTAACAGCATTTTTGCCCTCTCTGGGCTCCAGAGGCTTTTTTTGAGCCTCCGGGAGGGGGAAAATGGCCTCCCTAGGCTCTGGAGGCAGGAAATGTTTCCAGGTTTCCCTAACTTCTGGTAGGGCCATTTTTCATGTTGTGGATCAGACAGAGGGAGTCCAGACAGGTAGGGTTTAAATTAAAGCAGCCGTTTATTTAGGCTTAAAACAGCACAGCAATAAAACCTATAACTACAAAAGGAAAAGTGCGGTAGACAGGGTATCCCCTGCCTGACAGCTATTTATATTGAAGCTGTCAGGCAGGGAACCAATCAGGCTGCCTAGTAACTCCGGCTCAGCCAGTCGCGTCTTAGCCAATCAGGCGCGACTGGCTGTTGGCGGGCTTTTCGAGCTGGGGTCGAAGACTTGCGGCCGGTCGTAAGTCGAGGACCAGTCGCAAGTCGAGGTTCTCTGAACCTCACAGAATATTAGCTACAGGTTATCCCGAACCCCTGGGAACTCCCAGCAGCCCACCCGTGGATAAGTTACCTCATCAATAACTCTGTGGACTTTCTCAGCCATCCAGGTCATAGTTGTCTCAAAGGTGTTTTTTTTCCTCAAAAGGCAAACTGGACTGTTTTTTCCTTGAAGAAGAAGAAGAAAAAGTTTCGTTTCTCATCCAAGAAGTTTCACCAGCTCTGATGGCAGGGGGAAGGATTTAGAAGGATTGTATTTCTTTGCAGTCAAGGAAATTCAGTGGTGGAAACCGAATTCGCTTAACAACCACTACAAAAAAGTGGCTCCTTGATGACTCATTCAACAACTGCATCATTTATTCATAGGCGTTCTAGCCTGAATTGCAATTGTCAGTCAAGGACCACTTCTAATGTCGATGGCTCCTTCATGTAAGGCAGGGGTCTCAAACTCAATTTACCTGGGGGCTGCTGGAGGCAGAGTCTGGGTGAGGCTGGATCGCACTTCGTTTCATAGAAGTGTATAATAATATAAGAAGTATAATAATATTATACTTTCGTATCACGGTGGGGGCCACAAGATACTGTCCTGCGGGCCGCATTCGGCTCGCGGGCCGCAAGAATGAGACCTAAGGTGACATTTGCTTTTAGCTCAGCTCCATTTATACGCCATGAAGAAATCTCAGTGTTTCCGTATATGCCTACTTTGCTCATGTTTCAGGATTCAAGTCTATTTTACTGAAAGTAATAAGTCTTTAATTCAACACTCAACATTAGATAAAAAATTCAACATTAGATAAAAAAAATATTCTCTATTAAGAAGCTGTTTCGGTTAAGGAACATCTTTGGTAAAATGTGGGATCTGTGACTCTCAAAATCAGCTTAGACCAGGGGTGGGCTGATGGGGGTTCGCAGGGGTTCTGGAGAACCTCTAGCTAAGATTCTGTGCAGTTCAGAGAACCCCCAAATCCCACTCCTGGCTGGCCCCACCCACCTCATCCCCTCCCAGGAATCCCCACGCAGCTCATTTTGGATGCAGGTAAGTGCAGGGCGCACACGGAGGCTTGGGGAGGGTGAAAAATGGGCCTGCCGGAAGTTTGGGAAGGCCGGAAATGGGCCCGTTTCGAGCCTCCAGAGGGCCTCTGGAGCCTGGGGAGGCTGTTTTCACCCTCCCAGAGGCTCGAGGAAAGCCTCCAGAACCAGAGGAGGGCAAAAACGCCCCCCTGCTGTGGTGCAGGAGGCTGACTAGGCCATGCCCACCATGGCCACGTCCACCCAGCAACTGGGCAGAGAACCCCTTGCTAAAATTTTTGCAGCCCACCCGTGGCTTAGGCATTCCTTATGCCTGAGCAACCTGAAAAAGCGTTGGCCCAACTATGTAAAGGAGGCTAATTTCATTTTGAAGTGCGAAGTATCCCATATTACATATTCAAAAGAATTCACAGTGCAGACCTTAATGATGAGGTTTAAGTGCAATTTCCATCAGAGAACTTTTAAAATTCAAAGGGTTGGGCTTGTCTGGAAAGTTCAAATAAGTTTAATGGATTTGAAGTCAGCGGAGACATCTTTATGCTCAGCAATTACTGAGTTTAAACATATGAAAACAACTTTCGCTCCTTTGGAAGAGTTGGGGCAACCTTCCTTTAAGGGAGATAATTGTTGCTTCAAATGGTCGTTTAAAGACAATTGCAGAAAGCATCTCTGTGTTACGCCCTCACGCCCCTACAGGTAGTTTCGTTTTGTTTCAACTTTAATCAACATTATCTTAAAACAGTGAAAATGAGAACGCCATTCTTGCTTATTTGATATGATTAAAAGTGCATTAGCCATAGAGATGTATTAATTTGGAGATACAGCTGCTAATTGCTTAAATATTGAACTGAGAAATGACGCAGCCGTGCGGAGGAAGTGTAATTGGGAGAAAATGCTATAATAAAGGACTTGAAAGGTATGTCACATTTCAAATTAGCAGCAAAATCTCGGGATATTTGAAAAAAAAAAAATTCCACAAGAAAACGTCTTGGGGCTCTCTTAATGAGAATGAATGTGGTTTGAAAAGATCAAATAATATCCACATGTGTCAAATACGGACTGTAACAACAGTTATAGATAACGATTAAAATTGCAGTAGGTCATTTGAAGTCATGCTGGATCCAATAGAAAGCATACTACTTATGATTTACTTGTTAAACTATAATTAGGAGATATCTATATCTATATCTATCTATATATATGTGTGTGTGTGTGTGTATGTGTGTGTGTGTGTTACGTTTTTGAGCTGATCAATAAATAAATTATATATATATATATAAATAAATAAATTATATATATATATATATATATATATATATATATATATATATATATATATATATATATATATATATATATATATATATATGAAGATACTATGTTACAGCTTCCTGCTAGGCCTGTTTAAGGGAGGAGACAAACTTGTCATCCTTCTCTGTCTTTCGACTCCTCTTTGAGATCATCCAGACAGAGACCTATTAAATTGCTGCTGTCTTTTTTAGATATGTGTTAAATGTTTTTTTTAAAGGAATGATTAATAATTAATTAAGAGACCAGGATGGATCCATTTCGGACTTCTTAGTCCTCGTCAGCTGGCCATACTTTCAAATCCCTGTAGGAAAGTATGGCCAGCTGACGAGGACTAAGAAGTCCGAAATGGATCCATCCTGGTCTCTTAATTAATTATTAATCATTCCTTTAAAAAAACATTTAACATATATATATATATATATATATATATATATATATATATATATATATATATATATATATATATATATATATATATATATATATGCTGGCATAGCTGGCTTCGGGGATTTTCCCGTGTATAAGGCATAGAAATGGGAAAATCCCCGAAGCCAGCTATGCCAGCATACCTACACCCGTGAAAATCTACGAAAACATATATATAACACGTTTCTCAAAATCTGGGTTTTTTTCCTATATGCATTGTCATATACATTTAGGAGGTAAGACTATGATAAATTCATTTCAACCTTCTTATGTGATTTTTTTTATTAGTCATTCTCAGTCACATATAAATCAGTTCGTAATGTTAATGCACAACATTGAAAGCAGTTATGTGATACTTCAACAAAAGATGCATTGTATGACCCAGCTGATGTTAACCGAACACTGTTAAAAAAAACTCACTTGCTTTGTGAGGACAATAGTTTATTGTTGAAATGTTGCATTTTTGTAGATTCTTTACATTTACATTGTACATTTAAAACCAATTATTAGGTGACTGAGAATAGCTTGTAAAGCAGATGCCAATAAGATTAATCCAAAGTCACAAATATTGCATTAATTATAGGAAGGGAAGGGAATTACAGATTGGGTTGCAATTGTCAAAAATATTCCTCCTTCTGATAGTTCTTTAAGAGAACACAAACTTTGATTTGGGGGGAAAAAACCTAGTAATTGGGTTGAAGCAGTGGCTGAGCAGAGCTGAAGCATAATGTAATTTATTTGTTTGGATGTATATCATGTATGTAGACACAACAACTCCATTTTGATGATCAAGGTTCTATTGATATTTTATCATTTAGAGCAGGGGTCCCCAACCCCCGGGCCACGGACTGGTGCCAGTCCGTGGCTTGATAGGAACCGGGCCGCAGGGCTGGAGAGGAGGAGGAGGGAGGAGGGGGCAGCCCCCTGGGCAGAGCGTGCGCTGGATGCGGGAGAGCGCAGGCACGGCCGTTCGCGCCGTTGGAGGCCCTAGAGGGCAGAGTGAGCCACCTCCCCCCGCGTGCGCATGCGCCGCCTGTTCCCCCTCCCCCCCCACTCCTCCTCTATGCCAGCCGGTCTGCAGAATTTTCTTTAAACTGAAACTGGTACCTGGTGCAAAAAAGTTTGGGGACCCCTGATTTAGAGAGAAAGAGAAGTTATTTACAAAGTCACCAGTGTGACTTTTAAGAATCTTATAAATTGAAAATAATTTTCCCCAGTTCTCTGAAGTCAGGAAATTCTGACTTCTGAAAGGGATATTAGAAGATCTGAAAAGGTCATTTAATGTGGTATCAAAATCTGCCTTGCATTTATATTTTTGAAAACAAAATATTCCAAATAGGTGTTTGTTTTATCACTCAAAAAATTCCTTTCTAGTTCTCTCCCATCATGAGATGTTTGAACTGACCTCACATTCTTACTACTGAGAGAGAAGTACAATGTAAGCACAATGAAAGTGTCAGAATTCTGTCTCACTCCATTCATAATAAGGCAGCACGGTGGCTCGGCAGTTAAGTTGCTAAAGGTGTCAGCTGGAAAATCAACAGCCCAGGTTTGAGACCCGAGTGCTGCACTATGGGATGAGCTCCTGTCCTTACCCAAACTCCTGCCAGTCCAGCAATTCAAAAAGCATGTAAAATGCACATAGATAAACTGGCACCATTTTCTTGGGAAGATAACACCACTCTGTGGTGATGTCATGGCGGCCACATGACCACAGAAACATCTTCGGACAGCTCAATGGTCTCAAAACGAAGATGAACACCGCCTCTTAGTCAGCAATGACTAGGAGAGTAAAATCCACAGTGATTTTACCTCAACTTTCCTTACCATTCATAATGAATAGATAGCAAGTTTAGGAGTGGTTCTGAGGCCATACACATATACATAAATACAGAGAGAGAGAAAGGGAGAGGGAGGGAGGGAGGGAGGGTGAGTCAGTCCTTGACTTACAACCATAGCCTGGAATTTCCATTGTAAGCCATGAAGATTTTAAGTCAAGGCAACTATGAGACCAAACCTGATTTTAGAACCTTTTAGCTGCAATCATTAAGTGAATGGTCATTAAATTAATGTGGCAGTTGTTAAGAAAATCAATGTATTCGTATGGGTGCTCTTTTGGCAGAAACATTTCATGATGATGATGGTGGTGATGATCATCCAACCAATATTCCTTTTCCTTCACCAACAGTCTTTTCTCCTTTTACATTCCTGTGTCTGGCATCCTTTTCTTCCTTCTCCTTGTCTGCTCTAGAATCGGATGCAAACCTTTCCATTGTTTGATGCTTGCTTTAAATTCTCTGTACAGTGAGCTGTTGGTATGTAGGTAGCCCTGACTTACAAGCACAATTGAACTCAACATTTCCATTGCTACACAAGATAGTTATTAAGTGAGCTTTGCCCCATTTTACGAGAGTAAAATGCTGCAGTTATTAAGTGAATCTGGCTTCCTCATTGACTTTGCTTGCCAGAAGTTCTCAAAAGGTAATCACATGACCTCTGGCCATGCAACCGTCATAAATGCATGCCAGTTGCCAAGAGCTGACTTTCGATCACGTGAACATAGGGATGCTACAAAGGTCGTAAGTGTGAAAAACAGTCCTAAGTAACTTTTTTCAGTGCTGTTGTAACTTCAAACAGTCATTAAATAAATGATTGTAAGTTGAGGGCTACCTACATTTAGAATATAATATAATAGAATAGAATAGAATAGAATAGAATAGCAGAGTTGGAAGGGACCTTGGAGGTCTTCTAGTCCAACCCCCTGCTTAGGTAGGAACAAATTGGTCCAAACCAATAGCATTTCACCCCTGTGTATCACCCATACGCTTTTGTAGTTTTGCTGAAAATCAGAAATTAAGTGACAATTTTCAACAAAATCACTGTAAAATGCATTCTGGTTTTTAGGTGCTTCAAATGGGCATAAATGCTCCCCTCTTAATGAGCACAAAGCTTTTACCATTGGAGGGGGAAACTGATGGATCATCAGATCCAGAGGTCATAAGTCTCAGTTTTTCGAACTGATCATAACATCAAATGTCACTAAGCACCTGGTCGTAAGTACAGGACTACTTGTAAATAGTTTCATTAATTGAAATCATATTGTAGTAGTTCTCCAAGAGTTATATAACAACAGAAAGAAACACGTACTTGACCTTGGCTGATTTTAGAAAACAGACAAACAGAGTTGGAAGGGACCTTGGAGGTCTTCTACTTCAACCCCCTGCTTAGGTAGGAAACCCTACACCACTTCAGACAAATGGTTATCCAACATCTTCTTAAAGACTTCTAGTGTTGGGGCTTTCACAACTTCTGGAGGCAAGTTGTTCCATTGGTTAATTGTCAGGAAATTTCTCCTCAATTCTAAGTTGCTCCTTTCCTTGATTAGTTTCCACCCATTGCTTCTTGTCCTGCCTTCAGGTCAGTGGTGGGTTTCAAATTTTTTTAGAACCTACTCTGTAGGTGTGGCCTATTTTGTGGGCGTGGCTTGGCAGTCATGTGACAGGGTGGGAGTGGCCACCTTTTAAAATGTGGTGAAACTCATTTAACAACGCTCTTGCTTAGCAACCAAAATTTTGGACTCAATTGTGATGATAAATTCTTTCTTTCTTTCTTTCTTTCTTTCTTTCTTTCTTTCTTTCTTTCTTTCTTTCTTTCTTTCTTTCTTTCTTTCTTTCTTTCTTTCTTTCTTTCTTTCTTTCTTTCTTCCTTCCTTTCCTTTCCTTCCCTTCCCTTCCCTTCCCATTGGGTCACTGGCAACGGCGGGCCAGATTTACTTCCAGATACGCCGGTGGAACCCCCTCTCACCGGTTCTCTAAATTTCACCAACCGGCGAAATAGGTGCGAGCCTGCAGAAACCCACCACTGCTTCAGGTGCTTTGGAGAACAGTTTGACTCCCTCTTCTTTGTGGCAGCCCCTAAGATATCAGAAGACTGCTACAATCTATTCAGTTGTCTATTTCTCTATTTTAAAAAGGTGTTTAAGTATTTTTCTTGTTTACTCTGTACAGTTTTTTTAAAGGGAATTTGGGTTGTCCTATTGAAATTCATGGAAATGTGATCCTCTTCACTAACTTTTACTACTTTTTTTAAAAATAAAAGAAAGCAACGCCTGATCTCCAGCCAAGTTGTAATGACAGTCAAGTTTCGCTGATACAACAGGGCACCACGTTATTGAAGTCAGCCCTTTGTAAGGGCCGGATATCTCAAGTATAAAAAGCCGTATATCAAAACAAATCTCATTTGACTCTATATGGTACCTGGGTTGTGTGAATACATATTCAACAAACCAGGAAGGGGGGGAAAAAAACCCTAATATCCACGGTTTTACTACAACTATATTTTGTGCTCAGCAGTTTTTGATAGACATTCATTCCTTCCCCTTTCCTTTAAGTCATAAGCTTGTGATGAAAAGTGGCAAATGACCATTTTGGAGCAAGCACACTGAGACAAAACGCCATTCATTTCCCAGTTGAATTTTGAAGGAAGAGCCAGCATAAATAACTGATCTACATTTTATGTTTGTATGGTGCATGCCAGAGTTGCAGAGTAATATTTCTCTTACACACTCTTCCTGAGTCAAGACATTGCAGGAATTAAGGAAGGAAATGGTATAATAACATCAGTGTCATTTCTCAAGGGTCCTGTTTTATTTTGCTGCTAGCTGTTGCATCTTGTCCCAAGTTAACATTCAAATGGGTACGTTTCAAAACTTTTTTCTACCTATTCTGTGGGCGTAACCTATTTTGTGGGCATAACTTGGTGGTCATGTGACTGGGTGGGTGTGGCCAACTTGATGTCACTCACCAGAAGATGTCATGGATTGGGTAAAATGTGGTGAAGCTTACTTAACAATGCTCTTGCTTAGCAACCAAAATTTTGGGCTCAATTGTAGTCATAAGTCTATCTCTGCCTTCCTCTGCATGACAGTCTTGTCCTAGGAAACCTCTTCTCCTTTCTGGCAATTTTCCTCTCTGTTAGAGGTACCAAAATAATCCAGACAATGTAAGGTTTCCTCCTGCAGTAGAGGGTTGGACTAGATGACCTCTGAGTAGCCTTCTAACCCTAAATTGCTGGGCTGTTCCTTCCTTCCTTCCTTCCTCCCTCCCTCCCTCCCTCCCTCCCTCCATCCATCCATCCATCCATCCATCCCTCTGTGGGAAGCAACTGACCCCCACCCCAATTACTGCTTAATGTCACTTTGTAAACCTGAGCAGTTTTTCAATTTAAAGCAGGACTCCAAAGTTTGCAGCTTTAAGACTTGTGGACTTCAACTCCCAGAATTCCACAGCCAGGCATGCTCAGTTCTGATTTAAAGCGACAGCATTTGTTTTTTTCCCCTTTGCTGAATCTCCCCACAGAAAAGTGAGTTTCCTTTCTTCTTCCTCCCTTCCCCCACCCCCACCCTCTCATCTCTCCCTGAACCTGCAGGGCAAAAAACATTTTTTTAAAAAGCTTCTGACAGTTTTGGGGGTGTGGCTAAGAAACCAGTTTTACTACCAGTCCTATCTGGTATGCCAGATTTTCACTACCTCTTCTGGCTTACCGGAACGTATAGGGAGGAACCCACCTCTGGTATGTTCACAAATGACTGTACTCAGAATGTATCGTACAGAGTTTTTGCCGTTCACTTATGTACATTTCTTCTGCAGAAAATCCACAGCAGCGTTCACAATTATCCTTGCATTTTTGCTGTTAGATACTTATCAGTGATAGCAGTTCGAAAGCACGTAAAAATGGAAATAGAAAAATAGGGACCACTTTGGTGGAAGGTAACAGCGTTCTGTGCAACTTCAGTGCTTAGTCATGCCGGCCACATGACCACAGGGACATCTCTGGACAGTGCTGGCTCTTCTGCTTTGAAATGGTGATGAACACCCTGCCCCTTGGGTTGGGAACAACTAGCATATATGTGCGAGGGGAACCTTTACCTTACTTATCAATGAAAGAACACACTGCATCTCAATGATCTGATGTTACATTTGCACCCCCCTTCCCCCCCCCAGTTGGGGCAATCTAAGAAAATGGATTTCCCCAATTACTAAGCAACTTTGAGTCTCTAAGGCTGGACTAGAACTCAGGATCTCAAAATTTCTAGCCTGGTGCCTTAAAAGACTGCAGTGGCATGGCTCTAATGTTAATCTTGTCAACCACTTTCCAAAGAAACTTCTGAATTCATCCTGCACTATCAGCTGAAACTCCACTCAAGATTGTCTCCATAATATTTAACATTCAACTAGATTTTTCACTTCTCATTTCTCCTTTAATAAGTTTCTCTAAATTTTCTTTATTTTCAACTAACCAAATGGTGTCATCTGTCTATCAGAGATAGCTAGTGTTTCAGTTCCCAATTTTAATTTCGGCTTTCATCACTTCCAGCCCTACAATCTTCAAAAATACATTTATTGTGTAAATTAAGAAAACGTGGGAACGGTATGCACATACATAATTTCTATTCTGAACCATTCTTTTTCTACAAATTCAGTACTTTTACAAATTCAGGTCTTTTACCACATGAAAGACACAGCTGCAGACAAGATAGCTGAGGTATATCTTCTCTTTATATTCATTTATATTATTCATTTTATATTATTTTATTGTTCTTTGTCCAGTCAGCCAGATTTTTCAGACTGGATTTGACATTTTTATCCACCTATTTTATATCATTCATTTTTTATTCAAATTATATGTTTTACTTTTTAAAATTTATTTGATTTATACATTATTTTGTTCAGATAATATTATTTATTTTATATTTATTTAAATTTTTGCATATTCATTCATTGCAGGGGTGGGTTCCTACCAGTTCTAACCTCTTCTATAGAAGAGGTTCCACAAATCTACAGTGCTGTTTAGAACCGGTTCCAGCTCCCTCCCCCCGCCCGTCCGTCCATCATCAAGAGGAAGAGCGAGAGGAGGAATTCTGGGAGTTGAAGTACACAAGTCTTAAAGCTGTCAAGTTTGAATATCCCTGGGTTTTTATTTTCAAAGGGTTAGGAATGCAAGGGTCTTGTAATTTGACAGCTTTAAGACTTGTGTGCTTCAAATGCCAGAGTTTCTGAGCCAACATTTTGGTTGCTAAGCAAGAGCGTTGTTAAGTGAGTTTCACCACATTTTACAAGTTGGCCATGCCCAGACAGTCACATGGCTGGCAAGCCACTCCCACCCGGTCACATGGCTGGCAAGCCACTCCCACTGTCACATGGCCAGCAAGCCACTCCCACAGAGTAGGCCACACTTACAGAAGTGATTCTAAAAAATTTTGAAACCAACCCCTGATGTGGATGTTGATTTAGGCCAACCCCCTAACCTGCTTTCCAACTCTGTTCTCCTGTGCAGGGCAACAGAAGAAGACCCAGATGATCAGCTGGGACGCCAATCAGCTGGGACTTAGGAGCCCAGTGAATAGTTGGGGGCAGGGCCAGCCAGAGGTGGTATATGTCGGTTCTCCAAACTACTCAAAATTTCCATTACCGGTTCACCAGATTTGCAACCCCCCTCTGAGACTTATATACCAGTTCACAGTGCTTCACAGCCCTCTCTAAGTGATTTACGGAGTCAGCCTATGGCCCCCAACAATCTGGGTCCACATTTTACCTGCCTCGGAAGGATGGAAGGCTGAGTCAACCTTGGTGAGATTTGATCTGCCAAACTGCAGATAGCCTGCAGTACTGCACTCTAAGCACTGCGCCACCTCTGCATCTATATCTTCTTTGAAATAGATATATTGATCTGTTTTCAGTTTCTGTGCTGCAAATCCATGCAGACTGTCAGGCGAGCATATGATGTTATCATGTTGGACCTTTTTCTAAAACAGGGGAAATATTGAAGACCTGTAAATAATTACAGATTTTTCCCTTTGATTTTCAGTCGAATTAAGCTACTTTTTTGAGATTGTAAGAGAAGATTTGCTCACTGTATTTTGGAGAGAGCCCATCTTTACTGTTCACGATAGTGTAAAGAAGCAGGGGAAAATCTATTGGCTATTCCATCCATGAGAAGACTGGTTTTGAAACAAGACAAGTTGGGAGAGAGCCAGGGCATCTCTCTGTTAGTGGAGGAAGAAGCAAACAGGTAAGCACAGATGGTGGAACAGCTGCCTTCACATTTAGAAAAATATCTTCTTTAATCTCTCCAGCTTCCCTCATTTTTTTTTACTTAATTTGCTTTTTCAACAGAAAGTTGAAAAAAAACAAACCAGCCCCATCACTTGGAACCTGCTTTAATACTCATTTCTGCCCCAAATAAATTCATCTCAGGTGCACTTTTATCATTTTGAGCTTCTGCTAAAAGTCTCTTGATAGGAAAACAAAAATCTAGAGGAAATAGTTTGAAAATATAATTCCCTTTTTTTTCTTTTTTAAAAGTACACTCTGATTGTGGTTATTGTTTGAGAGGCACAATTTAAATCAGGGGTCCCCAACCCCCGGGCCGCGGACCGGTGCTGGTCCGTGGCTTGATAGGAACCGGGCCACAGTGAGTGGTGCAACTCTTAGAAAGGGCCGGAGAGGAGGAGGGGGGAGGAGGGGGCAGCCCCCTGGGCAGAGCGCATGCCAGAGGCAGAAGAGCGCAGGCGCAGCCGCTCGCACCATTGGGGGCCCGAGAGGGGCGAGTGAACCGACTCACCGCCCCCCACGCGTGCATGCGCCACCTGTTCCTCCTCTCCCCCGCTCCCCCTCTACGCCGGCCGAGCCATGGCCACCGGTCCACGGAATTTTTTTAACATGAAACCGGTCCCTGGTGCCAAAAAGGTTGGGGACCCCTGAGTTAAATCATTTTGTTGACCACTTTTACATAGCGAAACTTACTTGGGAGACATTCCATTTTAATTTGGTGTTCTTCACCCATTGCCATAACATAACCTTTCTACACTTACTATGTATGCTCGGTCAAATTTCTATGCTCATCCCTGATTTCCCTTTCCTTTCCTTTCCTCCTCTCTTCCCCTCTCTCCTGCTTTCTCTTCTCTCCATTTCATAGTTGCTTCTTTTAATATCTCATAAAAGTCTCTCTTCTGTCTACTATTCACACGTGTGTTGTCACCTCCCAACTTACCTATGCTATTTACTTTTCACAGCTTTTTTTTTTAATGTCATTTTCCTTCACCTTATGCTCCATGCCATGATCTCCTTTGTATACCATCCTAGATCTTTCCGCACCTCCCTGAGGTGGTCTCTGGTGAAATTTGGATAGCACATGTTCCCAGTCTCCTACCAGCATGGAACAAAGATCCCAAAGAGATAGAAGCAAACTCTCACAAATGGCCCATTTAAGTGGAAAACAGTCACCTGTGAAATCCTCCCAACTACCACATAAAAGAGCTGAACTTCTCAAAACTTCTGCTACTGGTTCTCCAGAACTGGTCAGAGCCTGCTGAATACTACCTCTGCCCCCCTTCCCGGTCTCTCACACACCTCAACACCGTTATACTCAACTGCCTCTCTGCTCAGCTTTTTATAATCAACTTGTTATGCTGGCTAGGGGCCTTAAATGGACAGGGCAGCACAAGAGGTGGCCATTTTGTAGGTAGCCTCTCTTTTCTTACTAACCAGTGGTGGGTTTCTGCAGGCTCGCACCTACTCGCGAGAGCCAGTTGATGAAATTTAGAGAACCGGTGAGAGGGGGTTCCACCGGCGTACCTGGAAGTACCGGTAAATCTGGCCTGCCGCTGCCAGTGACCCAATGGGAAGGAAAGGAAAGGAAAGGAAGGAAGAAAGGAAAGGAAAGGAAAGGAAAGAAAGAAAGAAGGAAAGAAGGAAAGAAAGAAAGAAAGAAAGAAAGAAAGAAAGAAAGAAAGAAAGAAAGAAAGAAAGAAAGAAAGAAAGAAAGAATTTATCATCACAATTGAGTCCAAAATTTTGGTTGCTAAGCAAGAGCGTTGTTAAATGAGTTTCACCACATTTTAAAAGGTGGCCACTCCCACCCTGTCACATGACTGCCAAGCCACGCCCACAAAATAGGCCACACCTACAGAGTAGGTTCTAAAAAATTTGAAACCCACCACTGTTACTAACCAACAGCAATTCTTGCTTCTTGTAATAGGAACGGGAATGCAAATTGTGTGTATGGAGTTTTAAATCCTTCTATCATCCTTACAATAACCAGAGTAGATAATATATTTATTATTAAATAACAAATAAATAATACAATAACCGGGAAATAATAAGTTTTGGCATTTGGGCATTATTGTGTTTGGGAACAGTTACCATAGCAGATGTCTCTGGAGCACGGAGGTACTTTAAATTTGCTGCCAATCCTTCTAACTCAAAACTCAGATGGCTGCGAATGACAGTCAGGCCAAGAGAGGGGATTACCCCCTCCCCATTTTGCCTACGTGCATTTTTTTTAAAGCTAAAATAAAATAAAATAAAATAACATTCTTGACAAGAGGCTGATCTTTAACGCAATATGCATATAGAATATGAATGCAAGTGAAATTTACAGAGAAGAAAGAAGTTTAAAGAGACTGTGAAAGAAAATGAATATCTGCATTAGCCACCACCGGTCTTACTCAACACAATTCTCTGGATTTGCATGACTGCACACAATTTTCTGGATTTATGACTGAATCACAAACCAAGCATATGGGTTGAATCGGCACAACATAGTAGGGCGAAGAAGTCTTGGTTAGCTGGTGGTGCAGGGCATATGACTGTCTCTCCTAAGTTATAATATACGGCTTTTTGGATTTGAAATGAAAAGACATGTTGGAGGGAGCATCCAATACCACTCCTTGTGTTGGTTGGCAAATTTCCCTGGAATCATACAATGGCTGCACAATCCTAGGAAAACAGACAGTTCAGTGAAGGAATTTGCAACAAGGGGTGACAAAGCTTCCTGTCACTAACTCCTTAATGCATCCTGGAACCCAAACATACAGTATATAACAGAATAACAGGAGGACTGAGTTGGAAGGGACCTTGGAGGTCTTCTAGTTCAACTCCCTGCCCAAGCAGAAAATCCCATACCATTTCAGGCAAATGGTTGTCCAATTTCTTCCTAATGCTGTCTACAACTTATTGAGGCAAGTTGTTCCACTGATTAATACTTCTAAGGAAAATTCTCCTTAGTTCTGGGTTAGTTCTGTCCTTAATTAGTTTCCATCCATTGCTTCGTGACCTGCCTTCAAGTGGTTTGGAGAATAGGTTGACTCCCTCTTCTTTGTGGCAGACCTTAGAAGTTGGGAGCTAGAATTTTCCTGGGTCTCTGCAGGCACCATTAGAACATTGTTTCTGAAACTCAGAAATTTTAAGAGGTGTGGGAGTCAAGACCCAGAATATCCCAGCCATGGATTGGAGGACAAGAAAGGAGGTATTAACTGAAAAGGACTTTCCCAAAGAATCTTTCCTGCCTTGGATATGAATAGCTGCACATCTCTAGTCCTAAGTCAAAGTTAGGAGCAAACATGGCTGAAAAAGGGATTTCCTGATCTTGATTGGAACACTTAATGTGAAGAGAGTAAAAGATTAGAAAAAGACATAGCTGAATAATAAGATGCTAGAGGCTGGGGCTTGAGACAGAAGTGGCTTGCTCTTGTCTTCTTTGGAGATGTCGATACAACTTTCCATTCTAGCTAATGTCTCTAGGTCTTCTATCTACCATAAGTGCTATCCAGCTCCAAGATTGACTGGGAAACTGTTATGAAACATTGAAAATTGTTTCTCATCCCAAGTTCATTCCCTCAAGAGTTATGAGTGCCTGATTTGGGACACCCTCTATAGCAGGGGTCCCCAACCTTTTTGGCACCAGGGACCGGTTTCATGTAAAAAAAAATTCCGCGGATCGGTGGGAGCCTCCAGCGGGTGAGTCGAGTCACGTGGCCCACACATGCGTTTGGCGGTCACGTGGAACCCGAGGCTCACTCCGGCCCGGTGACTATCAAGACACAGACCGGCACCAGTCCGCGGCCTGGTGGTTGGGGACCCCTGCTCTATAGGGTAACCCATTTGAGGTACCTTGGTTAAAAAATATTGCTCTACAGTGCACTGTTCTACTCAGGTAAAGGTCATGACATTATGCATGTGAGTACATGTGTGCTTGTGTGACAGTGGTGGGATATGACTGGTATGCCACGGTATGGGTGTATTGGTGCTTGCTGGGAGCACCAGGTACCGTTCCGGTACGGTGCTCTGGAGAGCCCACCTGCCCTCCCACCTTACCTGTATTTGAGCCCATCGGGGCTTCTGTGCACATGCACGGAGCATACGGCGCCTGCGCGACACTCCACTGAGCAGCTGGAGCATCGTGGAGTGTCGCAGGTGGTAAGTGTTGAGTCCCCAAGCCTATGTCCCAGACAACTCGTCTGGTAACCTATGAGTCACCGCATTCCGGAGCTGAGCCAGCAGCTGCAGTGATTAACAGAGACAAGCTGTCTGGAATCTGTCTGGAAAGGAGTTACAATGTTGCAATTGCTTGCTAGGAGTTTCCTGCCTGGTAACTCTATATAAGAGGTTGCCAGAGAAGAAACCTTGCCAGTTGAATCTTGTGTGTGTTGTAAATAGTGTGAATAAACGTTCCTGTTGTTTTGACCATGCCTGAGTCGGAATCCTTTGTCTGATCTAACACTGGCGACGAAGGTGGGATTCAGGCCGTGGCCTTAGAACGCAACGGGTAACGAATACTTCAACAACAGAGCGCAGCGCGACGCACAGCCTCACCATGGCTACGGCGACAATGCCTCCGTTTGCACCGTTCGACCCGATGAAGGAACAATGGGCTTCCTTCTTAGCCCGGTTCGAGTGCTTCTTGATAGCCAGCGACTACGGCGAACTCGCGCCTGCCAGGAAGCTGAGCCTATTCCTCCAGTGCGGCGGCCCTGAATTGTTCGCTACCGCCCGAACCATAGCAGCACCCGCAGCGGTGCACGAAGTGCCGTGGGACGATCTCCTGGGCCGCCTGAGAGCACACTACGCGCCGGCGCCTTCCCGCATAGCGCATCGCTATGCATTCAGGCAATGTGTGCAACAGCCGCAACAGTCGGTAGCCGAGTTCCTGCAGAAATTGAGAGCGACCGCAATCCCCTGCGAGTTCCCTGCTGGCTTCCTGGAGGAATCTCTACTGGAGCAGTTTGTATGCGGCGTAAGAGACATCCGCCTAAAGCGCCGCTTGCTTTCAAAAACTGTCCTGACTCTCGAGCAAGCGGTGGAAGAAGCACGCGCGACAGAATTGTCGGAGATCTCCACATCCGACATGGGCCGCGCGCGCCCTCCTCTTTTCCCCACTCCGCGAGCGTGTCTGGTAGACGAAATAGCGCCGCTGGATGAGCTGGAGGAGGAAGACCGTGGGGACTGCATGAGGGTGACCGGGCGCGTGCTGAATCGCGCATTCACACCGCAGCAGAAGTCCGGGAACTGCCTAGGCTGCGGAGGGGCCCACCAGAGACCAGAGTGCCCATTCAAGGCATCGGTGTGCCGCAGATGTGGCAGGAAAGGACACCTAGCAGCTGTGTGCCGTGCTGCCGCTCCAGCGACAACGCCAGCTGCCGCCTCCAGAACCGTTCCACCAGGACAACGAGGGTCGCAGAAGCATTCAGGACGCTACCAGCCACAGCCGACCGACTGCTTCGCGCTGGCGGAGATGCCCCCAGCTCTAAGCTACGACCAGGCAGAGAGTAGGAGACTGTCAACAGTGGTTTGCTTAGAGGGGGTGGGGGTAAAAATGGAAATAGATTCAGGGTCCTCTAGATCACTCATGTCCTGGGCGCATTTAGTTAAGCTTTGCCCCAAGCTCAGGAAGCAGGATCTCGGCCCCACGGCGACGATCCTGAAAGATTACCAGGGCTCACAAATTCCCATTCTAGGTCTGCACAGAGTGAGAGTAGACTACGGCCCCTTCCACGGATCCCTTCCCATCCTGGTAGTGGCCAAACCCCTAGCTGCCTTGATCGGATTGGACTGGTTTCCAGCCTTGGGACTGTCAGTCCAAGGAGTACACAGCGTGCCAGCCAGTTCTCCGGTAGACGAAGTAATCAGAGAGTTCAACGACGTCTTTGATGGCAGCTTAGGAACGTACAAAGGCACTCCAGTTTCCCTAAATTTGGACCCCCAGGTTGCTCCAGTCCGCTTGAAGGCCCGCAGGCTGCCGTTCGCGCTGAAGCCCAAGGTTGAAGCGGAATTGGATCGATTGGTGGCGCAGGGCGTGCTCGAACCCGTCGATCAGGCGAAATGGGAGACCCCAATTGTGGTCCCCATTAAGCCCGACGGGTCCGTGAGGATCTGCGCCGACTATAAGTCGACGATCAACCTCGGGCTTCAGGCGAACCCATACCCGGTTCCGGTGGTGCAAGACCTACTCCACTCATTGGGACGAGGTCGAGTGTTCGCGAAACTGGATATGGCGCAGGCCTACCAACAGCTCCCGGTGGATGACGAGGCTGCGGAAGCGCAGACCATCGTGACCCACCGTGGGGCTTTCCGCTGTCGCCGTCTCCAATTCGGCGTGTTTGTAGCCCCGGGGATCTTCCAGAGCCTCATGGAGCGACTGCTCCATGGGCTCCCTGGCGTTGTACCGTATTTTGACGACGTCCTGATTGCTGCTTCCAGCATATCAGAACTCGCCAAAACGTTACGGAAGGTCCTCAGAGTTTTCAGGGGCGCGGGTTTAAAGTTGAAACGCAGCAAATGTACGTTTGCTGCGCCTAGGGTGGAATTCCTGGGTTTCATGATTGACGCCCAAGGAATTCACCCAACCCCCTCCAAGGTCGAGGCCATCCAAAAGGCCCCCACTCCTGCCTCCAAAACGGAGCTGCAGGCATTCCTCGGCCTTTTGAATTTCTACGCGCCGTTTATTCCCCATAAGGCATCGCTAGCCGAGCCGCTGCATCGGTTGCTCGACCGATCCGCGGCCTGGCACTGGGGCAGCCGCGAAGCACACGCGTTCGCGGCTGTCAAAGCCATGCTCACGTCAGATGCGGTACTAGTCCAGTACCATGACAGGCTTCCTCTGACGCTTGCGTGCGATGCCTCCCCTTTTGGCCTGGGGGCTGTCCTTAGCCACGTCTTTCCAGACAGCTCGGAAGCCCCCATTGCTTTTTACTCCCAGACAATGTCTCAAACGGAGAGAAACTACAGCCAAATCGACAAGGAGGCTTTGGCTGTAGTGTCCGGGATTAAGAAGTTCCACAATTACCTCTATGGGCGGACCTTTTCTGTTGTCACGGACCATAAGCCGCTCCTTGGGCTATTGGCCGGTGACCGTCCGACACCCCCCATCCTGTCGCCCAGGATGACCCGCTGGACGGAATTCCTGGCAGCGTATGACTATACGCTGCTATACCGTCCTGGCAAGCAGATAGGGCATGCTGATGCCCTAAGCCGCTGCCCTCTCCCGGGGCCGGATCCGGCCCCTGTGCCTGCTCTCTCTGTCCTGATGGTCGCGGAGTCGGACTTGCCCCTGTCCTCTTCCGCCGTTGCCGCTCACACCCGCGCAGACCCCGTCCTCGCCCAGGTCTGCCGATGGGTGCTGAGGGGCTGGCCTTCGGGCAGTGTGGCTGAAAACTTTCGGCCTTACAAGTCACGCCAGCTGGAGCTCTCGCTCCATTGCGGGTGCTTGTGTTGGGGAGATCGGGTCATCGTCCCTTCCCCTCTCCGGCACATGGTTCTTCAGTCGCTCCATGCCAACCACCCAGGCATCGTCCGTATGAAGGCATTGGCCCGGAGCTATGTCTGGTGGCCCGGCATGGACACTGAAGTGGCGGAATGGGTAGCCGCCTGCTCCTCCTGCCAATCGTCCCGGCCGGCCCCGCCGGTCTCCCCGCCGAGGGAGTGGGACGCCCCCAGGTGCCCATGGTCCAGGCTCCACTTGGATTTCACGGGTCCCTTCCATGGCCAGAATTTCCTCGTAGTGGTGGATGCGTTCTCACGCTGGGTGGAGGTGATTCTCATGGCTTCCACCACAGCGGAGAGCACGGTGCGTGCCTTGCGCCGTCTGTTCGCGACCCACGGGTTGCCGGACGTCGTTGTGTCCGACAACGGACCCCAATTTCAATCCTCCACCTTCTTGGACTTTCTGGCCACCCAAGGGATCCGCCACGCGCCGGTCGCCCCTTATCACCCGGCGTCTAATGGACGCGCGGAACGAGCCGTGCGCTCAGCCAAGGAAGCCTTGGCCCGTTTGGATAAAGGGGACTGGCAGGCAAGGGTGGCCGCGTACCTTTTGGGACAGCATGTCACACCTTGCCCAGCCACAGGGAAAAGCCCCGCGGAGCTCTTGATGGGCCGACGCTTGCGGACCACTCTGGACAGACTGCACCCCGATTACGACGGGTTGCAGAGGGGCAACCTGCAGATTCCCACTCCTCGTTTATTTGAAATTGGGGACCTGGTTTGGGCAAGGAACTTTTCAGGGGAGCCGCGATGGATTGCCGCAACCATTTTGGACGTAACCGGACCCTGTTCTTACAGAGTCGGCCTTCAGGATGGATCCGAGTGGCGGCGCCACCTGGATCAACTGAGGCGCCGCCTGCCCGAAACAGCAGTCACCACGCCAGGCCGTTCCTGCCCGTTGGCCCCCGTTGGGCCGTTGTTCTCTGCTCAAGCCGAGCAGTTGTTTGGAACCCCGGAGTCCCTAGCCGGTCCAGACCTCGTATCGGCGGGAACAGCACGGGGAGACCGCCAGGACCTCACAGCCCAATCTGACTCTCAGCTGGGGGCCTCGCCCATCGGGGAACCACCCTACCAGAATAATACTCGCCAGCAAATGCCAACTACCTCAAGCCCGGTCGCCACGCCCCCTCACCCGGACTTGCTAGGGTCGCCATTGCCGCCTACGGCGACTCCACCTCCGAGGGCAGGCCGCGATGACGTAGGCGAAGGCTCCGTGTCCCACAGGGAGGAGCCTCCTCAAGAACTAAGGCGGTCAGGGCGGACCCGACACCGCCCCGCCTATCTGAACGACTACGCGTGCGCATGTACTGTGTTGGACAGAGAACCTAGACACATGCGCACTGACTATGGGGGAAGGAGTGTTGAGTCCCCAAGCCTATGTCCCAGACAACTCGTCTGGTAACCTATGAGTCACCGCATTCCGGAGCTGAGCCAGCAGCTGCAGTGATTAACAGAGACAAGCTGTCTGGAATCTGTCTGGAAAGGAGTTACAATGTTGCAATTGCTTGCTAGGAGTTTCCTGCCTGGTAACTCTATATAAGAGGTTGCCAGAGAAGAAACCTTGCCAGTTGAATCTTGTGTGTGTTGTAAATAGTGTGAATAAACGTTCCTGTTGTTTTGACCATGCCTGAGTCGGAATCCTTTGTCTGATCTAACAGTAAGTATACTTGTGCTTGCTGCATACTTGCTGCACACATGCATGTGGTGGACGCCTGGCCCCCGTTGCACCATACCGGTTGCACCGGGATCCAGACCCCACCATTGTTGTGTGTGTAGAAGAACACACACACAGAATACTGAAGTGTTACAGGACAATATTGGAAAAATGGCATTTGACTTGTTACTCATGGAACAGCTGTAACAATGGTGAACCATTGTAACCATTTAGGCAGCTAAAGTAATGCTATTATACTCTGGAACGACTTACCCCCCGAACTTAGAACGACCAGGGACCTCCGTTCCTTCTGCCAGAAACTTAAAACTTATTTTTTCCAACAGGCCGGCCTGGCCTAGCTTACACCACCCAGCCTATAGTCTGCAGTTAAATTGTTTTAATTGGTTTTTAGGGACACAGTTTTAACTTATTTAAATTTTTTAGCACAGGGATACTAATTTAATCTGGTTTTTAAATTTTGTATATTGTTATGTTTATATATGTTTTTTAAATTTCCTGTGCACCGCCCCGAGTCGCTTCTGGGAAAGGGAGCGGTATATAAATTGAATAAAAGTCTAAAAGTCTAAAGCCTAACTATGATGCAACATAAAAGTTACCGAGCAACAAGAATCCTAAATCATAACCCATTCTTTAGCACAAGTGGGAACTCATAGAAATCCAATCTCTTCTGGTCATGTCAGTTTGAAGAGCCACCTAATTCAAACCACCAATATTCTTTCTTCTAGTAAACACCAGACTAATAGATACTTAAACTACTAAAGTCCAAGTGAAGATCCTGGGGGGAAAAAGGGTTTCTTGAACAAAAAAAAATACACTGAAAACAACCAAGGCGACTTATGAAAACATCAACATTTACAGAGATCCAAGTCACTGCGCTGTAAGAAGAATAAGCGTTGTTCATCTGTAGAACATGAGTTGGCTTACAATAAGTTATGACCATGACCTAAGATTGTGCCCCTGCAGATAAAAGTCAATTGAAACCATAGTTCATGCTCTGTATACTGAACCCTCTATAAGAGGGTTATAACCCTCTTGGTAAAATACCTGGAAAATTCACAATATTTTTATGTATAATTAAGTGTTATCAGATCTGTACAATTTCGTTTCCTTGAATGGAGCCAGATTTTGTTACAACTGCCAACTGATCAGAATGCCCCTAATTGTAACATTCAAATTCTGTTATTCTGTTTTGTCTTTTGATTTTTATTTAATTTAATTTTATTTATGTTTTATTTTGAACTCTGGCCTCTGATCATAAGACATTCTATATAACTACTTATCTAAATCAGTACTTCTCAAACTTGGCAACTTGAATATGTGTTGACTTCAATTCCCCCGAATGCTGAGAGGGGAATTCTGGGAGTTGGCACACTTGTCTTCCCATGGTTGAGAAACACTAATATAGAGCATATGTTGAATCTCCAGCTGAGATGGAAATATTCTTGTGTATTCCCTGAATTCTCCTTTCCAATCTAAGTAGATAAATACTGGGGCTACAACATGGGTGGTTCCTGCCAGTTCTAAGCTTCCACAAATCTACAGTGCCATTTAGAACCAGTTCCAGCTCCCTCACCCCACCCGTCCGCACATCATCAAGATGAAGAGCGAGAGGAGGAATTCTGGGAGTTGAAGTCCACAAGTCTTAAAGCTGTCAAGTTTGAACACCCCTGGGATTTTTTTTCTAAAGGGTTAGGGGTTCAAGGGTCTTGTAACTTGACAGCTTTAAGACTTGCGTGCTTCAAATGCCAGAGTTTCTGAGCCAACATTTTGGTTGCTAAGCAAGAGTGTTGTTAAGTGAGTTTCACCACATTTTACAAGTTGGCCATGCCCATCCAGTCACATGACTGCCAAGCCACTCCCACTTGGTCACATGGCCAGCAAGCCACTCCCACAAAGCAGGCCACACCTACAGAAGAGGTTTTAAAAAGTTTGAAACCCACCACTGGGCTACAACTACTTTTTTACAGTTTTCATTTCTATGTGAAAGATGTTTCTGTTTTCTTATTCTTGAAGATGCTTGGGAACTTCTTCCAAATTTATGTTACCATGTTTTTGAGCTTACTTGACCATTGGAGAGCATGGAAATGGCTGCTATTCTCATTTTAGAAACATCACTTTCCATTAAGCCTGAAATTTCCCTAACTGCACCCATTACCCAATTTCACGAAGCCTCTAAGGCAGTGATGAAATTCAATTTTTTTTACTACTGGTTCTGTGGGCGTGGTTTGGTGGGCATGGTGTGGCTTGGTAGACGTGGCTTGATGGGCGTGGCAAGGATACTGCAAAATCTCCATTCCCACCCCACTCTGGGGCCAGCGGAGATGGCATTGGCCGGTTCTCCAAACTATTCAAAATTTCCGCTACCAGTCTCTGAACTACTGAAATTTCCGCTACCGGTTCTCCAGAACCTGTCAGAACCTGCTGGATTTCACCCTTGCTCTAAGGGCAGGAATATTGTTGTAAAGACTGCCTGGGAGACCAAAAGCCGGGGAGACTGAGATCATCTGGAGATGATTATACAATGCAAACAATTACACTTATGTATATCTATTAGCTATCGTACAGCAAAATCCGTGCATGACATTCCGACTATAACAATTTTTCCTTCTCCACTGAAAGGCATTCTCCTTCATCAGTCTTTGCATGAACTCAGATGAAACAAAGGCTGGAAAATCTGCATTTCTCTAAAACTCAAAAAAAAAAAATCTATTGCCACTCATGTACCTCAGGGTTTAATAGCTTAAGCTTTAGGACAGGTATTTTAGACCAGGTCTATGGAAACTGTTCTCTTGAGGTAAACCTTTATCACTGAATTGTCTCTTCAGATATCGTTGAGCACTCTGTTGGAGTTCTCATGTTAATGCGCTTATTACATGTGTCATTAGAGGATTTTTGCCACAGTGGCTTTAACGCCACAGACATTTTAAGTAGGTTATTCCATCACTTTGCCATTTTGATTATGACAATATCCTGACACCATCTTGAAATGGATTTTTGGAAAGAAAGGCTAACTGTCCAAAGAGGTCCATGCTTCTGCTAATTAAAATAGTCTTAGGTGGTACAACCTTCATAATTCCAACAATGACTATGAAGGATGAGCATGTTGAAAGCCCTTTCTGCTCATTAGCGCAGTTTCTGTCAGACACCACTACCTGCTCTTTCCTTAATGAATGCTAAGCCATCTCTTTAGAAGATTGTGACGCTTCCTTGAAGGGAGGCAACATCTCATTTCTCCCCAAGTTAGTTGCAAGTAAAATCAGAGACAGGGACCTCTTTGACATTTCCCAACCTCCATACTTATTTATCTCTTTGAAACCCTGTGCTCCAGAGATATCACTGTCTTAATTAAGAAGAAGGATGTGACCATGGTAAATTGACTGATTTCATTGATTAAGGACTAGCTGTACAAGAAACATTGATTTTAACAGTGGGTCTACATAAATGTAATTGTTCGAACATGGGGCTGCATAATTATGGTGATGTATGAGAATAGTTGATTTGTCCTTTTCAACCTTCACTAACATCCTTGTGCATGGTAATGTGTTCATTCAATTAGCGCAAAAATCTTAATGTTACAAAATGCCTTTTGCGAAGGCACATGATAATCATTGCAGTCTAATTTAATCTAACATCCACTGGCAGCTAACATCTCTTTATTTTTCCCTTCTGTGCTGTGACCGTTCTCAATTTCTTTTGGCAATGCAAGACAGAGACACCTCAAAAGCCCTTCTCCAATCTAAGAGCCGGGGCAACAGTGTGCACTCACCAAGCTCTTTGCTTATGCACATGTGTTTGTGTATATACACACATTCTGTTTTAATATATACAGAGATGAATTAAGACATGATATTGTTTTAAATTATGGTGCGTGTGTGTATTTCTTAAATTAAAACAAAATTAATGGTAAGATGGTATTTTTTTTATACGAAGCACAAGCAGCAGAGAGAACTTGACTGTACGACACTGCTTCCAGGCCCCATATATGTCCTAGCGACTTTCTTAGAAATTAAAATGGTGGGTCTGGCCACTGAAAACCAATTCTGTGTTTATCACTCTGGCAATGGCCTGTTTCTTTAATGGCCACTCCCCTCTGTCATGGCCACCATTTTGTAAACATGATTTTAATATCTAAAATATTCAGTTATGCCCACTAACTTTTTAAAAAATGGAGACCTTTGACACAAAGTAGGTATTTATCTGGGAAAGTTAATCTATAAATTGTTCATTCATATGTATGTATGTACGTACGTATGTACACATGCGCACACACACACACCAGTGGCCAGCTTTGTGGGAGTGGCTTGCCGGCCATGTGACCGGGTGGGAGTGGCCTCCCAGTCTTGTGACCGGGTGGGAGTGAATTGCCAGTCATGTGACTGGGTGGGCATGGCCAACTTGTAAAATGGGGTGTAACTCACTTAACAACGCTCTTGCTTAGCAACCAAAATGTTGGCTCAGAAACTCTGGCATTTGAAGCACCCAAGCCTTAAAGCTGTCAAGTTACAAGAGCCTTGCATCCCTAACCCTTTGAAAAAAAAACCCAGGGATATTCAAACTTGACAGCTTTAAGACTTGTGGACTTCAACTCCCAGAATTCCTCCTCTCGCTCTTCCTCTTGATGATGGGCGGACGGGCAGGGGGGAGGGAGCTGGAACCGGTTCTAAACGGCACTGTGGATTTGTAGAACCTCTTCTATAGAAGAGGTTAGAACTGGCAGGAACACACCCCTGTCCCTCCCACACACACATATGTATATGTATGTATGTGTGTGTGTGTGTGTGTGTGTATATGGTGCAATTGTCAGAATGAAGTATCGCAGGCTGACTCTTCCCACAGCCAGGAGTTCAGTCCTGACTGGCTCAAGGTTGATTCAGTCTTCCATCCTTCTGAAGTTGGCAAAATGAGGACACAGATAGTTGGGAACAATATGAGGACTCAGATATGGGGGCAATATGCTAACATTTATCAACTGCTCAGAGAGTATTGTAAAGCACTAAGGAGCAGTATATACGTCTAAGTCAGTGATGGATAACCTTTTCCGGAACCGAGTGCCCAAAGCCTGCCCGAACCCCCCCAAATGCAATATGCATGTGCTTCCCGTGCATACATCCCACCTCTGTACATGTGCATGCCCTCACATGCCTCCTTCCCCCCCTCTGCATGCACACACGGCTATCCTGCATGCACCTCCCCATGCATGTGCGGCAGAGACCTGAAGGCCAGGTGGCTGGTGGGAGGCGCACACACATGCGTGACAGAACTGAGCTGGGGCAATGGCTTGCGTGTCCACAGAGAGGATGCTGCGTGCCACCTCTGGCATGTGTGCCATAGGTTTGCCATCCCGCGTCTAAGTGCTATTTCTATTGCTATCATTATTGTCATTATTTATACACGAACTTCTAAAAAAAGTATTAATAATAATGACTATAATGATTATGATGATGACAATATAATCAAGTGATGAAAGTAATGTACTCAAATCTTAACATTATCATCTATTAGGACAGCTTAGAAACACTGAATCAAATTAAATGATCCTTTTAAAGTCATGATCCAGGCAAAGCTACATTTTAATTATATCATGGATAATTAAACATATGCTTAAACATACATTGAGAATGGAGTTGAAAGGGCTTCACTTTGGTTGAATGTTGCACTATGTGTTAGGGTACATTTATGTTGCTCCACCCCAACCTCTCAGAATCAAGATGTGATCTCCTCTTTCAAGTATATCAAGGCCAGTGGATTTCAAATGTTGATCTTACCCATGCTCAGTACAATACCAACAGATGAACATAAAACTAGCAGTGTGGGATTTCCATTACTTGGTCGCTCCTGAAATTGACAGAAAATCCAGCTATCCATAGACGAACAACAAACATGGAAGTAGCCAACAGGACTAAAATCTGATGATTCTATGCATTCTTCTTGCAATGTCTTCAATGCATAAAGCTGGCCTATTGAGTAGACAAAGCTGAAGAAAGGACGTCCTTCCATTTTTTAAAATATCCTTCAGTTGAACTTCACTATTGGTTGACTACATGGAGATCTTCATATTGCCCTCTGGGCAAGAACAGCGAAATGATGTGCTATTATTTTCTTTCAGGATTCTTTTCTTTTATTATTTCTCAGGCTAGCCCACCACTCTGGGAATTTTCATCTAAATAGTAAGGACATTTGACCGTCTTTGAGTTTTGCCACTTCTACAACAATGTTCCTTGTTGGTTTTAAAATTAAACTGATATTTGTGGATAAATGGATAGTCCGATTTATTTTATTTTTATTTTTTATTTATTTAAATTTATATCCCGCCCTTCTCCACAGAGGACCCAGGGCGACGCACAGGAAATTTAAAAACATGCAAAATACAATAAATATAATTTAAAAACTATTAAATAAACCAATCCTGCGCTAAAACCAAAATTTTAAAACCCAATTTAAAACTATCTAAAAGTCCCCATGGGAGGTTAGGCTAGGCCGGCTTGTTGAAACAAATATGTCTTGAGACATTGGCGGAAGAGGCGGAGGTCGGTGATGGTACGTAATTCAGGGGGCAGGTCATTCCAGAGGGCTGGCCCCGCCACAGAGAAGGCTCTTCCCCTGGGTGTTGCCAGCTGGCATTGTCCGGCCGACGGCACCCTGAGGAGGCCCTCTCTGTGGGAGCGTATCGGTCTAAGGGATGTATGGGGCAGGAGGCGGTCTCGCATATATCATTCAGTTCATACCTTATAATGGATATGAAGGTAAGATTGCAATTGCCCAGTTGGGAAAGGGGGGGAATAAGTCTATCCTAGCAGGATTCAGAGAAGTATTTTCTCCCATTTGATGCTATTTATTACTCATCATATCAGAGCAATGGATGAAAGAGGAAACAATTTGCCCATCTTTTCCTTTTTAATGCATACTTATTACTATTTCTACCACAGACAAATCTTCAACATAAGAAAAAGGAAACAAGTTGGCAGTGAGTAAAATACTTTTTGTGAAAGAGTATTACTTTACAGAAAACATAGTTGAAACTTTGAACCAACTTTTGGCAGGGGTAGTGGGTCAATCATCAGTAACTGAGTTTAAACATGCTTGGGATAAACACATATCCATCATCCAACAAAAATTGAAAAAGAAATAATAATAAAAAATAATAGATAAATAAATAAATTTAAAAAACAAAAGAAGAAAAATTCAAAGAGAAAACTTGATAGATCATTGGGTTTTTTTTCTGCCATCAGTTTACTATGTTCTATGTCAAGGTAAAGATAAAGGTTCCCCTTGCACATATGTGCTAATCGTTCCCGACTCTATGGGGTGGTGCTCATCTCTGTTTCAAAGCCAAAGAGCCAGCACAGTCTGAAGTGGTCATGTGTCCAGCATGATTAAACACTAAAGATGCACGGAACACTGTTATCTTCCCACCAAAGGTGGTTCCTATTTTTCTACTTGCATTTTTGCATGCTTTCGAACTGCTAGGTTGGCAGAAGCTGGAACAAGTAACAGGAGCTCACTCCATTGCGCAGCACTAGGGATTTGAACCGCCGAACTGCCGATCTTTACAATACAATACAATAGCAGAATTGGAAGGGACCTTGGAGGTCTTCTAGTCCAAGCCCCTGCCTAGGCAGGAAACCCTATACCATTTCAGACAAATGGCTATCCAACATCTCCACCACTCTGTTGCTGAAGTCGTATTTTCTGCAGTCGGGTTTGGAGAGGTTTACCTTGAGTTTGTACTGATAGTTTGCCCGTATATTATTGTGGTGGGAGTTAAAGTAGTCATTGACATCTTCTAGATTCTGACTGTAGAGTTGTCCAGCAGGATGTAGAGCTGTAAAAATCAGAGGAGAATTATGCACAAAGAAAAAAAAGATCAGGGAGAATAACCTCTAATTCTTAATTTTGTAAACAAGAGCAAAAATAGCACTGACACCATGTCTGGAAGAATGTTCTTTCCAGGGACCACTGAACTGTCTAACAAGGGCACCCTTTCAATCAAGCTGGTTAGCAACATTCCAAACACATCCGCTTTCCCCCCCACATATGCCAGATATTCAGTGGACAGTTCACTGTGTTTATCCCTGATGGATAAAAGGAAAGTCTAAATCCATCCAAAAACCTTTTGCAATCATTATCTAGCCCTTGGGAGAGAAGCAAGTTCAGAATGTAGTTTAAATGGAGGATTAGTTTAAAATGGATTCCTTTCTCTATTATGATAAATCGGCACAAACTGGGAGAAAAAATTGATTTTAGAGCTGCCCATGCAGAGGTTTGCAGAAGCCTGTGTAAGTGACCTGTTTTGAAAATGGTGTGCATATGTGTGCACACACCAACAACAGTTATGCTTGATGTGATTATAAAGCTTTGTGTACATGGTTTGCATGGTTGAGACTCCGGATTCAGTTCACAGTATTTCCAGCATAAGAATGTGTAGTTAGAAGTTTGCAAAGTCGCTTCTAGAAAATATTATTAATACAGTAGTTCAGGGGTCTGCAAAGTTGGCTCTTTGAAGCCGGGTGGACTTCAACTCCCAGAATTCCCCAGCCAGCCATGCTGGCTGGGGAATTCTGGGAGTTGAAGTCCACCCGGCTTCAAAGAGCCAACTTTGCAGACACCTGCAGTAGTTGATTCACACAGAACTTCGTGTGGGCTCAACATCCTTGGGGAAAAGTCAGGGTCCTCTAGGTAGCAACAGATATATATATAAAAACTTAAGATATTTAAAATTATTAGTCGGAGGAGTGGAATTGTGCAGTGAGCCAGAACACACAGTTGTGCTTGATTACTTGGAGAATACAGGCTCCAGCATGAGGCAATGTGCTCTGTGATTGGTTGAGCTGGGTGTGGAGGGGGAGTTCCCCTTTTTCCCCGCCTTTTTTCTCCTGTGGGCCCTGTGTGCTCTGTGATTTACCTCATGATGCCCCTGTTTGCCTGACTATCTAGTTTGCTGTAGATATAGATGTAAAATGTATTCATTTATATCAAACTACGAGTTCATGTCAGCGTCTCTGACTTCATTTGAACACCTTCTGTGCAACTACCTGATAAAACCTATGGGGCTTCAATCATACAATCTCAACAACCATCTTGACTTTTTTTTTATCACTGCCTCTGCGGACACAGCTAAAAAATTCCTCTAGACCTTGGCTATATGATATGTTTTCTGAGTCAATTATACAGCTTAAACACATTAAAAATAGTGCACCTATATAGAACATAGGGACATGGTGGCTCAGTGGCTAAGACGCTGAGCTTGTCGATCAGAAAGAACTGAGGAGAAATTTCCTGACAGTTAGAACAATTAATCAACTCTGCAGTGGGACCAAGAGATTAAGAAACATTATTGCTTGGGCTAAGGCATTTCCATGACTGAATAGGAGAACAAGAGAGATGTGCATCCAGAGTTAGATAAATCCAGCAGACAAAACTTAAAATCCAATAGAGAAGTTCCAAGTTGAGAAACAAGCTTCCTTGTGAGTCAAGCTGCTCAGATGTTGAAAAATATAATAGGTTATCTGAACTTTTGAATGTTGAAATGTGCCCATCGGGTTACCGTGCATTTCACCAGCCAAGAGCCCAGGGTCGGGGTGTGGGGTGTGTGGCGGTTGTTATAAAGGAGAGTCTGGATCCGAGGGAGACCACTGTGTCTCAGATAGCCGGATGTGAGTCCCTCTGTGTGAAGTGGGGTCATAGGAGGCAGCTGGGCTTGCTGATTGTGTATCTGGCTCCCCGCTATGTATCAGCAGCCCTACCTGAGCTTCTCAATGTGATAGCCGAGGTGGCGGTTAATCATGGGGGATTTCAACCTGCCATCGGTAGGTGAGACATCTGAGTTGGCACGGGAGTTCATGGCCTCCATGACGGCCATGGACCTGACTCAGTTAATTCATGACCCCACCCACACTGGAGGACACACACCAGACCTTGTTTTTGTCTCTAGCCAGTGGTTGAGTGATCTTGGTTTAGAGGAAATAGTCATTGAACCCCTGTCATGGTCAGATCACTCTCTCCTTCAGCTTGATTTTCCAACCGCTGCACTGGCTACCTGTGGCTTTCTAGGTGCGCTTCAAGGTACTAGTGACCATCTTTAAAGCGCTCCATGGCAAGGGACCTGGCTACCTGCAAGACCGCCTCCTGCTGCCAAATACCTCCCACCGACCAGTTCGCTCCCACAGAGAGGGACTCCTCAGGGTGCCGTCGGTCAGACAATGGCGACCCCCAGGGGGAGAGCCTTCTCTGTGGCAGCTCCCGCCCTCTGGAATGACCTACCCCCTGGACTACGGACGATCTTGGACCTACATCTCTTCCGTCGGGCCCTGAAGACGCATTTATTCTGTGCTGCCGGCCTGTCGTAGTTTTAAAGGGATTTTAAAGTAATTTTAGCATGGGATTTTAAATATGTAGGCCAAATTTATTTAATATCTTTTAATATATTCTTTTAGATTTTTGTATCACCGATTTTACTGTGGCTGTACACCGCCCTGAGTCCCGAAAGGGAGAAGGGCGGTATACAAATCAAATAAAACTAAACTAAACTAAACTTTTGGTGCTCCGAATTATATATTCGCAGCAAATATTTTGTTCGTTCCTTACTCATTTCTAATTTAGATCTCCCCATGCAAAAGGGTGAGTTAAGTTTACAGTCTTTTGTGCCTATAGTGGTGGTTATAAGTGCTCCAGATTGCCCACAAATCAGATGTGATTAATATAGGCAGAAGATAGTATGAAGATAAAGCACAGAAGAATTCATCCGCTTACATGTGCAGAACGCTGATTATAAATTGGATGAATTTCTATCACCATGGCAGGATAACCCTGAACTGCATTGTATCTAATCAGAAATGTTATGCTCAAAATCCTAAGAGAATGAATATAGATTTAAAATAAGTTGGCCTTCAATGAAATTGGAGGTCAGAAAAGGTATAATGTGCCCTATACATATGAAAATGTTCAGAACAATGAAATAAGAGAACTGGCAGTGGCCAATATATTCTTCATACATTCCTTTAAAAAAAAAAATCTGATCGGGTTTAATTTTGGGTTTTGCTTATTTTTATGGATTGCTTTTAATTGCATGTGTTGCATTTGTTTATTTACTTATTTAGACTCTATTTTACTATAATGGATTGCGAGCCAATCCTTGAAAAGCTATGCCAGAGGGAAAGTCACAATGTGTTTGCATAAATAAACAATATCCGGCACAAATAAAATTCCATTATGTGCTAAGGAGAGCTGAATCCCATTGCCCCGAGAATTAAGCAAAACTGACTTAATTTTTTTTTATTGAGCAGATCATCAGTAATATTTTCTTCGCGTGGTCCTCCTAACTTCAAAGCTACCTTTAGAGCTATACCATGCAGTCCTATGGGCAATGTTCTTCAAAGATTACTCTCTAATAGAGATGTAAAATGTGTACACCCATGTAGGAATAACCTTTCTGTATGGCCATAAATAGACCCCCAAAGGCATCAGTGGATCAGAGAACAAGCTTAAAAGGCCCATAGACCCAGCAGCATCGTTGGGATATGCGTATTAAAAAGCAGTAATAGCGATAGTGGCTTCAATCAAAGTCCTGCCTTTTTTATGTGTGTTCCACTCACAAATACAAAGGACGAGGTTCTCTCATGCAGTTGTGCACCTCATCTTGTCTTAGCCTTCCCCCATCTTCTGGACACCTTTGAACCCCATCTCCTAACTTCTACCCCAAAAATCCAAATGGGGCAGAAGGATTTAGATTAGCCAGTTTATGCAATTTAAATCCCACTAATGTGATTGTTGATATATAGAAACAGAATTCGGATATCTTGAATTTTTTATCCCTCTTGGTTTTAGAACTTGGTTGTCTTGTCTTTATTACAGGTAGCCCTGTCATAGAGACAAGACAATTGTCTCGACTTATAAGTACGATTAACCCCAAAATTTCTGTTGCCGAGCAAGATAGTTATTAAGTGAATTTTTCCCCATTTTATGATCTTTCTTGCAAAATTTGTTAAGTCAGGGGTGTCCAAACTGGGGAACTTTAAGACTTGTGGACTTCAACCCCCAGAATTCTGGGAGTTGAAGTCCACAAGTCTTAAAGTTCCCAAGTTTGGACACCCTATGTTAAGTAAATAACTGAAGTTCAGTTAATAACACGGTTGTTAAGCTGATCTGGCTTCTCTATTGACTTAGCTTATCAGAAGGTAACAAGAGGGGATCATGTGATGCCAGGACATTGCAACCGTCATAAATATGAACCAGTTGCCAAGCATTTGAATTTTGATCATGTGACTACTGGGATGCTGCAACAGTCATAAGTGTAAAAAATGGTCCCTTTTTTCAGTGCCATTTTAACTTCGAACGGTCACTAAACAAACTGCTGTAAATCAAGGACTACCTATAATGTATTTCTTTGACACAAGATGCAGATCTATTCCTTGGTTTTATTTGATCCCTGTTATTCATTTATATGGCTATCACTGATTGTATATTCTCCTGTTTAATTTTGTTGTCATTACTTGGAAAGTAGTGTAGAATTCATTTCCATTTGATTTAGATTTAGATTTTATTAAATTTATATCCCGCACCTATATCCAATAGGACCCAGGGCGGCGCACAGGCATTTAAAAAACACAATATACAGTACAAAATATACAAGCATCCTAAAACCTTATTAAATTAAATACTCCTGCGCTAAAAAATATAGTTTTAAAACCCTCTAATTAAAAACTTGTAAAGCTAACCCTCAGTTGTTTATCGGGTGGATTTACCCTAAGCCGGCTTGCTGAAACAGGTGCGTTTTTAAACGCTGGCGGAATAGGCGGAGGTCCAAGGTGGTACGGAGATCGGGAGGTAGGTCGTTCCAGAGGATAGGGCCCGCCACAGAGAAGGCCCTTCCCCTGGGCGTTGCCACCGGCATTGCCCGGCTGACGGCACCCGGAGAAGACCCTCTCTGTGGGAGCGGATCGGATGAAGGGATGTATGGGGCAGGAGACGGTCCATTTGGAATACCTCTTCATTGTTACTTGAGTTTTTCCAGGTGGCTGTATAGGAAGGAACCAAAAAACACCCAGAGAAAACCTCTATAGCCTATGATTTTGTCTGTGTGTACATGTATGGAAAGTATCATTTAAAAAAATAATAATAATAATAGTAATCTTACGCAGAACAGTTTCTGAGCAGCTGATAGCTAAAAAGCCATCAAATACCACTGTTAACTATAGTAATTTACTCTATAATTTAATGTAGGCCTGACCTCTGTCACAAGTTAATACACCATGAAGAATAGTGTGCAAAAACAGCTTATTAATGAATTGGAGAAATAATATGACATTGTTTTTGCCATGTTCTCGTGAAATATCTTAATACTGGAGTTAGCAGAGCTGAGACAATTTTCACTATGTAATTACGTCTTGTCCATATCTTACTAACTTGTGCTGTGATTAAGAGACTTTTTAATTATGCCATCCAAAGACAGTTGTTTAATTTCATAGTGGGGGGAGAAGGGATAACTCCGGACATTATCAAAGCAACATTTCATTGAGCTTTAATAATATTGGTGTGGGAGGGGGGGCAGCTCTCACAGTCATGATGAAAGAATCATTTAGAGTTTAAGGGTGAAATTCAGAGTTGCCTCGTCTGGATCTTTCCATTGACTGGAAATCGGACTTGGATTTAAGGCTAGAAATCTTAATTAGGACTAGAAAGTAATTCCCATAAATATATTACATAACTCTACATTGAATCCAGAAATTGGTCTGCCTATTTTCAGACCTCTCTACAAAGGATGGGGTGATAAAAATGTTTCATGATCTGGGGAATAATTATATCAACTCTTTAATAAATTCTATTTTATTTAGGATTAAATTCAATTATTTTTAAGGCCTCAGTTCAAATGGCCCCATTTGTTTCTTTGTTCTGGTTCAGTCCAGACTATAGACCAACATAACTATAGTCTAATAACTATTCCTAGCCTAAAAGGATGGTGCACCCTTAAATTCAATGATGAAAAAAGTAAGCTTCTATATTTAGGCAAGAAAAACAAAATGCACAGGTACAGTATATGTGGTACCTTGATCAATAGTAGTAATTGTGAAAGAGATCTTGGAGTCCAAGTGGACAATCATTTAAATGTGAGCCAGCAGTGTGCAGCAGCTGCCAAAAAAGCCAACACAGTTCTAGGCTGCATAAACAGAGAGATAGAATCAAGATCACGGGAAGCATTAATACCACTTTATAGTACCTTGGTAAGGTCACACTTGGAATATTGCATTCAGTTTTGGTCGCCACAATGTAAAAAAGACATGAAGACTCTAGAAAGAGTGCAGAGAAGAGCAAAAAAGATGATTAGGGGACAGGAGGCTAAAACATGTGAAAAACAGTTGTAGGAACTGGGTATGTCTAGTTTAATGAAAAGAAGGACTAGGGGAGACATGATAGCAGTGTTCCAATATCTCAGGAGCTGCTACAAAGAAGAGGGAATCAAGCTATTCTCCAAAGCACCTAAGGGTAGAACAAGAAGCAGTGGGTGGACACGAATCAAGGAGAGAAGCAACTTAGAACTGAGGAGAAATTTCCTGACAGTTAGAACAATTCATCAGTGGAACAGCTTGTCTCCAGACGTTGTGGATGCTCCAACATTCGAAGTTTTCAAGATGTTGGATATCCATTTCTCTGAAGAGATGTAAGGTTTCCTGTCTAAGCAGGGGGTTGGACTAGAAGATCTTCAAGATCCCTTCCAACTATTCTATTCTATTCTATTCTATTCTATTCTATTCCAATATTCTGTATTGCAGTTAAAAACTCAATTCACTATTGATCTTAGAGATACTATTCAACAATTCTGGGATGTTGAAAAGCCGTTGAGTTATATTGGTTCATCTGATACATAGAGTCATATGTGATTGACTGATTATTGATGTTTCTATTCTGCTCTACTCCAAATGGTTTTGAGCACAAGGAAACCAGAAAATGATATAGTAGGCAGTCATCATTGTAGCCATTATCTATTCACTGCAGGATGAAGGCCTCATGGTTCCAACCAATATGATCTTGAGCTTTCTTTTGTCAATTGGGCCTGCAATACTTGCTGGCGTTGTCAATCCATCTATTACATGTCTTTCGTGGACTCTTTTCATTAAGTGGAATTAAATTCTACAATTGCCTTGGTCCACCTGTCATCGGTTCTGGCTGTGTGACCAGCCCATTTTCATCTTGATTCCATCTTCTCTCTTGATGATATCGTACACTTTCATTTGTTCTCTAATCCATGTTCAGGTCTTTCTATCTTGTCTTATGATGCCGAGCATGTGTCTTGCAATGGCTCTTTGTGCCTCTCACAATTTTTGTATTGATTGTGAAGCTAGTGTCCATGTTTTGCTGGTGTATGTTACAACAGGTAGAACACACTAATTGAAAACTTTTTTCTTCATAGGGGGTGGGTTGTTCTTGATAATTATGCTTAGCTTGTCTGCCAACCACATTTAACACCCCATTCAAATTCCTTTATATAGCAGGCAATATCATGACACTAATTAGCAGAAACAGATTCTAAAGAATTGTAACATCTCCCAAATGTTCTCTTGTAGAGCTAACTTTTAATTTCTTTATATAAATTCATTATTTTATTTATTTACCTATCTATCTATCTATCTATCTATCTATCTATCTATCTATCTATCTATCTATCTATCTATCTATCTATCTATCTATCTATCTATCTATCTATCTATCTATCTACCTACCTACCTACCTACCTACCTACCTACCTACCTACCTACCTACCTACCTATCTATCTATTGAATTTATATTGCTGCCTATTTGCCCATGGTGACTCAAGGTGGCTTACAGAATAAAAACCACATTTAGAAAAAATAAAAACTAACAAAAAGAATAAAAATATAATAAATATAGTACAATATAACAAAATCGCCCCTCACCTTTCACCCCTCCCCCCCAGTGAGAGCAGATCACAGGAGCCTTTTAATGAACTCCATCCTGCTCTGGATTCCCCAGACCCGCTGGCAGAACCTGGTTTTCAGCACCTTCTGGGAGAGTATTAGAGTGGAGGCTGTTCTAATCTCTGTGGGAATGATGTTCCAGAGAGAGGGAGCCACCACGGAGAAGGCCCTTCTTCTGGGTCCCACCAGGTGTATCTCCCTCAGGGACAGGACCCGCAACATTCCCTGCTTCCCCACTCTGAAGGGTTGAGTAGATGTGATCAGCAAGAGACGGTCCTTCAGATAACTTGGTCCCAAGTGTTGAAGGGCTTTAAAGGTGGCAACCAGCACCTTGAAGCAAATCGGCAACCAGTGCAGCTCCCACAGGAGAGGTGATACATGTGCACACCAGGTCTGCACAAAACTATGTGGGCTGCTGCATGTTGCACCAACTGGACCTTCTGAACGCTTTTCAAGGGCAGCCCCATGTAGAGCGTATTGCAATAGTCAAGATGGGAAATATCTAAGGCATGAGAGACTGTGAGAAGGGACTGTTGGTCCAGGAAAAGGTGTAACTGGTGCACAACCCACAGTTGCACAAAGGGCCACCTAGCCATAACTGCCACCTGCTCTTTGAGGTATGGAAGAGGTATTATGGAAGAGGTAGTGCTTACATTTGAAGGCAAACTGTTCTATAAGGGGTGCACCACCACTGAGAAGTCCACCTTTGTGATGCCTATATATCTTTGTGATTTCTAAAGATGGAACTCCTTTGAAGACAAAATCCTTAACCGGGACCTAATGGGGTGTCTATAGTCTCTCAAAAATGTCCAGCAAATTTTACATTAATATTTGTCAGAATATATACATGAACTGGAACAGGGCATAGCAACAGGTCAGCCAATGGGGGACTGTTTGATAACTGAAACATAGTATTTGTTGTCTAAGGCCATAAGAGACAGTTTGGAGCCTGGCGTAACTGTTCTGTATATAAGCTTGAGGGCACTAGCTTCTCCCTCATCCATTTTGCCTTCTCCATTTTGTGCTTCCATTTTGTGCTGTGTTTGTACTTGCTCCATCTCTCCACTCTACCATGTTGGAAGAACCACTCGTGGTATTGCATATATGTCTCGTGCTATCTTTATATAAATAAAAATGTAACAAGAGTTTGTTCAAAACCGGTAATCTCCGAAAGTACTGCATCGATCGCTTCCAAATTTTAACACAACATTCCTTTCAAATACGGCACCAATAATATATATAGATTGTGTAGATGTCACACCTGTGCCAGGTACACGCAACGGAAATGTGAAAAATGTAGGTAGATGGATACAGAGAGAACAGTGAGCCATTGGATGACATAATACAAAATGTCATAATACACTGTCCATAAGATTCAAGGAGAAATACAGTAGCTAGGTAGGTAGGCAACTATAGGGATAGAGAGAGGGAGGGAGAAATGCAGTAGGTAGGTAGGTAGGTAGATAGGTAGGTGGATAGAGAGAGGGAGAAATATGGTAGGTAGGTAGGTGGATAGAGAGAGGGAGAAATACAATAGGTAGGTAGGTAGTTACGTAGTTAGGTAGGTAGGTAGGTAGGTAGGTAGGTAGGTAGGTGGATAGAGAGAGGGAGAAATACGGTAGGTAGGTAGGTAGGTAGGTAGGTAGGTAGGTAGGTAGGTAGAGGGATAGAGAGAGGGAGAAATATAGTAGGTAGGTAGGTAGGTAGGTAGGTAGGTAGGTAGGTAGGTAGGTAGAGGGATAGAGAGAGAGGGGGAAACTCCACCCTCAGGTTGTGTCCCTCTGGGCCACAGCAACGCGTGGCCGGGAACAGCTAGTATTGTATATAAAGAGAAGTTAATGAATCCTGCTGAATCAGTTATCTGTTTGTGCTTTCTGGATTTGATTTCTGCAACAAACTCTGACAATATTTGTTTTATATCTGAGCACTGAGGAGACAGGAGTCAGTTAACCAACAAACTTTATTAACACGACCAGTAACTAACAACAAACGCAGTTCCTCTGACAGCCTTTTATACTCGAGCTGTCAGAGGAATAGCCAATCGGAACTCTGCAATTCTCCCGCCGGCCGGTTGTTGCGTCGGAGCCAATAGGATCACTCCTATCTTTGACAGACACCCGGCAGTTGTAAAAGTGAGGACTTAACAGCAATGATTCTCTCAATTGCCAATGCTGTTTAATCTTTCATATGTCCTTTACCCCTTAAGCTCTAATTTCCATTCTTGTTATGGAGGATGGTTGAGCTCATCATAATCAGGTATTTCTTACTTCCTTTTAAGATGTATGATCCAGTCTTTCAATCCCAAAGTATCTTCTCTGAAATGACGAGAGAAACATTTTCATTTGGGTTCTTAAAAATGCCATTATGTAATTTGGGAAAAATGGTAGAGGTGGTTGGAAGATAGAAAGAAATAAGAATTTGGAAAAAGGTAGTTTGTATTATAGATGTAGCTGGAATTAGTGATAAAAGTCTAAGAAAAGTAGGATCTATAAGTTTAGGAAAAATTGTATACTAGTAGAAGAAAAACAAAGACTGCCTGATGCAAATAACTTAACATAGATTGATAAGTAAAAGAGAAAGAAATAATGGGAATAAAAGTGTAAAATTGCATAGAAATGTATTGAGAGGGAGTGTTTGTCAAGATGCAACGATAGATATCTGCTAAAAGAAGGAACGTGAAGTTCCGATGTGATGTGAAAATGTATGTCTTCATCAATGTGTTTATGTGTTTATAATAAAAAATATTAAAATAAATAAATAAAATAAAATATTATTTTACCAGAAATCTTCATAAATCTGGCACAGATAATTTGAAATTTAAATATATAAATATTGAAGATGAAAAGGAAGCTAATGGGCATGTGGCTCTTGGGAATTCCCAGAAAGTAGACTTCAGAAGAACTTAGTGGGTTGTTGTTTTTTTTACCAAGTTTCTGGAGCTAAATTAATTTCACTTCCTATTTGTTTTGAGAGTTTTCTTAACCCCCATAGGCCAATGGGATTATCTTCATGTTGGAGCTATATGCACCTGTTGACTGAGACCAGTACAGAATAGTGAAAATGCGATTCATTGAAGTGTGCTTAGTCCAAATACATGTTAATTAAAGATATCTTTTGCAACCACCTGTTGAACTTCATTTTGTTCCATCTTTTGCATTCGGCATGTGTAGCCAACAGAGTATCCTAGACAGTTTGGCAAGAAACTCTTGATCAGGATCCAAGCCTTGCCTTAAGCTTCAGTCTTCTTGCCTCTGAACTTTGGGGGGAAAAAAGACATGGGATATTGCTTAAATTCTCCTTGTACTCTTTCATTCCAATCCATCTTCCTAGTCTTAATGGCCGTCCATTTGCTAAGAGAGCTGTGGCCAACCATTGTGTATGGACAGTTACAAATGGAGAACATACGTATGTATATGCATACTTACATATATAGATAGACAGTTTGGTCTATTGGTTAAGGCACCAGGCTAGAAAGCAGGAGACCATGAGTTCAATTCCCACCTTAGCCATAAAAGCCAGCTGGGTAACTCTGGGCCAGATAATAATAATAATAATAATAATAATAATAATAATAATAATAATAATAATAATAATAATAATAATAATAATAATAATAATAATAATAATAATAATTTAATTTGTAGACCGCTCCTTCTCCCCATAGGGACTCGGAGCGGTGCACAGGCAGAATAAAAACAACAAGTATACAAACATATTTAAAAACGAATTAAACCTTATTCCTTTGCTAAAAATTCCCCATTAAAACTAAAACTAAACTAAACTAAAATTCCCAATAAATTAAGTATAATAAAACCCCATAGAAAGAGAGACTACCCTAGGCCGGCCAGGCAGAAAAGATGTGTTTTTAATTTTAGACGGTAGGAGCGGAGGTCCGTGGTCGTTCTAATGTCGGGGGGAAGGTCGTTCCAGAGGGCTGGGCCCACCACAGAGAGAGCCCTTCCCCTGGGCGCCGCCCGCTGACAAAGTCTAGTGGACGGCACCCGGAGAAGTCCCTCTCTGTGGGAGCGAATCGGCCGTGAGGATGTATGAGGCAGGATACTTTCTCGCAGCCCAACCCATCTCATAAGTATGTTGTTGCAGGGAAAATAGGAGGAGGAAGGTGTGTTGAGATATTTACCACCTTGAGTTATTTGGAAAAATAACAAAAGCGGGATACATATAAATAAATGAAAAATACTGGATAATACATAATCTGGGAAAAAGAAGGATGGCATGGGCAAGAGTTGCAGCAAATGAACATCCTCATAGGTGCTAAAAGCAAGCTAACACTCATCTGTTGTTCTCTTTGACATCCTTTTTCCTCCACTGAGTCAAGGCATTTTCCACTTATTCTTGAGTCAGCAAACATTAATTAATTATGGATCATCCAGTTGCTATCAAATTTTAGTGACTACATAGATTTAGGTCTCCCTTTTGAGGTGAACCCACAAATAATATTTTCTGCATGTTTAGAACTTAGGGTATTTGAGGGTCTCCCAATATTCTCAAACTTGAGAAATTCTAGAGGATGGAATTCACACCTGACGAGAGGAGATTGGGATTGGACTAGAAGACCTCCAAGATCCCTTCCGACACTGGTTTTCTGTATTCTGTAAGACTGACCTTCTTCAGAATGATCTGATCCCACCTTCACCAATCAGGTCTTCTAATAATGTATTCTTCATCACTAACTAACTCCATCCACTTGGATGCTGGTGGTCATGTCCTTCTCTTTTTATGGAAATTCTCAGTCATCCAGATCCTGGTTGTCCCAAAGGTGCATTTTCAAAAGGCAACTGAACTTGGTTTTTTTCCTAGAAGATATTTTACTTCTCATCCAAGAAGCTTCTTCAGCTAATACAACATTATGGTCTAACAAACCATAAACAAACAGAACTGGTGACGTGTGTGTGTGTGTGTGTGTGTGTGTATGGCAACACCCTGGTAAGCCCCAATTAAGGGAGGAAGCGAGCTGCTTTCCTTTTCTGTGTTTCGGCCCATCACAAGAGACCATGCAGACAGAAAGCTATTTGTTTCGTTGCCTTTTGTTTCCATTTGTGTTTTACATTTGTGCTTCCTCCCTTAATTGGGGCTTACCAGGATGTTGTGACACAAGTATATACTTACTCCCCTGGCTCAGCTGATCAGGAGGAGAACCAGTGGTCTAGTGGCAATTACAACTGCCTCACATGTAATATTTCCCTGGTTTGAATCCCAGTAAGGGTATGGCTAGCTGATGAGAGCTAAATAGCTTGAAATAGATCTATTCTAGTCTCCCTTGTTTATTTATTTATCAGCACAATATATATATATTTATTTCACCACTGTCAAGATCTACTTCCAATTTTCCTTCTGCTGCTACAGTTTGGCCTACATTTTTCATCCTATCTTCCACTCTGTCACAAACAAATTTCCCTTTTTCCCTCTATTGTATCTCCTCCTAAATTGTCTGGGGAGGCAACATGACTACTTCTGAATAAACATGCAGATGGTTGCATTTTGAGGATATCTGTACTGGGCTAATTTGTGGCTGTTAGATAGGATTTCTTCTCCTCTAGAAATGACAAGCTTCTAGCTTTCCAAATATTTCGTACATTTCAGAGAAAATGCAGCCAGCAATGTCATCGTGACGAGGCATTTTTATAGTGCCATAAAAATTCAGAGTCACCATAAATTCTGATTGCTAAAAAGTCTGGCATTTATGGCACCTTCTACAAGGACATATTTTAAATGATATTCAAAAGCAGTGTGATAAGTTTTATTTAGTTGAAAAAGTCGGATTAAAAAGCCAACCATCCTCTCCTTATACAGCAGAGATGGTGGGGGGAAAACCGAGGGATGTTTCTAGAATTAAGGAAATTGGATGAAGGCCTCCCTCCCTCCTTTTCCCTCGCTCTCTTAATCCTACGCAAATTCATTAGCCCCCAAAGTGTGAAATCTTCATGTCTTATTCAGATGAAACTATTAATTAAAACTCATAATTAGCATTTGCCAAATTATGTCTAATACAGGTTGTTAATAATAGTATCATGTATCAAGGATGCAAGCGCATTATAACATTGCTTTGAAGTTTCAGTGCCCATGTAATTGATTTGCATATCGTTATTTTGTCTGGGTGTGTTTTCTTTTTCAAAAATCCCTGCATTCATAATGCATTTTCTAAAGATTTGTTCCAGTCTGGATTTTTTAAAATATGGAGGAGATTGTATTTCTTTTCAACTATCTGTAAAATCTTTCTTTCCTTCCTCCCTCCCTCCCTCCCTCCCTCCCTCCCTCCCTCCCTCCCTCCCTCCCTCCTTCCCTCCTTCTTCCTCCCTCCCTCCTCCCTCTCCCTCCTCCCTTCTTTCCTTCCTTCCTTCCTTCCTGTCTCCTTCCATCCTTCTTTCCTTCTTTCCTTTCGCCTCCCTCCCTCCTTCCCCCTTCCCTCCCTCCCATCATCCCTCCTTCCTTCCCTCCTTCTTTCCCTCCTTCTTTCTTTCTTTCCTTCCTCCCTCCATCCTTCTTTCCTTCCTCCCCTCCCTCCTCCTTCCCTCCTCCTTCTCTCCTCCCTCCCTCCCTCCCTCCCTCCCTTCTTCCTCCCTCCCTCCTCCCTCTCCCCTTCCTTCCTTCCTTCCTTTCTTCCTGTCTCCCACCTTCCTTCCTTCTTTCCTTCTTTCCTTTCTCCCTCCCATCATCCCTCTTTCCTTTCCTCCTCCCTCCCTCCCTCCCTCCCTTCTTCCTCCCTCCCTCCTCCCTCTCCCCTTCCTTCCTTCCTTCCTTTCTTCCTGTCTCCCACCTTCCTTCCTTCTTTCCTTCTTTCCTTTCTCCCTCCCATCATCCCTCTTTCCTTTCCTCCTCCCTCCCTCCCTCCCTTCATCCCTCCCTTCCCTCCTCCCTCCCTCCTCCCTTCCCTCCCTCCCTCCTCCCTCCCTTCATCCCTCCTCCCTCCCTTCCCTCCTCCTTCTCTCCTCCCTCCCTCCTTCCCTCCTTCCTTCCCTCCTTCCTCCCTCCCTTCATCCCGCCTCTTCCCCTCCTCCTTCTCTCCTCCCTCCCTCCTCTCTTCCCTCTCTCCCTCCCTCCCGCCCGCCCGCCCGCCCGCCTGCCTGCCTGCCTTCCTATTATCTCATGATGCATCATTTTTTTCCTTGTGGCATTTTTTAAAGATAGATAAATCTTAAGCTAAATGCCAACAGTTGTCTATTCTATTACCAACTTTAGTGATGAGTACCGTGCACTATGTTTGCATAGTTTATTTTACCAAGATGGTCTGAGATTAGCAGACTAACCAATTTCATTGTAATTTTTACAATGACAATAAAGATTATTATTATTAATAAAAAGAAAATAGACAGTCACACATCATGGAACTGAGCTTGCATGCTACAAAATGCAGGAAGGAACAAATCCACCCTTGGTCCAAATTGGCTGTTTGGAGAATCATAGCCATTTTAAGATGCAGCTGTTGCACCCCTTTTCTTTCCACTTTTTGGGAGTTCAGCTCCTGACACACCCTTTGTATATCAAGTGCAACTATAAATCTGTAAAGTAATAGTGCAAGCCTGAACTAAATACGCAGCCTTAAGGAGACTTAGTAGGGATTCTATGCATATTTAGACAGTGGATTTTTAGTCTTATGTATATTTACTGTAGGTCCAGCTGTGCAGAGTTTATTCCATCTTGTGTAAGTCTGCCTAAGGTTGTAATTTAAGACTTTAATTCTATGCAAATACTAGGGGGTGACCACAGTAATCATACATGGCATTGCTTGGTATATCATATCGAATTTAATACAACTTACTTTTAATAAAAAAATATGCATCTCAGCCAAAAGCACAATTGGCTAAAATGGCAGCTTTACTCTTTTGAACCAATGCTTTTGCTAAACAAAGTGATGCATGGGACTTTAAGAATACAGCCCAGTGTGCACATTCTTTGGCTGATATTTTTCTTAATATTAAGCAAGTAACAGTTCCATTATTTTTAATATGTAAAGGAAGGAGTAGTCACCTTCCAGCATATTTAACAAACCACATAAGTGATAAAAAGAGAGTCACACTTTTTTCCTATGAGTGTTGAAAGAATGAAGGAAGGAAATGCCATTAGATCAATCTGAGAAGGAAAGATGAAAAATAGATAGAAAAGGAGAGGGAGGGAGGGAGGGAGAGAGGGAGGGAGGGAGGAAATGCCATTAGATCAATCTGGGAAGGAAAGATGAAAAATAGATAGAAAAGGAGAGGAGGGAAGAAAAGGAAGGAAGGAAAATGCCATTAGATCAATCTGAAAAGGAAGGATGAAAGGGAGATAGGAAAGGAGAGGGAGGGAGGGAGAAAAAGGAAGGGAGGAAGGGAGGGAGGGAGGAAGGAAGGAAATGCCATTAGATCAATCTGGGAAGGAAAGATGAAAAATAGATAGAAAAGGAGAGGAGGGAAGAAAAGGAAGGAAGGAAGGAAGGAAGGAAGGAAGGAAGGAAAATGCCATTAGATCAATCTGAAAAGGAAGGATGAAAGGTAGATAGGAAAGGAGAGGGAGGGAGGGAGAAAAAGGAAGGGAGGGAGGGAGGGAGGGAGGGAGGAAGGAAGGAAGGAAATGCCATTAGATCAATCTGGGAAGGAAAGATGAAAAATAGATAGAAAAGGAGAGGAGGGAAGAAAAGGAAGGAAGGAAGGAAGGAAGGAAGGAAGGAAGGAAGGAAGGAAGGAAAATGCCATTAGATCAATCTGAAAAGGAAGGATGAAAGGTAGATAGGAAAGGAGAGGGAGGGAGGGAGAAAAAGGAAGGGAGGGAGGGAGGGGGGAGGGAGGGAGGAAGGAAAGGAGGAAGGAAGGGAGGAAGGAAGGAAGGAAGGAAGGAAGGAAATGCCATTAGATCAATCTGGGAAGGAAAGATGAAAAATAGAAAAGGAGAGGAGGGAAGAAAAGGAAGGAAGGAAGGAAGGAAGGAAGGAAGGAAGGAAAATGCCATTAGATCAATCTGAAAAGGAAGGATGAAAGGTAGATAGGAAAGGAGAGGGAGGGAGGGAGAAAAAGGAAGGGAGGGAGGGAGGAAGGGAGGAAGGAAGGAAGGAAGGAAATGCCATTAGATCAATCTGGGAAGGAAAGATGAAAAATAGATAGAAAAGGAGAGGAGGGAAGAAAAGGAAGGAAGGAAAATGCTATTAGATCAATCTGAAAAGGAAGGATGAAAGGTAGATAGGAAAGGAGAGGGAGGGAGGGAGAAAAAGGAAGGGAGGGAGGGAGGAAGGGAGGAAGGAAGGAAGGAAGGAAATGCCATTAGATCAATCTGGGAAGGAAAGATGAAAAATAGAAAAGGAGAGGAGGGAAGAAAAGGAAGGAAGGAAGGAAGGAAGGAAGGAAGGAAGGAAAATGCCATTAGATCAATCTGAAAAGGAAGGATGAAAGGTAGATAGGAAAGGAGAGGGAGGGAGGGAGAAAAAGGAAGGGAGGGAGGGAGGAAGGGAGGAAGGAAGGAAGGAAGGAAATGCCATTAGATCAATCTGGGAAGGAAAGATGAAAAATAGATAGAAAAGGAGAGGAGGGAAGAAAAGGAAGGAAGGAAAATGCCATTAGATCAATCTGAAAAGGAAGGATGAAAGGTAGATAGGAAAGGAGAGGGAGGGAGGGAGAAAAAGGAAGGGAGGGAGGGAGGAAGGGAGGAAGGAAGGAAGGAAGGAAATGCCATTAGATCAATCTGGGAAGGAAAGATGAAAAATAGAAAAGGAGAGGAGGGAAGAAAAGGAAGGAAGGAAGGAAGGAAGGAAGGAAGGAAGGAAGGAAGGAAGGAAGGAAGGAAGGAAAATGCCATTAGATCAATCTGAAAAGGAAGGATGAAAGGTAGATAGGAAAGGAGAGGGAGGGAGGGAGAAAAAGGAAGGGAGGGAGGGAGGAAGGGAGGGAGGAAGGAAGGAAGGAAATGCCATTAGATCAATCTGGGAAGGAAAGATGAAAAATAGATAGAAAAGGAGAGGAGGGAAGAAAAGGAAGGAAGGAAAATGCCATTAGATCAATCTGAAAAGGAAGGATGAAAGGTAGATAGGAAAGGAGAGGGAGGGAGGGAGAAAAAGGAAGGGAGGGAGGGAGGAAGGGAGGAAGGAAGGAAGGAAGGAAATGCCATTAGATCAATCTGGGAAGGAAAGATGAAAAATAGATAGAAAAGGAGAGGAGGGAAGAAAAGGAAGGAAGGAAAATGCCATTAGATCAATCTGAAAAGGAAGGATGAAAGGTAGATAGGAAAGGAGAGGGAGGGAGGGAGAAAAAGGAAGGGAGGGAGGGAGGAAGGGAGGAAGGAAGGAAGGAAGGAAATGCCATTAGATCAATCTGGGAAGGAAAGATGAAAAATAGATAGAAAAGGAGAGGAGGGAAGAAAAGGAAGGAAGGAAGGAAGGAAGGAAGGAAGGAAGGAAGGAAGGAAGGAAGGAAGGAAGGAAAATGCCATTAGATCAATCTGAAAAGGAAAGATGAAAAATAGATAGAAAAGGAGAGGAGGGAAGAAAAGGAAGGAAGGAAGGAAGGAAGGAAGGAAGGAAAATGCCATAGATCAATCTGAAAAGGAAGGATGAAAGGTAGATAGGAAAGGGGAGGGTGGGAGGAAGGATATCCAGCTAATAAAAGTATGAGACCGAAAAAGCCATGTGCGTAAGGCAAAGTGGTAATAATAATTCATACGGCCACTGATCTTGAGAATTTCAAAGGTAACATTTTTACAAGGTTAAGATGTCATTGAACCTCTTCTATGAAATATTACACGCAAACACCCCTTTTCTCCATCTTCCACAAATCTGCCTTGTTCTATCTACCTGCATTAAAAACAAAGCCATTCCATTAGGGTGGCTGGGAAGCAAATTGTCTCACTTCGTTAATGTTTGCTTTATATTCCATCTGGACTTCTTCTTCTTCTTCTTTATTTGCTAGGAATGCATCAAATTCCCTTGTTCATATCTGTAGTCTTTAATGCCAACCTTTCGCTATCTTTTTTTTTTAAAGGGGGGCTTATCCACAACCTGTTCCTTGATCTGAACACTGCAGATGTTCTTTCTTTGGGGGCATGAAAATTAGTTATTCTTATCATGGCATGTGAAATTTTCAAGTTGGAGACACTTCTTGGATCAGCCCCATAGGTTTACAGGAGGGTGCTGTTGACGTGACCAGACTCTCAATCAAATGTATTTGAAAATAAAATAAGCAGTTATTGATTGTCTACTGCGGATAGCCTCAAAGCTGCTTAGAAAGGCTGGTGCCTAAAAAGAAGAGGGATCTTCAGCATCGGTTATCGGCAGCACAGAATGGAGCGCTTTGTAAGGACACTAATTTTAGTGAGCGTAATTAACAAATTATACTTACTAATTATAACTCAGTATAATGAGCTATATTCATTAGCTGCACACGGACCCCTGCTTGTATTTGAAAAACAAGATAGCGCTGTAAGAAGGAACAGAATTCTTTTTCTGGCTAAGGCTTGCATAGATAGATGTAGATGCAGAGGTGGATGTGGATGTGAATACCACTGGTAGTTATGGATGTGGATCAGGGGTGGGTTCCTGCCAGTTCTAAGCTCTCCTATAGAAAATGTTCCACAAATCTACAGGGCCGTTTAAAACCGGTTCCAGCTCCCTCCCTCTGCCCGTCTGCCCATCATCAAGATGAAGAGCGAGAGGAGGAATTCTGGGAGTCGAAGTCCACAAGTCTTAAAACTGTGAAGTTTGAACACCCCTGGGATTTTTTTTCTAAAGAGTTAGGGGTGCAAGGCTCTTGTAACTTGACAGCTTTAAGGCTTGGGTGCTTCAAATGCCAGAGTTTCTGAGCCAACATTTTGGTTGCTAAGCAAGAGCGTTGTAAAGTGAATTTCACTACATTTTACAAGTTGGCCACGCCCACCCAGTCACACAACTGTCAAGCCACTCCCACTTGATCACATGGCCAGCAAGCCACTCCCACCTGGTCACATGGCCAGCAAGCCACTCCCACAAAGCAGACCACACCTACAGAAGAGCTTCTAAAAATTTTTGAAACCCACCACTGATGTGGATGTTGATTTAGGCATACTGTAGATGGAGATGAAGATGATGTAGATGTAGATATGGTTGTAGACATGGATCAGTGATGGGTTCTGGCCGGTACGCCCCAGTATGGGTGTACCGGTGGCAGCTGGGAGCAGTGGCAACTGTACCGGAATGGTGTTATGGAGGGCTCACCTACCTGCCTGCGTTCCTTACCTGTATTTAAGCCAACCTGGCCATTAGTGCACACGCGCACAAGGTACGGTGCCTGCACGACCTCCTCCGAGCAGCTGGAAAGTTACAGGGCAGTGGGTGTGCACGTGTGCCTGAGATGGATGCCCGACCCCGTCACAGAGTACTGGTAGTGATGGAATCTGGAACCCACCACTGACATGGATGTAGATGTGCTGTAGATGGAGATGCAGATGTGGACGTAGACATACTGTACATGTAGATAAAGATGATTTAGATGAAGATGTAGGTGTGATGTGGTTGTGGATGTAGAAGAAGATGATGCAGATGCATATGTGGATGTGGTTGAGGTTGTGGATATGGATATAGATGTACTATAGATGTAGATGAAGATGATGTCAATGCAGATATAGATGTGGATGGAGACATACTGTACACGTAGATAAAGATGATGTAGATGTGATGTGGATATACTGTAGATGTAGATGAAGATGATGTAGTTGTAGATGTGGATGTAGATGTAGATAATGTAGTTGTAGATATAGATGTAAATGTGGGTGTAGATGTACTGTAGATGTAGATGAAGATGTGGGTGTAGATGTACTGTAGATGTAGATGAAGATGATGTAGTTGTAGATGTGGATGTAGATGTGGATGTAGATGTAGATGAAGATGATGTAAATGTAAATGTAGAAGTGGAAGTGGGTGTGGATGTAGATGTGGATATACTGTAGATCAGTGGTAGTCAACCTGGTCCCTACCGCCCACTAGTGGGCGTTTCAGCTTTCATGGGGTTTTGTCCGATACTGAAGCACTTTCCTTTTTTTTTTTTTTATATTGAAAAAGTTTTATTGAGTTTACATTTTTTGTGGGGTAGGGTAAGGGTTACATAGAAATTTTGAGAGTGGTCACGTCAAAGTCGTCGGCTCCTCCGGAACCTCAAATTACATTATTAAAAAGAAAAAAAAGAAACATTTCACATAACACTACAAGCTGGGAGCAAGTACATATTCCTAAATTTTTCAGTTATATACTGTCAGTCAATTGCAAAAATCCAGATTACAAATATCATACAATATTACTCAAAAGAAAAACAAGGGCAAAGTTATTTTTTAGATCTAAGTCTCTTGGCAATTGTATCTTCCCCCTTCTCCCCCGGGCCCCCAGCGGGCGGGGCCATGGCTCCCCCTGCCCCCCCTGGATCTTCTCCCAGGACAGAGGAATGTTTTTTAAGAAAGGCTTCCGCCTCAGCAACTGTTTTAATCTTTACTCTACCTCCTTCCCAGAACACCAGCATCCCTTCGGGTATCACCCACTTGAACCAGATCCCATGATCAAACAATGTTTTAGACAAGAAGGAAAATTTCCTTCTGGCTTCTCTAATTTTTCTTGGAATCTGCTTCAAGATGGTAATCTCCTTTTGTTGGTAAATCATAGGACTCCCTCTTTGCACCTTCAAGATTTCCTCTCTGGTTGACCTTCTAACAAATTTTACATGTATCTCTCTGGGTACTTCATTCATCCTAGCATATGCAGAATTTATTCTGTAGACTAGGTCAATGTCCCCTCTGATCTCATCTTTGGGTTTATGTAAATAGTCTGCAATAATTGTACTCATAAGATCAGGGAGACATTCACCATCCATCTCAGAAACATTCTGGAATCTCAAAAAATATGTCATCCTTTCCAAATCAATCCTAGTCACATGCGCATTTATTTCCACAACCTCATTAGAAACATTTTTAATCTCTCCCTTAGCCCCCTCCAGCCCCCCTTTCAATTCTTCATTCTTCTGTGTATTCTCAAGCACTTGTTTTCGAGTGTCCAATAGTTCCTTTTTAAAGTTGACATTTTCTGCCCTCTGAGCCTTAATTTCTGATACCAAATTTTGTATAACAGTTTCAAGGGCAGTCATTCTTTGTTCAAGGCTTGCGAGCGTTGCTTCTTGTGCCATGTTTAGCTGTTAATATCCGTGCCAGTAAAATGGCGTTTTTAGGGTGGGGCTGGTAAGGCAGATCAGGAGTCCAAAGTCCTCAAAGTTGTACAGCTGCAAAATTCAGAAGCCAACAGAGAAACACTTTTCCAACTCCATAGGTATAATAACGAAGGCAATCCAGAAAGGAAAACACAAATCCAAAAAAAGAAAATTCTTCATCAATAATTAGAGGAAGTCCAAATCGCAAAGAGACACTGGTAATTTTCCATGGGTCATAGTCAGTCGGGGACAAAGAGAAGCCATTTTCCGCCCAAACTCAGAGCCCGAGGGAGAAAGCGGTTAAAAAGCAAAAAAGAAACTGTTTCAGCCAGACCTCGAGACATAATTGCAAACAAGCCGCAAAGTACTTTCCCTTGTTAGAGACCATCCAGATTTAAAGTTTCCGATTCCTCACAACGAGGCATTTCCGAGTGCCGCTTTTAATCCAAGGGGGGGTTTTTGGAGACAAACACCCCCCTCCAGTCCCTTTCAGCCCGGCTGACAGTACACAAAAAGAAAAGTTTTAAACGCTCACTCTCCGCTCGCAGCTGAGGTCCCGAAAAGCCTCCCGACTCTTCCGATCGTCTCTCTTCATAGAATTAAATGGTGCCGCCAACCTTTGGCGAAGGGAAGACCCCCCGCAGCATGTCCTCTTCCACCTAAGCCGAGGAGCAGGGTCGCTCTCCCCGCTGCCGCATGGGGGGGCTTCCCTGTCGAGCCGGCTTTACGGGAGAAGCCCCAAACAAGGGGCTTCTCGCCCCCGTGGGGGGGCAGGAAAAGAATCAAAGCGGCGAGCGAACCCTAAGTTCGCCCGTCGCCGCCGGAGCCGGAACCGGAAGCCTCCCTTTTTTTTTTAATTTAATTGACTTCCCTACTTTATAAATCACCATTACTGTGGAACCGGTGGGTGGTTAGAAAATTTTACTACTAACAGAGATACAAAAGTGGGCAATAAAAAGGTTGACTACCCCTGCTGTAGATGATGATGTGGCTGTAGATGTGGATATGGATGAGGTAGATGTGGATGTGGATGTAGATATGTATATGGAGGGATTCAGTCAGCCAGTCTCGATCTAGTGCTAGACTAGGAGGAGATAAGTCAAGGTTCTAGTTCATCTTCAGCCATGGAAATCTCTGGGGGCAGTCATTTTCTTTCAGCCCAACTTTCTTTGTTTTTGTTCTGAGGAAAAATAAAAGGAGCTCCTGATACACAGATATCATTTATATAAGACTAGTCGATAACCCGGTGTTGCCCAGGTATTTATTTATCGGGGGGGGGGGGTAAGGATGTCCAGACTAAATGTAATTTCTAATGTTGGATTTTCCCTCTTACCAGAGGGAGCCCCCAGTAGAGTACTGTGAAACCATTACCATGGCAACTCCACTATGCTGTATATTAAAATCCATTTTACAGCAGTACAGTAGAATCCACTTTAAAGCACAACAGGCTGTATTTTAACAGAACACACCCCGAGGGGTGTTAAGAGTGTCTTACCCCCTCAGTATTTGTTTCCAGAGAGTAAGTCATCTGCGTACCAAGTATACACACACAAAGATGTTTCATCTTTAGGTAGGGCAGCTTCACCCCAATCTCACACAATCATATGATGTCCTCACTTAATGATAGTGTGGAAATCGTTTAATTATAACCACCAGAAGTGCTGGATTTCCATGTGATGTCACGCTTTACAACCGTATCACTTAGCATTGAAAATTCCAGTTCCAATTACCACCATTAAATGAGGACTGTCTTTAAGGGTGCAAGTCTGCCATTCAGTGATAAGCGTATCTCTATTGATTTTGATTTTATTAGATTTCTAGACCGCCCCCTCTCCCCGAGGGGACTCGGGGCGGTGTACAGGTAAAAAATTAAAAATTAAAAATTAAAAAGAGACATCAACATTACATATAAACTAAAATCCAATTAAATAATCCCCTGTACAAATTTATAAAAATTAAAAACTTGACCTTAAAACCTAATCACATAATTTAAAATTACAAACTGAGGCGGGAAGCATGGAATTAGCCCAGGCCGGCTAGTTGAAACAGGTGGGTTTTGAGTTTCTGGCGGAAGGAGCGGAGGTCCGTGGTCGTTCTAATGTCAGGAGGAAGGTCATTCCAGAGGGTCGGGCCCATCACAGAGAAGGCCCTTCCCCTGGGCGTCGCCCGCTGGCATTGCCTAGTGGACGGCACCCAGAGAAGTCCCTCTCTGTGAGAGCGAATCGGCCGAAGGGATGTATGGGGCAGGATACGATCCCGCAAACAGGATTGTACTCTATGCAGAAGTTATTACCTATTACTTTAAATTTAGAAGCTGCTTAACTCCAGTGACTCTGGGCAATGCATAAAACTAAAAAAAAAAAAGACATAAAAACATATGCCTACAAAGCTTTGAAGACACAGGCCATTTTGTACAGGACTACAAAGGACCACTGAAGTACTTCTTCATTCTTTAGAACGAATGAGAACGCTGGGTATAAAACCACACAAGAAGATATCCCTACCAATGTTGCATGAAAAATGTAATTACTTATTCCAACTACCTCCTCAGTGTAGCCTGCTGTGGAGTCTGAGATAGGTGCCAAACATTTGCATACATATAGTGTATGGAAAACTGCTCTAGTGTTTTATGGAATAGCAATCATATTTTGTTTAATGCCTTTCCGGTGTCATAAAACGGCATTAAAGGAATTTGTTAGTTGTCAACCGAACAATCCAAGCAGTGGTGTTAGCTCAACGTAACACGCTTCACATTGAATGTTCAAGCACCGTAAAACTTGGATATAAATATGCCGTTTCAACTGGAGATGATTGGAGAGATACCTTGGTCCCTGGAAAACCTTAGCATATTTTATTAAATTTTGATGCTACTTGGGCTTGAAACTGATATGAAATAATAGCTTCTTACTTCGTTTCTCCTCGCAGGAATTCAGGGAAGCAAACATACTTCATAGGCCCCAATAGAAGAGGATATTTGCAGCGCAGGATTGTACTCTAAGACCCTTGGTGGTCTCTGGTGTTGTCATGCCCCAACCTCTTTACCCATCACTCTCGAAACAAGTGCATGCTGGGAAGCAGTGGTGGGTTTCAAATTTTTTAGAACCTACTCTGTAGGTGTGGCCTATTTTGTGGGCGTGGCTTGGCAGTCATGTGACAGGGTGGGAGTGGCCACCTTTTAAAATGTGGTGAAACTCATTTAACAATGCTCTTGCTTAGCAAGCAAAATTTTGGACTCAGTTGTGATGATAAATTCTTTCTTTCTTTCTTTCTTTCTTTCTTTCTTTCTTTCTTTCTTTCTTTCTTTCTCTCTCTCTCTCTCTCTCTCTCTCTCTCTCTCTCTCTCTCTCTCTCTCTCTCTCTCTTTCCTTTCTTCCCTCCTTTCCTTTCCTTCCCATTGGGTCACTGGCAGCGGCAGGCCAGATTTACTTCCAGGTACGCCGGTGGAACCCCCTCTCACCGGTTCTCTAAATTTCACCAACCGACTCTCGCGAGTAGGTGCGAGCCTGCAGAAACCCACCACTTCTGGGAAGCTGGTCTCCAATTGCTTTAGCATTTGGAGAAGGCAGAAGCACAAAGAAGAATCCATCTTAATCTGTGGCACATGATCATCCAAGGACAAACCCCACACACAGAGCATCACTGGTGAGATTTAAATTGCTTGCATTTAGTAACTGCTATGTTCAGCAGTAACCCAATACTGTCTATCTTGTACTTGGTTCCCATTGTATGTATCCCTATTTTCCCCAGTTTCACTGTAACCTGTTCTTTCAATAAAGCATCCAGATCTATGCAAACTGTGTTTTATTGGAAGATAGGCAGGTTTAGCTGCACGTCCAACTACTACTTGTATGAATCCTACTGTTGTAGTACCTCTTTCTGATATTGCCACACTCTGACAGAGAAAGGTTCTCTGAGGATGGACTCCAAATGAGTCTGAAAGCTTGGAAGATAAAACATCTGGTCCCAATGACTGACCCAGATTGGATCCTGAAGTACTTCTTTCTATCTATTTGATGTTGTTTCAGGAACAACCGCACCCCAGTGGTGGGATTCAATTTTTTTTTTACTACCATAGCTTGGTGGGTGTGGCTTGATGGGCATGACGTGGCTTGGTGGGTGTGGTTTGGTGGGCGTGGCAGGTGAAGGATACTCCAAAATCCCTATTCCCACCCGATCAGCTGGGACTTGGGAGGCCGAGAATAGATGGGGTGGGGCCAGTCAGAGATATTATCTACTGGTTCTCCGAACTACTCAAAACTTCCACTACCGGTTCTCCAGAAGTGGTCAGAACCTGCTGAATGCCACCTCTGGCAGACAGTACTACCAGATCAGGGGTGGGTTCCTGCCAGTTCTAAGCTCTTCTATAGAAGAGGTTCCAGAAATCTACAGGGCCGTTTAGAACCGGGTCCAGCTCTCTCCCCCCGCTAGTCCACACATCATCAAGAGGAAGAGCGAGAGGAGGAATTCTGGGAGTTGAAGTCCACAAGTCTTAAAGCTGTCAAGTTTGAACACCCCTGAGGTTTTTCTCTCTAAAAAGGTAGGGGTGCAAGGGTCTTGTAACTTGACAGCTTTAAGACTTGCGTGCTTCAAATGCCAGCGTTTCTGAGCCAACATTTTGGTTGCTAAGCAAGAGCGTTGTTAAGTGAACTTCACCACATTTTACAAGTTGGCCATGCCCACCCAGTCACATGACTGCCAAGCCACTCCCACCCGGTCACATGGCCGGCAAGCTACTCCCACAAAGCAGGCCACACCTACAGAAGAGGTTCTACAAAATTTTGAAACCCACCACTGTACCAGATGTAGGCAGAATCTCACAAGATATATATCATACGTGGATTACATTCTTTTAAAGGCTGTTCATAAAACCAGACATTCTGTGGCCCCAGACAATTTCTGCTATTTTTTCTGGTGCTTGTTTGAAAGAATCCTGTCCCCAATCCCTCCCCCACCCACCCACCCGCGGTAATATAATAATAATATAATAATAATAATAATAATATAATAATTTAATTTATAATCCGCTCCCTCTCCCCAAAGGGACTCGAGGCGGGGCACAGGGAAATTAAAAATACATATAAAACCACAAACAATACAGTATTAAAAAGAATTAAACTAAAACCCTGCGCTAAAATCCCATGTTAAAACTAAGACAAACCCCTAAAAAACCCTAAAAACAGTTAAACTATCCCAGGCAGGTCTTCATGCAAAGGCTAAAACAGCAGATAGTTATGTTCACTGTTGCTAAAAAGCCAAGTACAATTTACTCTGCCTGAACTCTGGCTATACATTTTCTCCATGCTCAAGCCATTGACTCCACACAGTTAACAATCATTCTTATGCTCCTTTAAAAAACAGCAGCAACATAGCTCCCCCTGTTGCCTGACCTCCAATAGCCCTTTAGAGAGCTGAAGCATTCAGGTGATGATTCTCTATCCATTTGTAGCACCTGAATGGCTAGTCCTGTTCTTTGGGAGGCTCTTCGAAGGTGAGGTTAATACCTAGTGCTTTATTTATTCCCATATGAAGAAAATGAAGCACAGAGATGTTAAATCACGGAATAGATTTTCAAAGGCACAGATGGCACTTTAGGGCCTAAACGCCATTGATTTTCTGTCAATATTTTCAACCAATAATAGTTAAGGAATATAAACTACCAGTTGTGTTTAACAGAACTCAGCACTCTTTGGAAAGGCTCTGGCTTGGAAATGGAAAGGAGAAAATAAACCCACATTTCTTTCGTCAGCTTTCACAAATTGGACAAATCTCTCCGTTTAGAAATGGGGAGTGGGTGGGATTGGCACTTTTAAAACCGCCAAGGTGATCGTGCCCAACTTGATCTCTAAGCTAAATCAAATGCTCTGATGCTTTCTCCACTCAGTAGGGTAACATCTCCCGTTCAAAAGAGGGCTTGCTTGCTTTAAAATGCTTCATGCTTTAAAATGTTTCTAGCCGTTGAAATGTTTTCATGTCAAAAGATAATAATAATAATCTTTATTGTCATTGTACTAAAATTACAATGAAATTGTATATAATTATAATCATAAGAAGTTGATGTGTCAGTAAAGGAGAAGACTAGACTAGACTAGACTAGACTAGACTAGACTAGACTAGACTAGACTAGAATAGAATAGAATAGAACAGAATAGAATAACACAGTTGGAAGGCACCTTGGAGGTCTTCTAGTCCAACCCACTGCTTAGGCAGGAAACCTTACATCTCTTCAGAGAAATGTTTATCCAGCATATTCTCGAAAACTTCCAGTATTGGAGGGAGCATTCACAACTTCTGGAGTTCCACTGATGAATTGTTCTAACTGTCAGGAAATTTCTCCTCAGTTCTAAGTTGCTTCTCTCCTTGATTAGTTTCCACCCATTGCTTCTTGTTCTGCCCTCAGGTGCCTTGGAGAATAGCTTGACTCCCTCTTCTTTGTGGCAGCCCCTGAGATATCGGAAGACTGCTATTATGTCACCCCTAGCTCAGGGTTGAGATGAGGGGTCCTGGATGCTCTCTGAGCTTGCTTGTTTTCTTGCAGAGTTGGGATAAGGGATGATGTTACCCAAACTAGGTAACATCATCAGTGCTAGTAAGGAGGGCTGTTTGCTGTCAGGTTATATTCTGTTGCTTGACCCCTCAGTGTTGGTGACAGATTCTTTAGTTGAGCTGTTTATTGTTGGCTTGTTTAGCAGTTCCTTGATGGGGGTATTGTTTACTTGATTGTTGATCTGATGTTAATCTTGGAGTTAATCTATGCTCATCTGGGTGCTGATTGCTGATGGAGAGGTGCTTTGATCTTTTTGTTCCCCTTTTGTTGATTGTCTCTTTTGCATCGTCTGTAGATATTGCTTATGTCTATGTGCCTGTTGATGTATTCTAGGAAGGAAACTGGGAGAGACTTTGGATTATGACATTTTAAAAATTCCCAGGATGGATTTCCATAAAATGCCCAAATTTGTTACTAGTTTAAGTCATTTTCTGGATCCATATGCAGTAATCCATATGCAGTTTCTCTGTGGCGGGCCCGGCCCTCTGGAACGACCTACCCCCCGACCTTCGCACTACCTCGGACCTCTGCCTCTTCCGCCAATGTCTTAAGACGTATTTATTCCAACAAGCCGGCCTAGCATAGCCCCCCGTTTCTGACTTTTTATGTATAAATTGCAATTTGGCAGGGTTTTAAATGGGTTTTAGCACGGGTTTGATAATTTAATATGTTTTAATGATGTATATTGTTTTTATTGTGGTTTTAATAATGCCTGTGCGCCGCCCTGGGTCCTAATAAGGAGAAGGGCGGGGTATAAATAAATAAATAAATAAATAAATAAATAAATAAATAAATAAATAAATAAATAAATAAATAAATAAATAAATAAATAAATAAATAAATAGGTTGTATCCATGCAACATGATTAACTGAGGTAAAAAAAAACATGATAAATTTCCTTAGTGTTACTTGGTTAATTTAAGGAATCCTTAGTGCAGTTAGTCCTTCACTTGCAACCATTCATTTAGCGACCATTCAAAATTACAATGGCACTGAGAAAGGTTACTTACAACTAGTCCTCAAACATATGAAAATTGTAGCACACCCATAATTTGGGTACTTGGCAATGAGCATGGATTTATGATGGTTGCAGGTTCTTAGGATCATATGAGGACCATTTGTGATCTTCTCAGCTGGCTCCCAAAAATCAAACTCAATGGAGGAAGGCTGAATTGGCTTAAAGACTGCATGTCTGTGGAGATTCTCAGTCCTCCAGGGGGTTGTTGTCCCAAAGGTGCTTTTTCAAGAGGCAACTGGACTTCCTTCTTTTTCTTTGAAGATGTTTGGCTTCTCATCCGAGAAGCAAAACGTCTTCAAAGGAAAACCAGAAAATCCAGTTGGCTCTTGAAAAAGCAGCTTTGGGTTAAAGACTGCATGATCTACTTAACAATTGCAGTGATTCACTTAACAACTATGGCAGAAAAAGGTCATAATATCAGGCATGACTTGCTTAACAACCCTGTTACTTAGCAACAGAAATTCTGTTCCAAATCGTAGTCGTAGGCCCACTTGTACATTTTGTGAAATCGGGTTATTGATTTCATTTTTGGACACATCCAGAAAATGAGTTAATTCAGTAACCAGGTTGAGTATATTATTGCAACCACTGGGTTTGACATTAATCAAGTACATGAGTTAAGCACAACATAAATCAAAGTTAAATCAAGCATAGCATGCTATTTAAAAACAAGTACTTGGTATTTAGCCAAAATGGTCAACCATGTACAAACACAGCCACAAAGTTCCAGGAACAGAATGTTCATTTTAGCCCCCTCCTTTTTTTCCCATTGCATCCTATTTCAATGCATTTTTGCTTTGTTGTTCATTAAAGTCAATGGCCCAAGAAATAGGGCTATGTAAGGAAATGCAAAATATGAAATGAGTCAAGGCTACGGAGTGAAAGTTAGGATCCAAGAAGTCTTTATTCTGGAGGTTACAACTAGCTCAGCTGGTGCTCTTCAAAGTAGACCTAGCTACTAGATGTCATGGTTCCATCCATGGTTCCAAATCATGAGCCTCGAGCGAAGCTTCAAAAGAAATCCAGTTATTTACTAGGAGCAACATGTTGGCACGTACCCAAGTGAAGCCAGCTCTGCCCCTATGTAATTTACAGCCCAATAATGACCCTGTTTTCCCCCACCTACCAGGGTGTGTCATAAATCACATTATCCAATGGAGTGCTTTCCGGGCTGTAGAGATTACGCCCCTCCGGCTGTTGCAGGTAACCTGGGATACAGCCTCAAGGAAGGTATGCATGGAATGTGCTTCTGGTTGTGGCTACCATGCTGTTCCGTCAGTCTCCCCCCCCCTCCTGCTTATGGCAACTTGAGAGGAGTCCAGGGATGCTTTGTGAGGTGACACTGGAATTACTCTTGTGTTTACCTGATGTCAGAGTTCCAAATAGCATCCAAAAGTAAATCAGAGTCCAAGGAAAAGTATTGCTCAAAGTTCCAATTTATGAAGAGAGCCATGTTGGCACATCTGGGAAAACCCGAATCTGAAACTTTCCCCACTTAGTTGAAAGTTCAAGATCTTGCCCCCACACCCACAAGTCCATCACATGGTCCAATCTCCCACTGCCATGATGGCAGGTTCACCCATGCAGTTCCGGTCAGGTGCAGAGGTGCAAAGACAAAGGATGACCTTGGCTTTCTAGAAAGAATATTGTTATGGCTACATAACATCTAACTCTATACAATCCCCCCTCCCATTTTCCCATAATAGATGCATAGTAAAATAATAGAAAGTGTGACAGGCCGAGGGGTATGGCCAGCAAGGGGGGAGGGGAAATCAATAGTTTGATCCCCTCATCTCCTCAAATATTGGAACTCTGCTCTCATGTACCCCCTAGTCCTTCTTTTAATTAGACTAGACATACCCAATTCCTGGGTTCTTTATATCCTTTAGCAATTAGCCCTCTACTCATTCTTTGTTGTTTTCTCTGCACTCTTGTGCCTTCAAAGACCCTGCTTTCACACTCCATCCAGGGGCATTCCCTGGGGCACAACTACGTGTAAAGCTGTACAGGTAGATGCTGAGAATTGAGCGAGGCCTCACCACCTGACAAGGGATAAGGCATCTTCCACTGTTCCTCTCTCCAGGTACTCAGTCTCTATGTCATACAAACCTCAGGCTGAGGGTGAATTTTCAACTAGGTTTGCTGTTTGTTTGTTTGTTTGTTTGTTTGTTTGTTTGTTTCTTGTCCCAGGCTGATTCTAATGATCAGGCTTCTATGGAAAAATCAATGTAAAGAATCAAGGAGATTCTCCCAGGGAAACCTTAAACAGAGTCAAAAGGTTTTTCCTTTAGGCTAAAAATGAGATCCTTATCCTGGGGCCTTGGGTTTTTTTTTTAAATTCTTATTATTTTTATGATAAGCACAATGGGCAAATGCTATATTGGGTTCAAGCTGCTAAAAGGCTGGTAGATCTCAGAAGGTTTTGAGGAAATCGGACAATGATGGGGAGGGGAGGCAGAACACGATGGCACATGGGCTGTGTAGTGACTGTGCAGTCAAAAATGAGTACACACAGAAGCTCCTTAGCAGATAGTTGATAGAACTCATTGCCTGAGGATTTAGCCTTTGCCGTGAGCTTTCCATGAGAAAGAAAAGAACCTTGTCCTGAAATCAATTCATTGTACATCTTGCTTTTTCTCCCTACTTTAAAGAGAGCGTTTGGCTTAAAATGGCCTAATGAGGCTTCTGACTTGAGTAGAGATTTGAATCTGAATATCCCATATTTTAACGTAGGGCTATCAAAACTGGAGGAAGCGTGGTGGCCTAGTGGTTAAAATGCTGGGCTTATTAACCAGAAGATTGGCAGTTCGAGACCCAAGTATCATGTATGACAGGATGACCTCCTGTTTTTGCCCAACATGCAAATGCTAGTAGCTAAATGCCATGGCTATGGTTTTTCAGTTGCAATGTATGGCTGTGACCATAAGGAAAGCTGAGAGCCAAAGAATGGAGGCCTTTGAACTCTGGTGCTGGAGAAGACTCCTGCGAGTCCCTTGGATTGCAAGGCGATGAAAGCGGTCAGTCCTAGAGGAGATCAACCCTGACTGCTCTTTAGAAGGCCAGATCCTGAAGAGGAAACTCAAGTACTTTGGCCACCTAATGAGAAGGAAGGACTCATTGGAGAAGAGCCTCATGCTGGGAAAGATGGAGGGTAAAAGAAGAATGGGATGAAAGAGAATGAGGAGGCTGGATGGAGTCACTGAATCAGTAGGCACGAGCTTCAATGGACTCCAGAGGATGGTAGGGGACAGGAAGGCCTGGAGGAATGTTGTCCATCGGGTTGCAATGGGTCGGACATGACTTTGCAACTAACAACAACAACAATGTGTCACTTCAGTGGGAAGAGAACAGAATTCTGTGTGTTTCAGCATATAGTCATACCAGCCACATGACCATGGAAGCATCTGCAAACAATATGTCCCATTGACTGTGAATCAGAGATGAGAGGGACATGATTGGATAGGAGAAGCCTTAATCTTTATGAAACCTGGACTGCAAACATCTGGAGCATAGTAGATAGTTTGCATGTAAAAACATTTCTGCCATGCAAATATAAATAAGTAGATTAATGGTAATTATGTTATATGGTTATTTGATTGACAATGTCCTCAAACGTCCTGTCAAATGAAGATACTAGACTAATTGGTTTATAATTTTTTTCTGGATTACGGTCCATTTTACCTGTCGATGCAGAGAGTAGTACTGTATTTGTACCCTAAGAAACGTTATCATCATCCAACGATCATCTGAATCTTTGCAGCTCAGACAGGGTATATGTTCATCTACATCCCTGTGAAATGTGAATTCATAAATGGCCATCACTCCTACTAGCTAAAAAAAGTCATTGAAAATTAGTATATTTTATAGAGTCCAGATGCCAGGGACAAGAAACTTAGAATAATTGTTGCATTCAAGCCCAAAGCCATCTGCTGAATTCATTGGTGAATTCAAGAATGAGCCTTTTAAATTCATCCCTGAAATTCTACCAATAGGGATGGTTACATATTTTCCCCCCTACTCCTTTCCTCTCTTTTAGATCATTGTAGACAATCACATTGTGGCTTGCGATCGCTTCTGATCCTTGTTACAGAGCCTCTTTATTGCAATAGCCAGAGACCATGGGATAATGATTGTTATAAACCCCCAAATGTGACACAATATCATTTCATCACAAGGTCATTTCAGGGAGTGCTGAAGAAGAGAAAAAGTTTTCCAGAAACATCTGGCACTGCTGTCAATTTACTTTAAAAAGTGCAACCAAGGTAAAAGAGATCCTAGGCCACCTTCTCCATTTTTACCTCTCCAGTAATTTCATCTTCCTTTGTGTTCACTGCCTTTGGTTTAGATTTCTTCTATGCCAGTGTTTCTCAACCTTGGCGACTTTAAGTAGATAGATGGATAGATAGATAGATAGATAGATAGATAGATAGATAGATAGATAGATAGATAGATAGATAGACAGACAGACAGACAAGAAATAGATGAAAGAGATAGATAGATAGATAGGTAAGATAGATAGATAGATAGATAGATAGATAGATAGATAGATAGATAGATAGATAGATAGATAGATGATAGATAGATAGATAGATAGATAGATAGATAGATAGATAGATAGATAGATAGATAGATATGCCACAGGAAGCCAGTGCAGCTCGCGCAGGAGAGGTGTTATGTGGGCTTGCCTTGAGGCACCCATAATCACCCGCGCGGCCGCATTCTGAACTAGCTGTAGCTTTTGAGTGCACCTCAAGGGGAGCCCCAAGTAGAGAGCGTTACAGTAATCCAGCCGAGAAGTCACAAGCGCTTGAGTGACTGTGCGAAGGGCCCCCCCCCCGGTCCAGTAAGGGGCGCAACTGGCATATCAGGCGTACCTGATAAAACGCCCTCCTGGCCACGGCCGCCACATGGTCCTCCATGGACAGCCGGGAATCCAGGAGGACGCCCAAGTTGCGCGCCCTCTCCACGGGGGCTAGTTGTTCGCCCCCAATGGCCAGTGTTGGACTTATCTGGCTGAACCGGGGAGCCGGAAACCACAACCACAAATAGATGAAAGATAGATAGATAGATAGATAGATAGATAGATAGATAGATAGATAGATAGATAGATAGATAGATAGATAGATAGATAGATATGCTAGAAATAGATGAAAGATAGATAGATAGATAGATAGATAGATAGATAGATAGATAGATAGATAGATAGATAGATAGATAGATAGATGACAGACGGACATAATGTCATAGAATGGTGTAAGTCCTTTCCTAAGTATTTCAGGAAGTTCCAATTCCTTTTGATGATTAAAAGAAAAGAAAAGTAAGAACACATCAGCTATTTGTTGTTTGGAAAATGAGTCACTTTCCCAGATATGGATATTTCTACTGAGGAAAATGAAAGTAATTTGCCCTCCTCCCCCTCCAGTTTTGTTCTGCTCGCTTACACAGTTCAACAGGGTTTAATGTGCTCATAATAAAGATGCATGCTGTGTACTGATATCCTTACTCCACTCCCCCCTGCTGCACTTTTCTCTTCTCCTGGCCTTGCGCAGGCACAAAAGAAGACCAAGGAGAACCACTATTCCTTGCTACCCAATCCCATTTTGCCTACCCAGTGGCTCTAGTGATTGGTGGACAGCACTCCTGTAGATGAGAGAGAACCTCCCTTTGATAGGCCAGGAAAGAGATAGGCAGGGGGGAAAAATGGAAACAGAAGGAAAGGTTTGCAAATGTCAGGGGATTTCAGCAAGCGTAATTACCCTCCTCTTCAATATTAATCAGCAATTAGAGGCCCATCCATAAAACAGGCTGCTGATCCTGCAGCTGAAACAATGACAGTCCTATGGCTTGCCTCTTAAGAGTTTAACTATTTGTCTAAGTGGCAAAGTACCTGGAACTCCTGTGGTTAGCAAATGTCAAGCTTGCGAGATCGTTCAGACAGGAAGGTGAACTGATTCTACTTTATTGTAAGGTTGCATTAACAGCATCTTGCACATCTGAAAGTACAGTTCTCACCCCATCGCCTTTACAGCCCAAGAAACTAGGGTGTCGGGGTTTCCAAAGAGCATCCAAAATTAAATCAGAGTCCGAGGCAAAGGATTCCTCAAAGTTCCACTTTATAAAGAGAGCCCTGTTGGCACATCTGGGAAAACCCGAATCTGAAAGCTTCCCGGTTTCCCCCACCCAGTTGGAAGTTCAAGATCTTGTCTCCACACCCACAAGTCCATCACATGGTTCAATCTTCTACTGCCATGCTGGCAGTTCCACCCATTCAGCTCCGGCCAGATGCAAAGACAAAGGATGACCTTGGCTTTCTAGAAAGAATGTTGTTATAGCTACATAGCATCTAACTCCATATAATCCTCCTTCCCATTTTCCCACAATACAAAATGAATACTAAAATTATAGAAAATGTGGCAGGCTAATGTCCAAAAGAAAAATGACTGCAGGGGGAAGATCCCTTCTGAGACATTTGCCTCATTCCATTCCTTCTCTGGGCTATGCTGTCTCTGCGCATGTGCAGAAGCCAAAAACAAGATGGCGGCCAGCCAAGTTACTACCTACTTGGCCGAACCAGTCCAAACCTGTAGGAACCCATCTCTGCAGCACTCCCTGTAGTAATGGTGACCATTACTCAAATGATTACACACCAAGGGGAGATTTAACATGGAAACAAAACTGCTGTTGTTGTTATGATAGAAAAATCTTTCCAGAAGTAATTAGAAGAAAGCCAGTGTAGAAGTTCTCCTTGTTTCCCAGATAAGGTGAACCTTTTTTCTTTCAATCTACTGAAATCCTCCCCTCCCCATGAAATGGGTGGCAACCCCATCTTATTCAAAAGTTGTTTTTTTTTTAAAGAAATGAATTGAGAAAGGATCATCCCTGTCTTTGCCGGGGGGCAGAGGAGACATTTGTTCCCCCACCTAACCCTTCCGTGAACTTGGGGGAAAGCACTGTCATAAATCTCTGGCCTACAAGCCAGCTTCATGATGGAGAAAATGTCTAATTAAGACCAAAAACAATTTCCTATCTTTAGGGGGAAAGAAGGAAAGCCTACATAATAAGAAAAAATGGAGTCCATATTCCTGCCCCAGGGGGAAGAAGATAAAATCACTTCTACTTTAAATGTTTATATTGCCCATTGCTGAGAGAGAGAGAGAGAGAGAGAGAGAGAGAGAGAGAGAGAGAGAGAGAGAGAGAGAGAGAGAGAGAGAGAGAGAGAGAGAGAGAGAGAGAGAGAGAGAGAGAGAGAGAGAGAGAGAGAGAGACTCAGAAAGCAATTAATAATGGATCAAAGTCACATACATCTAGAGTATACTTCTGCAGGGGGTCTGTCCTGATTTCTGTGGCATTCAAGATTTTTAGGCAGGGGAAAAACGTGAAGGATGTTAAAATTTTTGAATGCTTCTAAATTGAGAGGGTTGCAAGTCCTATGGAGGATTGGGCTGAATTCTTTTTCTTTCTTTTTTTTAAATTCCCTGTTGCTTTTGAATTTGTTAACGTGTTAGGATGAAAATGAGGACTCAGCCCAAATTCTATTCCAATCATTTTTTTGTGTGCTTCTTCTTCCCCGCCCCCCCTTTTGACGGGAATGAGTGGAGAATCCAGCAACATTTTTGGAATGGATCAAAAGCATTTAAATTTGCAAAGTTACAATTCTAAAACAGATTAGTGTCAGCCTTCCTAGTAGACCAGACAGGAAACATGACAAGATGAGCTCATTCTACTTTATTGTAGGGCTACATTAACAGAATCTTACAAGTCTGGAAGTACAAATCTCCCACCGTCTCTTCTTCCCACCTGATGAATTAGAATAGATCCTTTCTAACTTTCTTTCCCTGCCTGTTATTCAGCTCTGGGCTCCTCTGCCTTTTATCTGATTTTTCCCTAGGCAGATTTTCTTTCCTTCATATTATTTTTTTCCTCTCTCTTAAAGAGATGAAAAATGTTCAAATAGTTAGAAGCTAACATTGTCTTATTCAGGGATGTTCATCGTTGGGCAGATCCAGGCAACCTAATTATTAGGACTCGTTTTAGAATATCACAGTACTACAGTGGTACCTCGGTTCACGAACTTAATTCGTGAACTGACTCTGGTCGCGAACCGAATTGGTCGTGAACCGAGGCACAGTTTCCCATAGGGTTTAATGTAAATCCAGTTAATCCATTCTGATCTTTTTTTTGGTTTTAATTCTTGAACTGACTCTGGTCGCGAACCGAATTGGTCGTGAACCGAGGCACAGTTTCCCATAGGGTTTAATGTAAATCCGGTTAATCCGTTCTGATCTTTTTTTTGGTTTTAATTCTTGAACTGACTCTGGTCGCGAACCGAAGCGGAGTTTGTGAACCGGAGCATATTTTGATGAACTTTTCTGTTTGTGAACTGAAGCGGAGTTCGTGAACCGAAGCGGAGTTTGTGAACCGGAGCATATTTTGATGAACTTTTCTGTTTGTGAACTGAAGCGGAGTTCGTGAACCGAAGCGGAGTTTGTGAACCGGAGCATATTTTGATGAACTTTTCTGTTCGTGAACCGAGTTGTTGGTGAACAGAAGCGTTCGTGAACCGAAGTACCACTGTATTTGTCTGAAATGGTATAGAGCAGGGTGTCAAACTCAAGGCCAACTGGCTGGATTTGACCCGCAGGGTGCTTAGATCTGGTCCATGGGGCCACCTCCTGCAGCCCTCTGCCAGCAAAAATAGAGCTTGGGGCGGGGGCATGTGCCCATGGCAGAAACGGAGCTCAGCAGCCCATTTTCGGTGGCAAAGCACCCAGGCTTCCGCATGTGCCCCCAACCCAAGTAACATTGAGTTGGTCACTCCCATCTGGCTCTGCCCTCCCCCCACCAAGGTCAAACACAACCCTAATGTGTCCCTCATTTAAATCGAGTTTGACAACCCTGATATAGGGTTTCCTGCTTGAGCAAGGGGTTGGACTAAAAGACCTCCAAAGTCCCTTCCAACTCTGTAGCTCGGTTATTGTTACTCTGAATTCGTTTCCACTGGCCATGCTAACTAAATCCATGCTAATGAGAAGTTGGTCTCAAACTCTGGAAGACCTCAGTTGCTCAATACTCCCTTTTGTAGTGATATGCTTGATGACACAAGTACAGTATGAACCAGTGATGAAATTCATTTTTTTTTTACTACCAGTTCTGTTGGCCTGGCTTGGTGGGCGTGGCATGGGAAGGATACTGCAAAATCTCCATTTCCACCCCACTCTGGGGCCAGCCAGAGGTGGTATTTGCCGGTTCTCCTAACTACTCAAAATTTCCGCTACTGGTTCTCCAGAACCTGTCAGAACCTGCTGGATTTCGCCCCTATCATATCAACCATATTTTTACTTCTTTTTGCAACTTCGTCTCCATCTCTTTGTTCCTCTCTCACTTTTTCTTTCTTAAAAAATGGTCCTCGCTTAACTTGAGTTCTTAGGACATTAAGTTTCCCCAAAGTTTTGGAACTATTCTTTCAGCACTTCCAAAAGTTGGTGTTCACTTAGTTGTTGGTCTGTCCTGACCCACTGCTTACACCTTGCCTTGCTCAGTTTTTGGAATAAACTGATTTAAAGGTGAGACCCTTCCATTTGCCTGCACATAATGTTTCCTTGTTCCAAATCCCTTGTTCCAAATCCCTTGTTCCAAATCCCTTTTGAGGGCCAGTAACTGCATTATTCTTCTCCATAACTGTGTGTACTTCCCAAACCCCACTGCTCACACCAGCTTCTCCCTGACCTTTCTTGAATATCAAATAGCAACAGCACTTAGACTTATATACCGCTTTACAGTGCTTTACAGCCCTTTCTAAGCAGTTTACAGAGTCAACATATTGCCCCCCACACACACACACAATTTTGGACCCTCATTTGACCCAGGATGGAAGGCTGAGTCAACCTTGAGCCTGGTGAGATTTGAACTGCCAAATTGCAGTCAGCCGGCAGTCAGCAGAAGTAGCCTGCAGTACTACACTCTAACCATTGCGCCCCTATGAAGCATTTTAAAAAATGGGTTTTTAACCCCCATAAAACCACCTAGCCCTGAGATGGCGAACCTATGGCATGCGTGCCAGAGGTGGCACATAGAGTCCTCTCTGTGGACACATGCACCGTCGCCAGCTGCTCTGCTGGTTTCTGGTGTGCACATGCATGCTGGCCAGTAGATCTTCGTGCATGCCAGAGCCCCAGAAACCTGAAGACCAGCTGGCCATGCTGGAAACCAGAAGATCAGGTGGTCTTCAAGTTTCTGGGGCTTTGGCACATGCACTTGCATGCACACACACACACACATTCCAATTTGGGCACTTGGTGCTGAAAAGGTTCACCATCACTGACCCAGCCTGTATCTGAAGCACATTCAAACTTGGACAAAGGTTCATTCACCCTCATTCTCCCCCCAGAAAAAAAGTTATTTCACAGTAGAAACTTCACAAACGTCAGGTTTTTGCGTCCTGTAGGAATATTTACTGTGGCAGAAATTCTTACTTTATGTTGTTGTTCTTCCCAAGTCAAACAACACTACGGTAAAAATTCCACAGGCCCTCGGCATAACAGAGTGGGAATTTCCACCGAACCAGAACAAATCCTTTCCTGCTTTCTACCTGGAGAAAACTGCAAGTATAATCAGGAAAAGAAAAAAAAAAACCAAGTCAAACTTGTTGCAAGTTTGGGGAATCATCTGGGCATTTCTACTTACTTACTGTAGAAACCATCACCTAATTCCTGGCTTTTTTTTTCTTTAAAAAACAACAACCAAATTTGTAATTTGGATTCAGACATGCATTCTTGAAAATCTGGGCTGTACAATATTCATATATCCTTGTAATTCCTCCTCCTCGCCTTCCTTTTTAGCTGCTGGCAATAATTGAGCTTTTCATGACAGCAGTGGAGAAATATTATTTCGATAAATATTAGACCCCATTTTCTCTTCTTATTAAACTTTGTTGGCAGATCAGGCTAACAGGCTGTCATTGGTCTCTGTTAATTAGAGCATGTTCTGCTGAAAACCAGCAGCTCCAAATATGCCAAAGCAGAACATGTTCTCCCTACCATGATGTCTTGCGTGATAAGTGGTGCATTGCCACAAAGAGTGCGCATTGCTTACATTTTTAGAGCTATTAAGCCAGGATAATTATGGAACAATCTAGGCAATGTTCAATAGTCCATGCAGATGCCTGACAGGGCATGTTTTCTCTTAATTAGGAATTTGAATGCCTAATGCTTGCATATTAATGGAAATAATTGGATAGATGTTTTACATTTTCTTCACTTTTGCTGACAACCAAGCAAGGGATTGCATGAATCAATGCATCTACAGAAACCAGCTTCTGTTGTTTGCACATCCTGGGCTGTCTAATGCGGTTAAGTGGGTCTTTGGGGGGAACTGATGCTCCAACCTTGCATTTTAAATTGATCTACCAATCGTTTTGTGCCTAAGAATGCATTGTTCCTTCCGGATTACATTGCTGATTTGATAAATGGCATTAATTATTTTCAGGTGGGATAGAGCGCGCTGCTACTAGCCAATCAGATATGCTCTTTTCTCCATGCGCCAATGTATTCCCTTTCCAACCTGCTTTGTTATTTCCCCTTCCCCAGCAGTGAGTCGGCATCCAACAACCATTGAGAAAGTATTGGATCATTTGGAGGATTGCACTCTTCTTAGGGCCCTTCTCCCCGAAAAGAATTTTACACACACACACACACACACACACACACACACAACTCACTCACTCACTCACTGACCGCACTATTGTGTTTCAGGGGAAGTCACGTTATGTAAAGCACAGGAAAGAAGTTAAGAAAGAGGAGCATGACAAATAAAGGCATAGAGTGAGAAAATGAATACATCGAAATATTGTTTACAGCACATTGATCTGTCCTTGCAAACCAATTCTTGCTTCTATCATATGCACATCAGTGATGGGATTAAAAATTTTTTTACTGTCGGTTATGTGGGTGTGGCAATGCTTGGTGGGTGTCGCTTGGTAGGCATGGCAGGGAAAGCATACTGTAAAATCTCCATTCCCTCTCCACTCCAGGGGAAGAATACTGTAAAATCTCCATTCCCTCTCCACTCCAGGGGAAGAATACTGTAAAATCTCCATTCCCTCTCCACTCCAGGGGGAAGGATACTGTAAAATCTCCATTCCCTCCCCACTCCAGGGGAAGGATACTGTAAAATCTCCATTCCCTCTCCACTCCAGGGGAAGGATACTGTAAAATCTCCATTCCCTCCCCACTCCAGGGGAAGGATACTGTAAAATCTCCATTCCCTCTCCACTCCAGGGGAAGGATACTGTAAAATCTCCATTCCCTCTCCACTCCAGGGGAAGGATACTGTAAAATCTCCATTCCCTCTCCACTCCAGGGGAAGAATACTGTAAAATCTCCATTCCCTCTCCACTCCAGGGGGAAGGATACTGTAAAATCTCCATTCCCTCTCCACTCCAGGGGAAGGATACTGTAAAATCTCCATTCCCTCTCCACTCCTGGGGGAAGGATACTGTAAAATCTCCATTCCCTCTCCACTCCAGGGGAAGAATACTGTAAAATCTCCATTCCCTCTCCACTCCAGGGGGAAGGATACTGTAAAATCTCCATTCCCTCCCCACTCCAGGGGAAGGATACTGTAAAATCTCCATTCCCTCTCCACTCCTGGGGGAAGGATACTGTAAAATCTCCATTCCCTCTCCACTCCAGGGGAAGGATACTGTAAAATCTCCATTCCCTCTCCACTCCAGGGGGAAGAATACTGTAAAATTTCCATTCCCTCTCCACTCCTGGGGGAAGGATACTGTAAAATCTCCATTCCCTCCCCACTCCAGGGGAAGGATACTGTAAAATCTCCATTCCCTCTCCACTCCAGGGGAAGGATACTGTAAAATCTCCATTCCCTCTCCACTCCTGGGGGAAGGATACTGTAAAATCTCCATTCCCTCCCCACTCCAGGGGAAGGATACTGTAAAATCTCCATTCCCTCTCCACTCCTGGGGGAAGGATACTGTAAAATCTCCATTCCCTCCCCACTCCAGGGGAAGGATACTGTAAAATCTCCATTCCCTCTCCACTCCAGGGGAAGAATACTGTAAAATCTCCATTCCCTCTCCACTCCAGGGGGAAGGATACTGTAAAATCTCCATTCCCTCCCCACTCCAGGGGAAGGATACTGTAAAATCTCCATTCCCTCCCCACTCCAGGGGAAGGATACTGTAAAATCTCCATTCCCTCTCCATTCCTGGGGGAAGGATACTGTAAAATCTCCACTCCCTCCCCACTCCAGGGGAAGGATACTGCAAAATCTCCATTCCCTCTCCACTCCAGGGGGAAGGATACTGTAAAATCTCCATTCCCTCCCCACTCCAGGGGAAGGATACTGTAAAATCTCTTCTCCCTCTCCACTCCAGGGGAAGGATACTGTAAAATCTCCATTCCCTCTCCACTCCTGGGGGAAGGATACTGTAAAATCTCCATTCCCTCCCCACTCCAGGGGAAGGATACTGTAAAATCTCCATTCCCTCTCCATTCCTGGGGGAAGGATATTGTAAAATCTCCACTCCCTCCCCACTCCAGGGGAAGGATACTGCAAAATCTCCATTCCCTCTCCACTCCAGGGGGAAGGATACTGTAAAATCTCCATTCCCTCCCCACTCCAGGGGAAGGATACTGTAAAATCTCCATTCCCTCTCCACTCCAGGGGAAGGATACTGTAAAATCTCCATTCCCTCTCCACTCCTGGGGGAAGGATACTGTAAAATCTCCATTCCCTCCCCACTCCAGGGGAAGGATACTGTAAAATCTCCATTCCCTCTCCACTCCTGGGGGAAGGATACTGTAAAATCACCATTCCCTCCCCACTCCAGGGGAAGGATACTGTAAAATCTCCATTCCCTCTCCACTCCAGGGGAAGAATACTGTAAAATCTCCATTCCCTCTCCACTCCAGGGGGAAGGATTCTGTAAAATCTCCATTCCCTCTCCACTCCTGGGGGAAGGATACTGTAAAATCTCCATTCCCTCCCCACTCCAGGGGAAGGATACTGTAAAATCTCCATTCCCTCTCCATTCCTGGGGGAAGGATACTGTAAAATCTCCACTCCCTCCCCACTCCAGGGGAAGGATACTGCAAAATCTCCATTCCCTCTCCACTCCAGGGGGAAGGATACTGTAAAATCTCTTCTCCCTCTCCACTCCAGGGGAAGGATACTGTAAAATCTCCATTCCCTCTCCACTCCTGGGGGAAGGATACTGTAAAATCTCCATTCCCTCCCCACTCCAGGGGAAGGATACTGTAAAATCTCCATTCCCTCTCCATTCCTGGGGGAAGGATACTGTAAAATCTCCACTCCCTCCCCACTCCAGGGGAAGGATACTGCAAAATCTCCATTCCCTCCCCACTCCAGGGGAAGGATACTGTAAAATCTCTTCTCCCTCTCCACTCCAGGGGAAGGATACTGTAAAATCTCCATTCCCTCTCCACTCCTGGGGGAAGGATACTGTAAAATCTCCATTCCCTCCCCACTCCAGGGGAAGGATACTGTAAAATCTCCATTCCCTCTCCATTCCTGGGGGAAGGATACTGTAAAATCTCCACTCCCTCCCCACTCCAGGGGAAGGATACTGCAAAATCTCCATTCCCTCTCCACTCCAGGGGGAAGGATACTGTAAAATCTCCATTCCCTCCCCACTCCAGGGGAAGGATACTGTAAAATCTCTTCTCCCTCTCCACTCCAGGGGAAGGATACTGTAAAATCTCCATTCCCTCTCCACTCCTGGGGGAAGGATACTGTAAAATCTCCATTCCCTCCCCACTCCAGGGGAAGGATACTGTAAAATCTCCATTCCCTCTCCATTCCTGGGGGAAGGATACTGTAAAATCTCCACTCCCTCCCCACTCCAGGGGAAGGATACTGCAAAATCTCCATTCCCTCTCCACTCCAGGGGGAAGGATACTGTAAAATCTCCATTCCCTCCCCACTCCAGGGGAAGGATACTGTAAAATCTCTTCTCCCTCTCCACTCCAGGGGAAGGATACTGTAAAATCTCCATTCCCTCTCCACTCCTGGGGGAAGGATACTGTAAAATCTCCATTCCCTCTCCACTCCTGGGGGAAGGATACTGTAAAATCTCCATTCCCTCCCCATCCCACTAACCTGCTTTCCAGCTCCATTCTCCTGTGCAGGGCAAGAGAAGAAAACCCAGCTGATCAGCTGGGAGGCTGATCAACTGAGACTGGGGAGGCAGCAAATAGATGTGGGTGGGGGTTAACCAGAGGTGGTATTTGCCGGTTCTCCGAACTACTGAAAATTTCTGCTACCGGTTCATCAGAACCATTCAAAACTGTCTGAATACCACCACTGATGCACCTGCTATTTCACCGGATTCATCGTATAATTTGTTCCATGCATTCTATGGTATATCTTTTTTAGTATCTCCTCTCCGTTGAAAGGTGACTTTCTCACTATTCTTGTCCATGTGCTCACTAATTTGCTGAGTGAAATATCATGCATTAATAGCTGGGGAAGTTTTTGTGTTTGTGAGGTGGTTTATGGGGAAGTTACGGGTGGGTATCATGGATATAATGGACTGTGGAGAAGGAGGAGGTGGAAGAGGAGAAAGAGGAGGGGGAGAGGAGAAAGGGGAGGGGGAGAGGAGAAAGGGGAGGGGGAGAGGAGAAAGGGAGGGGGAGAGGAGAAAGGGGAGTGGGAGGGGAAGGCAATAAGGATGAAGAGGAGGTGGAGATGGAAGCAAGAAGAAGTGGGAGGAAGGATATGGATAGTATGAGGTGTGAAAGGTGATGAAACAAGCTAATTTCATGTCCTCCATGCAGCTACATTCTCATTAAATTCTCATTAATATGATCCCACAACAATTTGAACCAGAACAGTTAACAGTTATTCATTTCCACATAGATACAGAAGGTAGTTCAGATTCAAGCCTTGCTTGAGGAAGGTTTCAGAAATGGATATTTATCTCATAGATATTTGGAATATAAATTCTTTGGCTTTTCTTACTCTTAGTAGCAGAGATAATAACTTATTTCCATACCCCATTTTAGGAGTGCACAAAACCCTCCAGACATTGTATGGATATCAGACGGTACTAGGTAAAAGTGGCCCACTGAGTTTAATATTATGCTGGTGTTTTCTTTTCCTGAGCACCAAATTGTTTCCTTTTTCTTAAATTGGGCACAAGGAAGGTCCAATTCAAGTGTAATTTTTACACAGAGAGTAGGCGACTGGAGACTAAGACATATGAGGAACGGTTGCAGGAACTGGGTCAGTGGTGGGTTTCTGCAGGCTCGCACCTACTCGCGAGAGCCGGTTGGTGAAATTTAGAGAACCAGTGAGAGGGGGTTCCACTGGTGTACCTGGAAGTAAATCTGGCCCGCCGCTGCCAGTGACCCAACGGGAAGAAAAGGAAAGGAAGGAAGGAAGGAAGGAAGGAAGGAAGGAAGGAAGGAAGGAAGGAAGGAAGGAAGGAGAGAAAGAAAGAAAGAAAGAAAGAAAGAAAGAAAGAAAGAAAGAAAGAAAGAAAGAAAGAAAGAAAGAATTTATCATCACAATTGAGTCCAAAATTTTGGTTGCTAAGCAAGAGCGTTGTTAAATGAGTTTCACCACATTTTATAAGGTGGCCACTCCCACCCTGTCACATGACTGCCAAGCCACGCCCACAAAATAGGCCACACCTACAGAGTAGGTTCTAAAAAATTTGAAACCCACCACTGAACTGGGTATGTCTAGTTTAATGAAAAGAAGGAATAGGGGAGACATGATAGCAGTCTTCCAATATCTCAGGGGCTGCCACAAAGAAGAGGGAGTCAAGTAATTCTCCAAAACACCTGATAGTAGAACAAAAAGCAATGGGTGGGAACTAATCAAGGAGAGAAACAACTTAAAACTGAGGTGAAATTTCCTGACAGTGAGAAGAATTAATCAGTGGAACAGAAATTGCCTCCAGAAGTTGTGAATGCCCCAACACTGCAAGTCTTTAAGAAGATGTTGGATAGCCATTTGTCTGAAACAGTATAGGGCTTTCTGCCTAGGCAGGGGGTTGGACTAGATGACCTCCAAGATCCTTTCCAACTCTGCTATTGTATTGTATTGTATTGTTAAAATCCAAACCAAGGAAAATTAAAACCATTAGATAAATTTGGGAAGTAGAAAACCTCAGTGTAGAGTATCCTTATGTATTAATTATTTGTGGCGTGATATACCTAATTATCCACACCATATAATTTAGCTTTAATTAACACAATGCCAATTAAAAATAGACATGTCAACCTTTCCAACCTTAGTGGCTCACTTCCCTTAGTTTAAAAATGACTATTCTCCAGCTTCTTATGTTCCATCACATTTTCCATTCATTAACCAAATATGAATTTTATTCCAATTTACATGACCAAAGCAACAGCATCCTTACCCTTCTAAAGAAACATCATGGCAATGGCCAGCAGCTGATACCATTCATTTGTAACAGCTTCAGCCTTTGAGGGAGGTTCTGTTCAGTTAAAGTCAGAGAGTGGTTGATGTTTTGGACTTTGGGGAAGTGGGACTTAGTAAAAGAAAGCCAGGGAAGAGAAAAGCAGGATGATTTTATTTTACTCAATTCAAAATTCAGTGTTCTCCAGCTAACTCGATTGACCCCAGACACACTATTTTGAGTTTCTACATTAAAGTGCAGTCTTCAGATCCACAAACATGTTGCTGTTGGAATAGGCAATATTTCCCATGAAGTATTCATTTTAAATCCGTAGATTAAAGCACAAGTTGGTTTATTAACAGCGCTGGAGGCAAAGACAGTCTAAAGATAGGTAGGGTTACACAGTCTCTCTTTGTAGACTTATGCAAATGAGAATATGCATGTACATGCAGATATTTTATTGGATACTAGCTGATAACCTGGCATTGCCTAGATATTTATTTATAGGGGGAAAATGTCTGGATAATTTTTAATGTTGGATTTTCCCCCTAACCAGAGGGACCCTTCTTGTGGAGTACTGTGAAGCCATTACTATGGCAACTCCACTGCACTGTACAGTAGAATCCATTTTAATGCACAACAGGCTTAAAATGTATCTTAACAGAACACAGACCCCGAGGGGTGTCAGGGATGTCTTACCCCCACAGTATTTTTTTCCAGAGGGTAAGTCACCTGTGTACTAAATTTGGTTGAAATTGTTCGAGGTGTTCTTTATTTTTTATTTTTTCATTTTTTCGAATTTATACCCCGCCCTTCTCCTTGTTAAGATTCAGGGCGGCACACAGGCGTTATTAAAAACCATTACAAAACTATATATACTATTAAAAACATATTAAATTAAATTAAAACCCGTGCTAAGAACCCTTTAAAACCCTAAAAAACCCTATTCCAACAAGCCGGCCTAGCGGGGGTCTACGCTAGGCCAGCTTGTTGGAATAGGTACGTCTTAAGGCGTTGGTGGAAGAGGCGGAGGTCCGAGGTAGTGCGAAGGTCGGGGGGTAGGTCGTTCCAGAGGGCCGGGCCTGCCACAGAGAAGGCCTTCCCCTGGATGTCGCCAATCGGCATTGCCCGGCCGACAGTACCCGGAGAAGGCCCTCTCTGTGGGAGCGGATCGGACGAAGGGATGTATGGGGCAGAAGGCGGTCTCGTATATAGCTAGGCCCCGAGCCATGGAGCGATTTGAAGATGGTCGTTAACACCTTGAAGCGCACTCGAAAGGCCACAGGCAGCCAGTGCAGCTCGTGCAGGAGAGGTGTTATGTGGCCGCATTCTGAACTAGCTGTAGCTTTCGAGTGCACCTCAAGGGGAGCCCCATGTAGAGAGCGTTACAGTAATCCAGCCAAGAAGTCACAAGCGCTTGAGTGACTGTGCGAAGGGTTCAATTAGTAAAAAGATAAAAGAGAAATAGGAGAGCTTGCAACAAATACAGGTATAATTAGACAGTTATCTCTTACGCTATAGTTACAAAAAGCTCACTTTTTTTCTTTTTCTCCTAATCAAAATCAGAGTTTCTAAAGTGCTTTTTGTTTTTTCATGCAGCCATAAATCTAGGGATCGTCTTTTCTCTAATCAAGGCTATCAATTTGGCCATCTTTGTAAGTGGCAGCATCTTCACCAGTCATACTTCTAATGTAAGAATTCTCTTTTGTTGTCAATCCCACCCTGCCAAGTCTTTGGTGGCTCCTTTATGACAAGTTCTTATGAGAAGTAATTTGCATGCTATACCTTATCCTGGGAATCCTTCTGCTTTAGTTTCACTTGCAAATTCCATGCCTAAATTAAAGACCCACCTTTTTTCCCCCTCTCAGTACTAGTTGGTGGGTGGGGGGAGCATTATACCCGTGTTTGGTCAGTTTATGAGAACGTTACTTTGATTTTAAATAGCATTCTGAACCCAGGAAAACACAACCTCTTGTGTAAAGAAGTAAATTGGGGAAGCATAGGTATAGCCCTAGATAATGCATTTGTAGACTGCCTTAATGCACTTTAAAGAGGTTGTTTGTATTTGCTTTCCTCACAAACTTGATTGGAATAAAGTATCAGCTTTTACCAAAAAGAAGAAGTTGAAAACCCTTCAGCTTATTTTGAGTGACTTATTGAAGTTGTCAACCAACATTCAGGCATCAACAAGCCTCTTCAAAAAATGTTCCTTATCCAGTTTTGATTGCCTTTCCGAATGGCCTCCTCCCCTGCCTTAAATAGAAGGCCTGTGTTTGGTGAGGAGATGCAGGGGTGGGCTGCTAGGGCAGGGGTGTCCAAACTTGGGAACTTTAAGACTTGTGGACTTCAACTCCCAGAATTCTCCAGCCAGCATAGCATAGCTGGCTGGAGAATTCTGGGAGTTGAAGTCCACAAGTCTTAAAGTTGCCCAGTTTGGGAACCCCTGTGATAGGGGTTCGCCCAGGTTTGGAAGAACCCGTAGCTAATGTTATGGCTGGTTCAGAGAACCTCTAAATCCCATCCCTGGCTGGCCCTGCCCACCCCACCCCACCCCTCTGTGGAATCTCCACGTGGCCCATTTTGGATGCAAGGTAAGTGCAGGGCCCGCGCAGAAACTCGGGGGGGGGGAACGGACCTACCGGAAGCTCTGGAAGACCAGAACCAGGTCCATTTCCGGCCCCTGGAGCCTGGGGAAGGTGAAAACGCCACACACCCCCAACCATGGTGCAGGAGGCTGACTAGGCCACCCCTACCATGGCCACCCCCAGCCAGCAACTGGGCAGAGAACCCGTTGCTGAGATTTTTGAAGCCCTTCCCTGAGGAGATGGGAGATGGGATAGATAACCTGGTTTTTCTTCACAAATCATGTTTGTAGCAATGAGGAGAAAAGAAAAGAAAACGGAAGAAAAATTATTACCTTTGCCAATTGTCTCAGCTCAATCAATCACAGGAAATGCTCTGCGTTTACAGGAAAGTGCTGTGACAGAAACATCTGGAGTTCCTACCAAAGTGGAAAATATGAGCTCTGAACGTTTTAACGGAGGGAACATGGAATGGTGGTGAAATGCTTTTGGAAATAATTTTGCTCCTTAGCCTATGTAAACTAACGGTCTGCATCCTTTGCAAATCAGAAGGACAGCTGGATTTACAAGAAGCATAAGGATGCCTCAGAACAGAACCCAATAGGATAACAGAGTTGGAAGAGAACCTTGGAGGTCTTCTAGTCCAACCCACTGCTCTAGCAGGAAACTCTGTACAATGTCAGACAAATGGCTGTCCAATTTCTTCTTAAAAACCTCCAGTGATGGAGCACCCACAAATTCTGAAGGGCAGCTGTTGAAGTTAAAGGAGGAATGAAGTCCGACACAGGCAGGTTCAAAAACTGGCCATTCATTGGCAGTAAACTGGCAGTAAAACACAACCGCAAGCAAAAGTTAAAAGTTGCGGTAGACAGGGGCTTCCCCGCTTGACAGCTATTTAAACCAGGGGTCCCCAACCTTTTTGGCAACAGGTACCCGTTTCATGTTAAAAAAATTCCGCGGACCGGTGGCCATGGCTCGGCTGGCGTAGAGGGGGGAGCTGGGGGGAGGGGGAACAGGCGGTGCCTGCGTGCACAGTGTGTGTGTGAGTCGGCTCACTCGCCCCTCTCGGGCCCCCAACGGTGCGAGCGGCCGCGCCTGCGCTCTCCTGTCCCGGTGTGCGCTCTGCCCAGGGGGGCTGCCCCCTCCTCCCTCCTCCTCCTCTCCGGCCCTTTCTAAGAGTTGCGGCCCGGTTCCTATCAAGCCACGGACCGGCACCGGTCTGCGGCCCGGGGGTTGGGGACCCCTGATTTAAACAAGAGCTGTCAAGCGGGGAACCAATCAGGAATCTTGGCAACCCAATTCCAGCCAGTCGCGTCTGAGCCAATCAGACGCGACTGGCTGTTACCAAGCCTACAAGGGTGAGGTCGAAGACTTGCGGCCGGTCGTAAGTCAAGGACCGGTCACAAGTCGAGGACCTCAACACGAGCCATTCCATTGCTTGATGTTCAGTATCCTTTGTGTTGTCTTTTGGCAGGTATGTGAGTCATTGATGATCACCCTGTGCATGAAATGATTAGAACTGATTATATATATTTAATATTCCACTCTTCCACTACATTAACAAATACTTTATCTCAACAAGTGACCCAGCCTGGTCTTTAAACGACTGCTCATGGACTAGAAGAAATCTTTATATTTCTATCCTATTAACCCATTCACTATAGATCATTCATTTTTGCTGGGTGCTAACTGACATTTCAAACTTTTGAACCTGATCTTTTGTGTAAGTTAGGTACTACTACTTGTTGGATCGACTGTTTCTAGACATGCAATGATGGGCAATTAAGTATTGCATCTTCTCACTCTAAGCACTATGGAATAATCAGATTTTTATGGGCTTATAAATTATTATAGTAATACTATCGCTTTATCCTGCACTGGTGAAACCACAGTTGGAATACTGCATTCAGATCTAGTCATCATGATACAAAAAAAGATGTTGAGACTTGAGAAAGAGTGCAGAGAAGAGCAACAAAGATGATGAGAGGCCTGGAGTCTAAACCATACTATGAACGGTTGAAGGTACTAGGTATCTCTAGTCTAATGAAGAGAAGGCTCAGGGGAGACATGATGGCAGACTTCCAGTACTTGATGGGGTGTCACAGAGAAGAAGGTGTCAACTTATTCTCGAAAGCACCTTGAGGGCAGGACAAGAAGCGATGGGTGGAATGTCCTACCTGTCAATGACTACTTCAGCTTCAACCTCAATAATACTCGGGCAAACAATAGATACAAACTCAAGGTAAACCGCTCCAAACCAGATTGCAGAAAATATGACTTCAGCAACAGAGTGGTCAACACCTGGGATGCTCTACCTGACTCCGTTGTTACATCCTCAAACTCTCCACAGCTTCAACCTTAAACTGTCTATCATGGACCTCACCCCATTCCTAAGAGGTCCGTAAAGGGGGCGTGCATAAGCGCACCAGCGTCCCTACCGTCCCTGTCCTACTGTCCCCATTTATTTGTACTCATTTCCTTTGTTCATGTCCATGTCCATACTTATACCTGCTATCTTGTACATGTTTGACAAACTTAATAAAAATAAACTCATTAAAGAGACACCCAACCTAAAATTAGGGTGAAATCTGACAGTGAGAACAATTAATCCATGGAACAGGTTACCTCTGAAAATTGTGAGTGATCCATCACTGGATATTTTCAAGAATCACTGGAGTTTTTCAAATGGACAGGCGTTTGACCAGAATTGCATAGGTCTCCTGACCTATGAGCAGGAGGTTGGACCAGAAGGTCCTTTCCAATATTATTATTCTATGTTCTGTGTTAAGACTAAACTGACCGTAATTTGATTTCTTCAGTGTTCCATTTAGGGTCACCTTGAAACCTAATGCTCTTTTACCAAAAGTCTCACAATATATTCTATGACAAAGTATAAGGGACTTTGTCATGCCCTTCAGTCTTTGAAGCAACAGAGAGTTTTGATTTCAACTCTCTGTCTATTCAACCTGCCAATCTTGTCCCCTCTATCTATCCTAGAGGGATAAACCAACCTACATTGCCCTGTCCATGATCTGTGGAAAATCAGCTCAAATCATCCAACCTATTCAAATCCACCTCCTTTTTTTTTTAACCTAAGTTTCATTTAATACTAATTATATTGTAGTTGTTTTGTGTTGATTTCTTGTCCATATCAATTTATTCTGTCTTGTAGTACTTGTTTACTTTCACTTTTGATGAAGAACAATTAACATGGATTCATTCTCTGCAGGGATATTCAAAACCATCCATTCGTTGTAAATTCTTCTTGAGGAAGATTTTAGAAAACAATTTTCCAGGTGAGTCTACTTTAATACAACAGATTGTGGATACATCATTGGGTAGCCCATCCTATGCCTTTAAAAAAAAAGAACATCATTGTTTCTCAACCTCAGCAAATTTGAAATGTGTGGACATCAACTCCCATGGTGGCTGGGAAATTTGGGGAGCAGAGGTCTACACATCTTAAAGTTGCTGACATTGAGCAACACTACTTTAGACCCAAAAAACTATATTGTTATATTTATGGAGTCCTTGGTTGTTTTCTTGCAGACATCTTATTACCCAACTGGGTAACATCATCAGTGCTAGAAGGCAGTGAGCAAAACCCCATTCCCTTTTAGCAATGATGATGTTATCTAGTGGGTAATGAAATGTCAGCCAGAAAACAACCAAGCTCAGAGGGTACCAAGAGCCCCATAATCCAATCCTGAGCTACATATAGTCTCCTCTATCAGTATTAATTTAACTCGTTCACAGTCTCCAAAGACAAACTTAAACTGTAAGCAGGAAGTATCTTTTCTGGGCATATTGTCTCTTCAAGGAGTAATCATTTGTCTTCCCAGTGTATTGAAGGTATATCTCTTCATACCTTTGCCCAAATGTAAGGAAATTAAGTATTTTGGGGAGTCTTAATTATTTTTGCCTACTATGGATTCCAACAAATTGTGTATAGTCAAGGCTATCATTTTCCCAGTTGCAACGTATGGCTGTGAAAGTTGACCCATAAGAAAGGCTGCCAAAGAATGGAGGCCTTTGAACTCTGGTGCTGGAGAAGACTCCTGTGAGTCCCTTGGACTTCAAGGCAATCAAACTGGTGAGTACTGGAGGAGATCAACCCTGACTGCTCTTTAGAGGGCCAGATTCTGACGATGAAACTCAAGTACTTTGGCCACCAAATGAGAAGGAAGAAGAGCCTAATGTTGGGAAAGATTGAGGGCAAAAAAAGAAAGGAGCAACAGAGAATGAGGTGGCTGGATGGAGTCACTGAAGCAGCCGGGGTGAGCTTAAATGGACTCCAGAGGATGGTAGAGGATAGGAAGGCCTGGAGGAATATTGTTCATGGGGATTGGATGGATTGGACATGGCTTTGCAACTAACAACAATGGATTCCATCTTATGTTACCTGTTATGCCATTATGCTTTTGATAGAATAAAGAGAAAGTCTGGGAGACCTAGAGCCGATAATAGATGTCAAACAACAGCAGCTCTTACTCCATATCATGACACTAATCAATATGCCTTATGTTGCTTTTCTACAGTTTTGGATCCTGTAGCCGGAAGATTATTTGGTGGTGTTCATGTTACTCATGGTAGACCAAACTTCAGTTTGGTACTGGCTTTTTGCTCTCATTGCAGATCCCGACAAAAAACTTTTTTTTATTATTTTCATGTGAATTCTGCTCATTCACATCCAGCAAAGTTTTTCAAAGGAGGATTTACAGTCACAGACCTTATCTGGCTTGGAGAGCTGCCAGGCCGATATCTGCAAAACGTGGCAAGGAGTCTCAGAGAGTCACAAACCAATTAAGCGAACTAATTGTCTTCTGCAAACTCCACTCCTCTTTCGCTCCTCTTTTATTTCCTCTGGGAGGGGCCATTCATCGTCCAGCTGTGGCCTTACTCCCAAGTCAACCCCTGTTTCTTTGCTGTTCCCTTCATCTGGCAACTCTGCGCATGCGAGTTTCACACTGGGAACAGGCTCCAGCTGTTCATCTGCCTCACTGATGTCTGGCTCTGAAGGCAGCTGATAACTGGCATATGTCTCTGGCCCCCTCTCTGCCTCCGACACAGAGCCCTATCATTTTCAATTTCTAAGAGAAGATAGATATTTTCTATCTTCTATTTAATGCAGGTTAAATGCACTTATTAGAGAAATAAGGAACAATTATATTTGAGATCTGTGGTAAAAATATCTGCAATTTTTTTTAAGGCTGATGCTGAAAGTGGCAGGAATGAAGTCATAATATGTCTGGAAGTGACATGCAGCAATTATATGTGGATTTATCCTTCCAATGTTTGCTTTGCAGTGAATTAGGCTGTCAGACTAAGTAGGAAGCAGTCATTTAAATGCAAACCACGCTAAACTTTTAAACTAGCACCTTCACTTTGTAAATAATCCATTTTGAACAATGGCCTTTCCCTGCCTACAACAAGCTTGGGATAACTCAGCAACATCTTTAGGAAAAATAATATGTGTCCTGAAATCTATTTTTGCATCCCCCAAGATCGTTGGAGTACATCAGTTTGTGTAGGGGAGATTTTACAAAGTAGTCATGCCAAAGGTCAAAAGTTTAAATTGGGGTTGTCCAGCCTTGGCACCTTTAAGACTTGTGGACTTCAACATCAGTATTCCCCAGCCAGCCATGGTCTTAAATTTGCCAAGGTTGACACCGGAGGTGGGTTCCTACCGGTTTGGACAGGTTCGGACGAGTAGGTAGTAACTTGGCCAGCCACACCCCCAAATTGGTTCTATCAGCAGCGGCGTAGGCGCTGCCATCTTGTTTTTCTCAGCTCCAGTGAGCCCATAGGCCCGAAGCTGCCATGGGGGGGGCAGGGGGAGGAAGCTGTGGGAGCTGCCATGGATCATGCTTACCAGCTGCAGATCTCCCTCTTCGACATGCAATCCAGCTGAGAACTCTCCATAACTGATAACTGACTGAGAACAAGCCATGACTGATTGCCGGATGGTTTTCACTCTGGGTCATGAGGTGATGGGTGTGTGCGCGTGCAGGGGTAGGGTTTAGTCTATATACCAAATAAAGTATAAAAGATGGTGGGGAGCACCGGATGTCAGCTCTCACAATTTATTCATTGCCTTAGGGCAGGGGTCTGCAAAGTTGGCCCTTTTAAGACTGGTGGACTTCAACTCCCAGAATTCCCCAGTCTTAAAAGAGCCAACTTTGCAGACTTCTGCCTTAGGGCTTTGTTGGTCAGTTCGTGCTGGAGGAAGATAAAGTGCATTTTCAAACCGCCTCTGTGTTTGGCTGTTTTTCTTAACCCTTTGGAACCTGACAGTTTTTTTTTGCTTCTGCGAATGTGCACACATGCACAAAGCACAACCCTGAGGGAACCAAGCCACTTTTTCATCCACCTTACCTTACGCTTTTAAGTTTTAGCTTGCTGTATTAATTCCGACTTGCATTGTAACATCGTAGACGATTCCCCCCCCCTTTCTTAGAACCAGTGCCGTTACTATGCTATTGTCGTACTCCAGAACAGAGCTCCTTGGCTTGCGAGAGTTTCCCCTCTCGCAGGTCTGGCCCCCTCATCTAACACGGGCCCACCTCGAGGATGGATTGATAGATCCTGAGAGGTGGGCGAGGCGCAAACTAAGGGGGTTTTTATGCAAATTTTTAATTCGGTTTTTAAGGGGTCCTGGGGTGGGGGGAGGGTTTATGCAGTCAGAGGGGGGTCAAGTTATAGGGCCGGCTGGCGGAAGTGGGATAAAGGAGGAGTCCATTAGGGAGGGGGGATCAGGGGTCGTCTCTGTTGAGGACCGTCCCATTCGGTTGGTCTTAGGGAGGGGCAGGGGCGGTGGGAGACAGGATGTCCATCATGGGTTGGGGGCTCGTGGTCGCTGGTTACGAGTGATCGCTTGCCCCAACCCCCTGTGCTCCACTCGTAGGCTAGGCAGTCAGGGATTACAGAGCCGGGGCCCTAGGTTGATGTTCTGCAACGCCAGGTCCGTGGTGAACAAAGCTCCCCTCATAAATGACCTTGTGTCAGAGGGGGACCCGGACCTGGTGGGAATTACGGAGACCTGGTTGGGCCCCGAGGGGGGTCTACCCCTCGTGGAAATGTGCCCACCAGGTTACCATGCATTTCATCAACCTAGGGCCCTAGGCAGGGGTGGGGGGGTGGCGGTTATCGTTAAGGAAAGTCTGGAGCCGAAGGAGACCACTGTGCCTCAGACGACCGGCTGTGAGTCCCTCTTCGTGAAGTGGGGCCTAGGGAGGCAGTTGGGCTTGCTGGTTGTATACCTGGCTCCCCGCTATGTAACAGCAGCCCTGCCCGAGCTACTCGAGGTGATCGCCGCGATGGCGGTGGAGACCCCCAGACTTATGGTCATGGGGGACTTTAACCTGCCATCGGCGGGCGAGACATCCGAGGCAGCTCGGGAGTTCATGGCTTCCATGACAGCCATGGACCTGACCCAAGTAGTTCAGGGCCCCACGCACGAGGGAGGACACACGCTGGATCTGATTTTTGTCTCTGGACACTGGATTAGTGATCTTGGAACAGGGGATTTAGTCATCTTACCCTTGTCATGGACAGATCACTCTCTCCTTCGGATAGACTTTCCAACCGTCACACCCCACCGCGGGGAGGCGGAACCGGAGACACCGAGTTGGTTCCGCCCCAGGCGCCTGATGGACCCAGAAAGGTTCCAGAGGGAGCTTGGGCCAGTACCTGTGTCCCTGTCCCACGGCTCGACTGAGGATCTAGTGGCCGCATGGTATAGTGCGGCCACGGGGGCCTTGGACCGAGTCGCGCCCTTGCGGCCTCTCATGCGGCGTCGAGTCACCCAGGCTCCTTGGTTTACCGAGGAGCTTCGGGAGATGAAACGCTGTAAGAGACGCCTAGAGAGTAGGTGGAGATCTTCTCGATCCGAATCTGACCGAACACTAGTGAGAGACCATATCAGGACTTATTTAGTGGCGCTAAGAGTGGCCAAATGTGAGTATTGTGCCACCCTTATCGCGTCCGCGGAAAACCGCCCTGCCGCCCTGTTTGAGGTGACCCGCTCCCTCTTGCATTTGAGGCCGCGGGAAGCCCCTCTGCAGGGTCGAGCAGAGGAATTTGGAGTTTTTCTGCAGGACAAAATCACTCAGATTCGGAACGAGCTGCCCTCCACTAGTGATCCGGTCGAGGTGCCCGGTGCTGGTCTTGAGATAACATCTTGGGAGGAGTTTGACTTTGTTACTACCGAGGATATGGACAGGTTGCGGAGGAACCTTAGAGTCACCACATGTTTATTGGACCCGTGCCCCTCCTGGCTTGTACTGGCATCCTGGGAGGTGACACGAGGCTGGCTCCAGGGTATTGTGAATTCATCTCTGAGTGAGGGGTCCTTGCCCACCGTCTTGAAAGAGGCGGTGGTGAGGCCCCTCTTCAAGAAGCCATCCCTGGACCCAGCTTTATTAGAGAACTATCGTCCCGTCTCCAACCTTCACTTTTTAGTGAAGGTTGTTGAGAGTGTGGTGGCTCAACAGTTTCCCCGACATCTGGAGGAAGTTGATTATCTAGACCCGCGCCAGTCCGGCTTCCGGCCCGGTCACAGTACCGAGACGGCATTGGTCGCGTTGGTGGATGATCTCTGGAGGGCACGGGATAGAGGTTGTTCCTCTATCCTTGTCCTATTAGATCTCTCAGCGGCTTTTGATACCATCGACCATGGTATCTTATTGCACCGATTGGGGGGGTTGGGGCTGAGAGGCACCGTTTTACGGTGGTTCTCATCCTACCTCTCTGGTCGGTCGCAATGGGTGTTGGCAGGAGGGCAGAAGTCGTCCCCGAGGCCCCTCACATGTGGGGTTCCTCAGGGGTCGGTCCTCTCGCCACTCCTGTTCAACACCTACATGAAGCCGCTGGGTGAGATCATCCGTGGTTTTGGGGTGGAATACCATCTGTACGCTGATGACACTCAGTTGTACATATCCACCCCAAACCACCCCAACGATGCCGTCGAGGTGCTGTCCCGGTGTCTGGAGGCCGTACGGATCTGGATGGGTAGTAACAAACTCAAGCTCAACCCGGCCAAGACCGAGTGGCTGTGGTTTCCGGCACCCCGGTTCAGCCAGATAAGTCCAACACTGGCCATTGGGGGCGAACAACTGGCCCCCGTGGAGAGGGCGTGCAACTTGGGCGTCCTCCTGGATTCCCGGCTGTCCATGGAGGACCATGTGGCGGCCGTGGCCAGGGGGGCATTCTATCAGGTACGCCTGATACGCCAGTTGCGCCCCTTACTGGACCGGGGAGCCCTTCGCACAGTCACTCAAGCGCTCGTGACATCCCGGCTGGATTACTGTAACGCTCTCTACATGGGGCTCCCCTTGAGGTGCACTCGAAGGCTACAGTTAGTACAGAATGCGGCCGCGCGGGTGATTATGGGTGCCACAAGGCAAACCCACGTAACACCTCTCCTGCGCGAGCTGCACTGGCTGCCTGTGGCCTTTCGAGTGCGCTTCAAGGTGCTGATGACCATCTTTAAATCGCTCCATGGCTCGGGGCCTAGCTATATACGAGACCGCCTCCTGCCCCATACATCCCTTCGTCCGATCCGCTCCCACAGAGAGGGTCTTCTTCGGGTGCCGTCGACGGGGCAATGCCGGTTGGCGACACCCAGGGGAAGGGCCTTCTCTGTGGAGGGCCCGGCCCTCTGGAACGACCTACCCCCCGACCTCCGTACTATCTCGGACCTCCGCCTCTTCCGCCAACGTCTTAAGACGTATTTATTCCAACAAGCCGGCCTAGGATAGCCCCCATTTCTGACTTTTTAAGAAAATAATTTATAATTGGCAAGGGTTTTAATATTGGGTTTTAGCACGGGTTTATTAATTTAATACATTTTAATAGATATTTATTGTATTTTGTGTTCTTAAATAATGCCTGTGCGCCGCCCTGGGTCCTAACAAGGAGAAGGGCGGGGTATAAATTTAATAAAATAAATAAAAATAAATAAAAGTACCCATCCCTGGTTGACATCCCTGATTTAAACCCAAGTTGCTGACATTTGGAAATAACAGCAACAGCAACCCTGCCCCCCCAAAAAAGAAATATTTTAAACTAGCTATACCCGGCCACGCGTTGCTGTGGCCCAGTCTGGTTAAATGGCCAACCAATCTGCACACATACATACAACCACCGTATAACCCCCAACCTACCTACCTACTGTATTTCTCCCTATCTATTCCTCTATCTACCTACCTACCTATTGTATTTCTCCCTATCTATCCCTCTACCTACCTACCTACCTACTGTGCACCTCGGTGGCCATCGGAGAGAGCTAGTGGAGACGCGGCCAGCTGCCCCGCCCGACACGCCCGCCAGGTGACTACCACACGGGGCTCGGATGCTTCTGATCCTGTGGCCCTGCGTGCCTGTGCGTGTGCGTGTGCGTGTGCGCGTGCGTGTGTGTGTGTGGAAGAGAGCGGCTGCAGGCAGACAGGGAGGCGCATGCGTTGCTTTCCACGTTGCCCCTGGCAACGTTCCTTCAAGGCGGTTTTCTGCCGTTACGTGTCCATGACATACAGCCGGATGGGAGGAGTTACACGGAGCTTAAACCGTGTTCAGTGAGTAACTTTTATTTGTGCCTGCCTTGCACACGATACACGTGTGCTAGGCACAAAATGATTTGGTATTCTATTATCAGAAGTCCTTGTCAACATTGTGTGAAAGTTTGGTGTAAATCGGTCCAGTACTTTTTGAGATTAGTGGATTCGTACAAACTATTTTACATTTTTATTTATATAGATAATATCCAAGTATGTATTATCTTCCCTATGGCCTCTTGGAGCCCTTTGGGAAAATAATAATAATAATTTTTAAAAAAATCCTCTGCTTGTGGAAAGGCTTTGGTCCTTGATTGATTAATTAATTAATCACAGTTTTCAAGAAATTAAGGTAGAGTATTCTTTATAATAGTGAATGCCCATTTGAGTTTCAATAAAGCTAACTTGAGAGTTTTGATACCTGTGAAACATTTGCTCAGCAGGAAAGGTTTTCAAAACATTCCTGGGTATTTCAGGAAGCCCAAAGTATTTTGTTGGGTGTTTCAAGAGGCCTAGAGCAGGGGTCTCCAACCTTTGCAACTTTAAGTCTGAAGGACTTCAGCTCCCAGACTTCTCCAGCCTTCAGACTTAAAGTTGCAAAGGTTGGAGACCCCTGGCCTAGAGGACTGACTTTTTAAACAGAAAGGAAAATTCAGAGCTCAATAGTGATATTAAAATTAATCCAGAATCCACATAGAACTTAGGTAGTTTCTACTACTTATCCTTCCCACTTTAAAAAATAATAATAATATTAATGGTAGATATCCCCTTAACGTTGCATTTTATTTTTCATCTCCACTCAAACAGCAACTCCCACTTAAGTGGAAATTTATGCAAATAATTGTTTGTCGGAATCAATCATAATTACACATATTACAGGCTGCAGCTGTTCCTAATTGTGATTTTTCCCACCTACCTTCCACCTTTATGCACATAAAGTCTATTCTGATGGAAACGGCTTGAAAGGTTTTTTTTTCATTCTCTTGCAGTCAACCAAAATGGTAGCTTAGCTGCTGATTGTTGTTGAAAAAGCCTTGGGAAACAACAGCAACAACAACAGAAAACAGAATCCTAGTGTTTTAGCTCATTAAAGCAGCTGCATGAAAAACATAACAATTCCCCTTCTTTATTCTCCTCATAAATAAGATAATTGTGACCTTGATGATATGAACCGGTGATAAGATAAATTAGCATAGGATTTTAAAATAGCCTTCCCTTTTTCTTTTTCTTTTTTGAAAATTATTTTTTTTTATTTTTTTTATATTTATATCCCGCCCTTCTCCGCAGAGGACCCAGGGCGGCGCACAGGAAATTTAAAAACATATAAAATACAAAGATAAATACATAATTTAAAATATAAATTAAACTGTCTTGTCCTATGCTAAAAGCCAAATTTTAAAATACCCAATTTAAAACTTTCTAAAAAGTCCCCGTGGGAGGTTAGGCTAGGCCGGCTTGTTGAAACAGGTATGTCTTTAGACATTGGCGGAAGAGGCGGAGGTCGGTGATGGTGCGTAATTCGGGGGGTAGGTCGTTCCAAAGGGCTGGGCCACAGAGAAGGCTCTTCCCCTGGGTGTCGCCAGTCGGCATTGCCCGGCCGATGGCACCCTGAGAAGGCCCTCTCTGTGGGAGCGTATCGGTCTAAGGCAGGGGTGGCGAACTGTGGCTCTTTTATGACTCATGGACTTCACTACCCAGAATTCCTGAGCCAGCATGGCTGGCTCAGGAATTCTGGGTATTGCAGTCCATGAGTCATAAAAGAGCCACAGTTCGCCACCCCTGGTCTAAGGGATGTATGGGGCAAGAGGCGGTCTCGCATATAACTAGGCCCCGAGCCATGGAGCGCTTTAAAGATGGTCGTCAAGACCTTGAAGCTCACCCGAAAGGCCACAGGAAGCCAATGCAGCTCGCGCAGGATCGGTGTTATGTGGGAGCATCTAGTGGCTCCCATAATCACCCACGCGGCTGCGTTTTGGACTAACTGTAGCTTTCGAGTGCACCTCAAGGGAAGCCCCATGTAGAGAGCATTACAGTAGTCGAGCCGGGACAATTGTGTTTTTTAATCTGTCGAGTTCTCCAAATTTCTCCAGAGAAAAGAGAAAAAAAAATTATATGTCTATTTCTAAAACAGGATCTACACCTGGGTGAAAAGTGGCAAATGGAGAGAATTTGTTTAAGTCACTTTTCTGGGGTTTTCATAGCAGCGTTAGATTATTGTCCAATCAAAGACAAAACACCCATGAAAATCTCCCCCTGGGAAAAAGCTGCTACCAAGATAACGTATCAGTGGTGGGATTCAAATAATTTAAGAATCGGTTCTCTGCCCTAATCACCAGCTGGGTAGGCGGGGCTCGGTGGTCATGTGACTGAGTGGGTGTGGCCAATTCCATGTGACTCACGTCGATGGGCGCTTCGCCTTAGCTGTGACAATGTCATAAGGGTTAACCGGAGAGGCAGTCTTTGTAAGTAGGGCAATAAAGATGAGGCTAGAAAGACCACCTGAATGTTCTTTCCTGCCTCCCTTACAGGATTAGCCCTGTAAAGTGAGGGAAAAAACCCAAAAATGAGATTTCTTCCAACAACCGGTTCTCTGAACTGCTTAGAAAGTTAACAACTGGTCCTCCTGGATAGGTGCGGACTGGCTGAATCCCACCACTGTAACATATTCATAATAACAATAGCACAATGAGGCAACAGAAACAGACTGCACATTTCCTTCCTTCTTTTCTTCTCAAAATACAACTGTCAGGGTCCCAAGTAACACCCCCAACGAAAGAAGACTCTGAGGCTTGAGGTTCCTCAAAGTTCCATTTTATTAGAGATGTCATATTGGCACATCTGGGAAAACCCAAATCTGAAAGTTTCCAGGTTTTCCCCATCCAAAGGAAAGTTCGAGCCCCTGCCCAGCACCCACATGTCCATCACACGGTCCAGTCAGGCATCATTTAGCGCAGGATCAATTTAATTCATTTTTAATTCTGTATTTTGTATTTTGTCGGTGGTCTTATTTGTATTTTTAATTGCCTGTGCCCCGCCTCGAGTCCCCTTGGGGAGAGAGAGCGGGATATAAAATTAAATTATTATTATTATTATTATTATTATCCCAACTGGAGATACCTCCGAGTCATAGCCTTCCAGGTGCAGGGCAAAATGTCCTTGACTCTCTGAGAAAGGAATGTTATTTTGACTATATATATCTCCCATACTCTCCATATAAGCCCCCCTCCCATTTCCCAACAGCATTGAACGTGGCAGGCCAGAAGGCCCAAAACAAAAGATGCATTACAGGCCTGATAACAACATGCACGATTAGAGGTAGGATGGAGTTGCTTGCAAGTCACCGTCTTCTGCATCTTGATTTGGGAATGGCGTAACACACTGTGACTCATTTAGTTTTGGAATACCTTTTTCTCCATCTCTCATCGATCAACCAAAAGCTAGAGTTTTTGAACCACTATTTCCTTACCACACCCACACCCAATTATACATATATCTACTTTGTATTTCAGTTGTGAAGAAAACTCTACAATTGGGTTTATGACAAATGAGCTATAGGCCACACTGAGGCAGGGGTGGACTTCAAAAATTTCAGCAACAGGGTCTCTGTCTGGTGGCTGGGTGGGCGTGGCCATGGTGGGTGTAGCCTAATTGGCCTCCTGCACCACAGTGGGGGGGCGGGGCATTTTCACACCTTTCTCAGGCTCCGGAAGATTTCCTTGAGCCTCTGGGAAGGCAAAAACTGACTCTCCCAGTCTCTGGAGGCTTTCTGGGTGGCCCCCTTTCCCCCTCCCTGAGCCTCTACATGGGCCCTGCACTTATTTCACATCCAAAATTGGTCACATGGAGACTCCTGGGAGAGGCAGGGCAGAGTGAGAGGGGTGGGGCAGGGTGGGAGGGGGCATCCAGGGGTGGGATTTGGAGGTTCTCCGAACCATCCATAGCGTTAGTTACAACGTCTCCGAAACCCAGACGGACCTGTAGCAGCCCACCCCTGCACAGAGGTCTGGGAACCATCTCAAATGCTCTTTTTTTCTCTTTTTGACTCAGTCTCGTAGGGTGGAAAAAAGGGTTTAAATCTGCTATTGTTCCCTTTCTGAATTAAAAAGTCCACTGTTGCCTCTCTGCCCGCTATCCCATTTTCTGAACACGTTCAGCCTTGCCTGATCACCTTCTAGCCTTACTATTTATTTCCTGTGGCTTTAATTCTGCACTGGACCCTTGTGTCCCTTATGTCATGCCGAGTTATAAAGCAAAATCCGACCTATCTCCAAGCATATGCACGCTCCTGTTCAGCGTTTGAATTTTCCTGAAATGCAACTCAACATTAACCCAGTTGTAACATATTCTGATATGTTTGCTCAGGTGTATAATCACTGCTTAGCGCAATTCCATTTCCCCATTTACCGCAGGATTAAAGAAAATCAATACTGTAACATAAAAAATATTAACCGCTTATCTAATAAAACACCTATTTTAAGGACCCTGCTTCTCATTACATATTCCAAAACATATGTTACTATTAAAATATACATTCTAAAGACATTTCAGTACCTGTTCTGAGCCAAGAACTCTATCATCAAATTCAGAGCAGTGTGAAATTCGAAGGTTAATTGTCTAAGTTCCAATATGCATGCAAAGTCAGAATCTGTGGATCACGTCAATCCGTGCAAAAGCCCATGTACACATGCGTTCCTCAAAGATCCTCTAGATGGAATAGGAAAAGAATAGGAATGGTTTACTGAATGCAGATAATGTTGTCCAATGGTCTCTCACTATGAGCTGTCATATCTTGCAACATGTTTTAGCCACAACTAAGTCACCATGATGTAGAAAAGATGTGGAGACTCTAGAAGGAGAAGAGCAACAAAGATGATTAGGGGACTGGAGACTAAAACATATGAGGAACGGTTGCAGGAACTGGGTATGTCTAGTTTAATGAAAAGAAGGACCAGGAGAGACAGGATAGCAGTCTTCCAATATCTCAGGGGCTTCCACAAAGAAGAGGGAGTCAAGCTATTCTCCAAGGCACCTGAGGGTAGAACAAGAAGCAATGGGTGGAAACAAATCAAGGAGAGAAGCAACTTAGAACCAAGGAGAAATTTCCTTACAGTGAGAACAATTAATCAGTGGAACAGCTTGTTTCCAGAAGTTGTGAATGCCCCAACGCTGGAAATATTTAAGAAGATGTTGGATAGCCATTTGTCTGAACCGGTATAAGGTTTCCTGCCTAGGCAGGGGGGTTGGACTAGAAGACCTCCAAGGCCCCTTCCAACTCTGCTATTGTATTGTATTGTAAGGTTTCTATGAATATCCACTGGGTTGTTGTTTTTTCTTAAGTGTAGTTGGTTAATTGTTCATAATGCACAGTTGTCGTGGTATGTAGCAGTAGCAATAACACTTAGGCTTATATACCATCCCTAAGCTCTTTACCAGTGGGGGGATCCTACCGGTTTAACAACCGGTTCGGTGACCATGCACAGTTGTGAGAAAACGTACCTCCCGCATTACTCCTGGGGAGGAAACAGCTGAGACACGGCTCAGTTGAGAAGCTAGGGGTGGGCTGGCGGGTCCACTTGATCATCGGAGCAAGCCGGTTTGCTCTCATCTGATCATCAGAGCTTCCTGTTCACCCAAATCGGTCCGAACTGGTAGAATCCCACCCCTGTACTTTCTGTGCAGTTTACAATGTCCGCGTATCCATGTACATGAACCATACAAGTGGCAAAGAAATAGGGGCAAAGAGAACCATAGTCAGGCATAACACAGGTTTCGTAGACAGAAAACACAGGGTCAATCAAAATGGACTCAAATGTCTATACACCAATGCACAGAGTATGAGGAATAAACAGGGTGAATTAGAAATTCAAGTAAATGAGGGCAGATACGATATTGTTGCCATTACAGAAACTTGATGGGATGAAACCCACAAATGGAACATACAGCTAGAAGGATTTAAATTATTTAAAAGAAATAGACCAAATAAAAGAGGAGGTGGAGTTGCACTATATATAAGAAATAATTACATCTCTACAGAAATAGAGCACAACAATGATGAGAACTATCTTGAATGTATTTGGGTCAATATTAAAGGTTGGGGGGGGAACGATATTGTCATAGGTCTATACTACAGGCCACCCAACCAAGCAGAGGAAGTGGATGTACTTTTTGCTAACCAGCTAACTAAGGTATGTAGGAAGCACACTGCAATAGTAATGGGAGATTTTAACTACCCTGACATCAATTGGGAAACAAACTCTGCACCAAGTGGAATATCCAACAGGTTCCTAACAAACCTAGCAGACAACTTTGTTTCCCAAAAGGTAGAGAAGGGAACAAGGGGATCAGCAATATTGGACTTAATTCTCACTAACAGAGAGGAAATGATAGAAGGTGTAGAAGCTACAGGAACTTTGGGGGCAAGCGATCATGAAATACTGGAATTCAACATTATGCAAACAAAAGTAGTTGAACAAAGTCAAACTAGAGTCTTAGACTTCAAGAGAGCTAATTTCAATAAACTCAGAGAGAGCTTGGGAAGGATTCCATGGATGAGAATCCTCAAGGGGAAAACAACTCAAGAAGCTTGGGAAATTTTGAAAAATGAGATTATAAAAGCCCAGACCAGCGCAATACCAATGAAGAAGAAAAATAACAGTTCCCAAAAGAAACCAGCATGGCTGCATAAAGAACTCTCTGACAAATTGAAAGACAAAAAGGATAAATATAAAAAGTGGAAAAAGGGGGACATAACCAAGGCAAAATATCAGCAAATAGCCCGAGCCTGTAAAGACGAAGTGAGGAAAGCTAAGGCTCACAATGAAGAAAGGCTTGCCAAAAAAGTAAAAAATAACAAAAAAAGCTTCTTCCAACATGTTAAAAATAAGAAAAAAGTTAAGGAAACAATTGGTCCACTGCTGGGAGAAAATGGCAAGAAGATGATAAGCAACAGGGAGAAAGCAGAACTATTTAACTCTTTTTTTGCATCTGTCTTTACACAAAGGGATAAAACAGTCCAATCAATCAAAAACAGCACCACAAATATCAGATTAGGAACACAAGTTGAAATAGGGAAGAAAATGGTAAGTGAGCACCTGACTGCCCTGGACGAGTTCAAATCACCAGGACCGGATGGATTACACCCCAGGGTTCTGAAGGAACTGGCAGACGAGATCTCAGAACCACTGAACTATATCTTTCAGAGATCCTGGAGCACCGGGGAACTGCCAGAAGACTGGAAAAGAGCAGATGTGGTTCCCATCTTCAAAAAAGGAAAAAAAACAGATCCAGGAAACTATAGACTCATCAGCCTGACCTCAATACCAGGAAAGATTCTGGAAAAGATAATTAAACAACAAATAAGTGAACACCTAGAAGCAAACAAAGTAATAGCCAAAAGCCAACATGGGTTTGTCAAAAACAGATCATGCCAGACGAATCTAATTGCATTCTTTGACAAAGTAACAAAATCAGTGGACCAGAGGAATGCTGTTGATATAATTTACCTGGATTTCAGTAAGGCATTTGATAAAGTAGACCATAACCTACTATTAGATAAAGTAGAAAATTGTGGGTTAGACAGCAGCACCACCAAATGGATTCGCAACTGGCTGACCAACCGCACTCAACGTGTAGTCCTCAATGGAACTGCATCTACATGGAAGGAAGTATGCAGTGGAGTCCCCCAAGGCTCTGTTTTAGGCCCAGTACTCTTTAACATCTTCATCAACGATTTGGATGAGGGGATAAATGGGGAACTCATCAAATTCGCAGACGACACCAAGCTGGCAGGAATAGCCAACACTCCAGAAGATAGGCTTAAGATACAGAAGGATCTAGACAAACTTGAACATTGGGCACTGTCTAATAAAATGAAATTCAATTGTGAAAAAAGTAAGGTCCTACATATAGGCAAGAAAAACCAAATGCACAAGTACAGTATAGGTGGTACCTTGCTCGATAGTAGCAACTGTGAGAGGGATCTCGGAATCCTAGTGGACAACCATCTAAATATAGAGCACAGGCGAGCAGTCTAAAAGAGCCACTGTACCAGTTCGCTCTCAGCGGCTCCGGGCCACTAGTGGTTCGGCTGAACCAGGCCGAACCGGCAGAAACCCACCTCTGACATCGTTCCCTGACGATATACATATATAGCTTCGAAAGTCAAATTGTTCAAGCAGAAGAGAGCCTAACAATAAAACTAACTTCATCCTGCGGTTTAGGAAAAGCAGACGGGCTGCTAAGGGAGCAGGGACAGGCAAGAGGCTCCCGAAATGAATCAGACGTGTCTCGGTATTCCCTCTTCCGCAGCCTTACAATCTAAGGGAAACTAGCTGCAGGTGCTTAGGGCTTTAGAAACTGCTGCAGGGACCAACGACCACGGCATTGGCTCCAGGTTGGCTCTTATGATCAACTATTCTTTTTATCTTCTCAGAAAGACCACCTCTACCTTTTGTTGAAAAGAGAGAGGGAGGAGGGGAAGGCGGGAGGAAAGGTGTTTGATTTCTAATAGGGAGGCAGAATGCCTCTGAAGGGCGGGTGGCAGCAGTCAGAGAAAGCAGATTGAGTTAAGCAGATTGGGGAGCAGGGGGGGGTGCGTTTTTGTCACATTATTGCAAGAAGAAAGAAAAAGAAAGAAAGAAAGAAAGAAAGATCTATTTTGTATTTAAATCTGTACAAACGCCCCACTCTCTTCCTTTCACACATTTTTTTTCTCTCCTTTTGCTGTCCCTTCTTTGCTCGTCCCTCGAGAGATAAGCACATGTGTACGATACAAAGAAATCTAGTCATAGAAAGGCTTGGCCTGCTGGCTTCCCACAGGACCAATTAATAGTGTTCCAAATCTTGTGGGCAGACAGATAAAAAGGAGAGAGAGAGAGACAGAGAGAGGCAGAGACAGCGAGACAGAGACAGAGATACAGACAGAGAGAGAGAGACAGAGTCAGAGAGGGAGAGAGAGACAGAGAGAGATAGACAGACAGACAGAGAGAGACAGAGTCAGAGAGGGAGAGAGAGACAGAGAGAGATAGAGAGACAGAGAGAGAGACAGAGTCAGACAGAGATGGAGAGAGAGAGGGAGAGGGAGACAGAGAGAGAGAGAGACAAAGAGAGAGACAGACAGAGATCGATAGAGAGACAGAGACAGAGAGACAGAGTCAGACAGACAGAGAGGGGGGAGACAGAGATAGAGAGACAGACACAGAGAGAGAGAGAGACACACACACACAGAGGGGACAATGTTGGGCCACATTAAGAGTTCTCAATGAATCAAATACTTGAGCCATTGCTCTTTTATTCCCCATTCCGCTACAATGCATTGCAAGATATTGAATCTTATCTTGGCCTTTACTTTAGTCTCCATCAAAGTAAAAATATTGGTCTGTCTGTCTACTTCTTTCCCTCTCTTTCTCTCAATCTAGCTATCATCTATCCATCTCTCAATCTATAATGTCTATTATGTCTACCATCTGTCTGTCTGTCTGTTTATTTATGTTATGATTATCAATCTATCCATCCATCCATCCATCCATCCATCCATCCCTATCTATCTATCTATCTATCTATCTATCTATCTATCTATCTATCTATCTATCTATCTATCTATCTATCTATCTATCTATCTATCTATGCCTGCCTATTCTATCTATCTATCTATCTATCTATCTATCTATCTATCTATCTATCTATCTATCTATCTATCCCTACCTATTTTATCTACCTATCCATCCATCCATCCATCCATCCATCCATCCATCCATCCATCCATCCATCCATCCATCTATCTATCTATCTATCTATCTATCTATCTATCTCTAATCCTATCTATCTATCTATCTATCTATCTATCTATCTATCTATCTATCTATCCATCCATCCATCCATCCATCCATCCATCCATCCATCCATCCATCCATCCATCCATCCATCCATCCATCCATCTATCTATCTATCTATCTATCTATCTATCTATCTATCTATCTATCTCTAATCCTATCTATCTATCTATCTATCTATCTATCTATCTATCTATCTATCTATCTATCTATCTATCTATCTATCTATCTATCTATCTATCTATCTATCTATCTATCTATCTATCTATCTATCTATCTATCTATCTATCTATCTATCCATCCATCCATCCATCCATCCATCCATCCATCCATCCATCCATCCATCCATCCATCTATCTATCTATCTATCTATCTATCTATCTATCTATCTATCTATCTCTGCCTATTTAATCTATTTTCTGTCTGTACATCCCCACCTAGACATGGAATCAAAATCTGTTTCATATTTCCTTCCCTTCTGATTTTATTAATTAGAGATAGAAAGAGTTTAAGCCTTTTTTTAACAAAGAGAGAGAAGGGGGGGGGGGATCCAGAGAGTTTGATAAAAAGAATAATTTACAGTCTTATCCTCACTTTCCTTCTCATTGGATCAAAATCCTCCTTGCTCCCCCCTCTCCCAATTTGGTTGTCGTATTTTGTTTTTCTAATTAAATGAAGCCAGATGCACAGCAAACGTGAGTTGTGCGTGAAATATGCCCAGCTGTTACGTCAAAAGATTTGAGGGACAACTCTCCAGGCACACTGCCTCTCACCTGTTTAGGGTCAGGAGGGCAAATTAGTGAGCGTGCCAGCTGCCAAGATGCGCTTGGATTGTTTCTACCTGCGTCGACACCGGAGATGACAGAGAGCAAAGAATGACCATTGAGTGACGGATCCTTGAAACAAGAGGGGCAAATTTCATGTGCAAAGAAGTAGGTTAAAAAAATAAATATAAATAAACCGGCATTTCTTTTTGTTTTAAATGGAGATAATTAGTCCATCAAGCGATCAGAAATCGTGTGGCTTGAAAAGCAAGTGGGCTTTGTGCTTCTTTGTTTTTATTTGAGAAAAAGTGGTGAGGTAGACGAACGTTTGATCTACATCAGGGGTCGGCAACCTCAAACACTCAAAGAGCTACAAAGGTCCTAAACAGAAGCCCCCTCTTGAATTTTGGAGCTGACCGGAAGTCTGGTTCACCCATCATAGAGTCTCCTCCTATGTGGCGTCCTTTTTCCTCTGCTGACTGGAAGTTCAGTTCCCTGACCATAGAGTCTCCTCCTATGTGGCGTCCTTTTTCCTCTGCTGACTGGAAGTTCAGTTCCCCCACCATAGAGTCTCCTCCTAGTGTGGCATCCTTTTTCCTCTACTTGTCCTAACTGAAAGCTCTATCAATTTTGGAGCCGACCGGTGACAGGGAGCCGCAGCCGAGGGATGAAAGAGCCACATGTGGCTCCAGAGCCGCAGGTTGCTGACCTCTGATCTACCCCAAGAACTATCCTTTTCTAACCACTCCCTGCCCCTTTTACCCCTATTGGTGCACCCAATAGATGCACCAATATCTATTTAACTTAATATCTACTCCAAATTTGCTCTTTTAGTAGAAAATAAGAGCTGATGCTTAGACGCTGGCTCAGTGTTTTTCAACCTTGATAACTTAAAGATGTGTGGACTTCAACACCCAGAATTCCACAGCCATGCATACTGGCTGGGATATTCTGGGAGTTGAAGTCCACACATCTTCAAGTTACCAAGGATGATTAACACTGTGTTAGATTCTATAGGCATACCAAGCAGTTGAATTCTGAAGGAAAGAGAACTACAGCTCCTATATATATATATATATATATTTATTTTATTAAATTTATACCCCGCCCTTCTCCAAAAGGACCCAGGGCGGCGCACAGGAATTTAAAAATACATACAAAACCGAATAAAAAATTTAAAAAACTTATTTAATATCCGTCCTGCGCTAAAACCAAATTAAAATCCCCAAAATTTAAAAACTGTCTAAAATAGTCATAGCGGAGGTTACGCTAGGCCGGCTAGATGAAAGAAATGTGTCTTTAGACACTGGCGGAAGAGGCGGAGGTCGGAGATGGTGCTAAGTTCAGGGGGTAAGTCGTTCCAAAGCTCAGGGCCCGCCACAGAGAAGGCCCTTCCCCTGGGTGTCGCCAGTCGGCATTGTCTGGCCGACGGCACCCTGAGAAAGCCCTCTCTGTGGGAGCGGATCGGTCGAAGGGATGTATGGGGCAGTATATGATATATTGACTACCAGGATGCAGAACAAGACCAGTTTCCTCCCATTTGGGAGCCATGAGGCATATCTCGTAGATATATTTCCTACAGAGTTTAAAATCTTCCTGCGGAACTGAATCATAGGCACCAATAAAGGTGATTTTTTTTTTTTGTAGCTCAGAATTGAAATGAAGGGTCTTGGTGGTTTTCTTGCAGACCTTTGTCTGCATGAATGAATGTGGAATTCTGGGAGTTGAAGGCCACACATTTTTAAGGTTGAGAAACATGGAAGTAATATGTAAATATCAGCTCTTATTTTCATTACCCAGTGTTGATAATGTTACCTGATTTCGATAATGAAATGTCTGCGAAGAAAACAACCAAGCTTAGAGAGCACCAAGGGCCTGTTGAATCATAGGTCCTTCAATTTTAGGTAATTTTATGTAGGACATTAGCTTTAAGAACTAATCAAGCCTTGATGCCCAACATTGCTGTAGGAAGAAATATATAGAGTAGTCCTGAAATTGCTTTTAACCCAAAGGTGCTTTTTCAAGAGGCACCTTTCTGGGTTTTCTTTGAAGATGTTTCGCTTTTCATCCAAGAAGCTTCTTCAGCTTCCCCACCATCTAGCTAGAGCTGAAGAAGCTTCTTGGCTGAGAAGCGAAACGTCTTCAAAGAAAAACCAGAAAGTCCAGTTGCCTCTTAAAAAAGCACCTTTGGGGCAGCTATGACCTGGATGATGGAGAACCTCCATAGATATATAGAGCAATGTTATTTAACTGACGTTTAGATTTCTCTTGACCCACCCTCCTCCCCACTCCTATTTAGCATGTGGAACCTGGCATAGCCCTCGAAGGCTAAGGAGAGTTTTAGAGTTAAAAAAAAAGTCACTGTTTGTTCACACAAATAATTTGTGGGAGGTAACACTAGCAATCTAATTCAGATTGATCAACTATTTCAAAGATGAATAGAAGTTTCTTGATTGGGGTTACAGAACTACAAAATAGTGTGGGTTAATTGGAGACATCTGGTTGGAGCCCTATGGAAAACAGGTTATGGTCCAGTTAATTCCTGATCAAGCAAAGTTTTCTCTCAAATTCTGATGTAGGCTAGGCATGACAATATCAGACCATTTTTGCAACTGCGGTGCCTAGTGTTGTGGCCTGCCAGTGGCCAGCAGAGACAGTGAGGAGGTTGAGGAGGAACATGGGCCAGTCCTGGAGTCTGAGGAAGGCTCTGTTGAGGGCTCTGTGTTGGAGGTAGACATGGGGCCGGGGCCATCTGACAGTTATTAGCTACCTTCAGAGTCGGACATCAATGGGGCAGAAGAATAGTCTGTTCCCAGTGTGCGCAGAGCTGCCAGGAGAAGGGAACAGCTAAGGAACAAGGGTCGACTTGGGAATAAAGGCACAGGTAGACAGTGAATGGCCCCTCCAATAGGGAATAGAGCGGAGCAAAAGGGGAGTGGAGTTTACAGGAGACATTTAGTTCAATTAATTGGGGTGAAGATCTGTTCTTGACTTCTTGCCAAGTATTGTCTCCTACAGAGTGGCATTTGGAAGATATCAGCCTGGCAATTCTCCAAGCCCGATAAAGGTCTATAGTTGTGAAATCTCATGAAAGACTGTTTGCTGGGACTTTGCTGGTGAGGAATTCCCTTTACCCTAAATAAAAGATGTTTTATCGGGACAAGGAATCGGCTTCGAACTTTTGGGAAGCCTAGCTCAGAAACACCTCAATTGAACAATGCGGCGGTACCCCCCACTCCCCATACCCCGTCTTCTAGCAGGATTATACAACCATGAAGTTCAAAGGAAGGGCTGAGATGTTTACCACTGCTGTTCTCAAACATTTGTCACTTGAGACAATTTTATAATGGTACAGTCTGCCTTGTTAAATAAAGAAGAGGGGGGGTGGGGAGAGATACGGCGGATGCTCTCAGCATTTTTTGAGCGGGGCACTAGGAACACAGAAATACCATTTCTTTCAATATGTGCAGTGCACAGATTCCTTCCCGTCTCTTCGCTTCTGAGATGTTTCACCGGCATTTCAACATGGTAGCGGGGTGCTATTCCTTCTTTTCCGTTAAGTATTTCCTCGCGCACGAACATGCCCTCAAACCCCTTTGTTTCGACGAAGAAAGTCATGCCTTCCATCAATGCCCCCTCTTCCTTTGGCACCGCTTCATTTCTGCTCTCTTTTTTTAAACTGGGAAGACAAATTTCTCCCTGAACCATGTGGCAATCATCTTACACTCTGAAGCATGAAATTCCATCATCATTATTCTGGCATGAATGAGTGTACAGATGTTATTTGGCCATAAAGTTTATCCAGCCCTTAAAAAAATACAGCCTCCAGCATATGACTTGGTGACCTCTTGCAACAGTTTGTTCCACAGGTTTTCTACCCTTGGTGGCAACATTTTCTATTTATGACTTATAAACGCAGCTCTCCGAAAGAGAGGCTGGCATGCAAATGCTGTGCATAGGAACTAAGGTAGGTTTCAAGTTTCCTGCAGCTAGAAAAATGCTTCTGGTACTCCTGTGTTCTTCTCTGGAAGAATTGAACTCACAATACAATACAATAGCAGAGTTGGAAGGGACCTTGGAGGTCTTCTAGTCCAGCCCCCTGCCTAGGCAGGAAACCCTATACCGTTTCAGACAAATGGCTATCCAACATCTTCTTAAAGACTTCCAGTGTTGGGGCATTCACAACCTCTGGAGACAAGCTGTTCCACTGATGAATTGTTCTAACTGTCAGGGAATTTCTCCTCAGTTCTAAGTTGCTTCTCTCCTTGATTAGTTTCCACCCATTGCTTCTTGTTCTGCCACTTTGTTTTATTTTATGGTAGTCGATGTCCATCAACAAAATACAGATACACATCATACAACCACAAGGTGATTGACAAGAGTCTCCTTAAGACTCATAGAATCATAGCCTAATAGGACTAGAAGGGACCTTGGAGGGCTTCTCCTTTAACCCTCTGCTCAGGGCTGGAGATCTTATGTCATCCCCGACAAATGGTTGTCCAATCCTTTCTTAAAAACTTCCAGCAATGGAGCACCCATATCTGCAGGGGGCAAGCTGTTTCATTGGTGAATTGTTCTCGATGTCAGTCAATGTCAATCAGTTTCTCCTTAATTCCACATTATCAACAGCACTTAGATGTATATACTACTTCACAATGCTTTACACACCCCTGTAAGCGGTTTACAGAATCAGCCTATGCCCCCAACAATCTGGGTCCCCATTTTACCCTCCTCGGAAGGATGGAAGGCTGAGTCAACCTTGAGCCTGGTGAGATTCGATCTGCCAAATGACAGTCAGCTAGCAGTCAGCAGAAGTAGCCTGCAGTACTGCACTCTGACCAGTGCGCCACCGAAGTTCAATGAACTTCCACCCATTGCATCTTATCCTTCCCTCGGGAGCTTTGGAAAATGAGTCAACCTCTTTCGGTGAAAGTCCTTTGTGTACTGGAAGACAGCTATCATATTACCCCCCCCCCCCAATAGACAATGGAGGTTTGGGGTCATTCAGGTCACAGTTGTCCCAAAGGTGCTTTTTCAGAAGACAACTGGACTTTGTTTGCTTTTTCTTTGAAGGCGTTTCGCTTCTCATCCAAGAAGCTTCTTCAGCTCTGACTGGATGGTTGGGAATGGAATGATTTATACTTCTTGCAGAGAGCTGGTCATTTGCATCCTTTTAGAGGGTAATTGAGGCCACCTGGAGGTTTATCTGAGTCCTCGGAGTCACATGAATTGTGGAAACGGGTGTGGAGACTTCTTGGCGCAGGATGTTCTCTGCCCTGTGTTCCTTCACTGTTGAAGACAGATGCAGGCATAGGTCTATGTCAGTGATGGCGGACCTATGGCACACATGTCACAGGTGACACACAGAGCCCTCTTTGCAGGCATGTGAACTGTCGCCCCAGCTCAGCTCCACCATGCATGTGCACATACCTCCCACTGGCCGGCTGATTTTCGGGTTTCTGCCATGCATGTGCATGCGGGAGATTCACGTGCATGTGTGTGGGGAGGGAAGGTCATGCACGCATGGATGGGGGGCAGGGGGGAGCACAGGGGGTTGCGGCGTGTTCCCCATAGCCTGCTTATGGTCCCCGGAGGCTGCATGGAGGCCTACTAGGCCCAAAACAGGGCACAGGGAGCACACATGCATGTGCAGGGGGCAGGGAGCAGGGGGCAGGGGGGAGTGTCATGCACACATTGCATTATGGGTTTGGGCCAGTGGTGGGTTGCAGGCAGTATGCCCCGGTACAGGCGTACCAGAGCCTGCCCACAGCACCGGATACCATTCCGTTATGGTGCTCCGGAGGCCCACCCACCCACCAACTCTTGCTCCTTACCTGTGCTTTAAGCTTTTGGCACTTCCGTGTACATGCATGGCGCATACAATGCCTGTGTGACACTCCGCCGAGCAGCTGAAGCATCGCGGAGGCTTGCGGAAGCATTGCAGGTAGTTGTGACGCATGCACGCACTCTGCACACCCATGTGGGTGACGCTGGGCCCGTTCCAACCGTACCAGTTGGAACAGAATCTGGAACCCACCACTAGTTCAGGCGCTGGCTTTCGGCACGCGATGACCAAAAGGGTAACCGTCCCTGGTCTATGTTGTCTGCCTCTCAAACTGAAGATCTGTTACCAATATGACAGTCCTTGGTATGATTAGAAAAAAACTTACTAGAAATTCCTTCCTTATTCCAGAAATATCTAATGTTTTACACCCAAGGACACGACAAAGACCTTTCTTTTTAAAAAAATGCTGTTAAGTAATCATATTATCTCCAGAGATCAATGTCATACTTCCCCTTAGTGCTTTTCCACTTCCCAGGGAGACTCAAGCTGTCAGATTCAGAGCATCCAAATCCCTTTACAATTTAGTGCTGGGATTTTTATTTGGAGACCCTCAAAGTCTTCTCTTGATCTGAGAGGATCTTAATATTTCATATGGCCACGATAGACTTTTTTCTAAAAATCCGTTTCGTAACCTAAATGACTCTGGGTGCCCTGAAGTTTTTAGTAGTATTATTTCTCTCTTCCCTTTTCTTCTAAATGGCTTCTATTTCTACTTCCAGATGCCGCTTTAAATCATCTCTTCCCAACCTTGATGCCAAGGTAGGAGTTGCTCTGAACCCCACACAGCATCCTCTTTTAATTATCTCCTGAATGCACTCTGCATATTCAGCTCTTTTCATCTTCCCTCAGATGTAAATTCCTCGTGGTCCTCTGGCCACGTCTGTTTCGTTTTCTCTGAACCCCGTCCAAATTGTCAATATTTTTCCTGATAATTAGGCGTCCAGAACCACCAACTATTTCTCCCATCCAAGCATGCTTAAGTGAGTTTGCAAGTCTTTGCTGAGTCACAGATGTATGCATGTTGGGATGTCGTTTCTGCTTCCTAGGTTGCGGTATGGAACACATATGTGTAGGGCCGTGATGGTGAACCTATGGCACGCGTGCCGCAGGCGGCACACGGAGCCATTTGTCAGGGCACAAGAGGCGTTGCCCTGTCAGCTGGTCAGCACGCATGTTGGGGATATCTCCTTTAGGAAACGGAAAGTTGTGCAGCTAGAGAAACGTTGCTAGTAGACACACCGATAGAGTCTCAGACACTGCTAGTAAAAACAAGTGGCTTTACTTGTGATGTAAAACTAAACTACTGCTTCACAAGCAGTGATAGTAGATATTGAATCAAATACAGTCCTTAACTCAAAAACAATTGCAATCCATGATTCTTCCTTCTTCAGTCAGTCAATCAGTCAGTCAGCGAGCGAGCGAGCAGAGAGACAGTGAGCTCTCCTGGCTTCCTCTTATTGCCGAGTTAATTACAGCTGCTAATTGCATTCAAACATTTAAAGTAACAAAGACCATTTGTCATCATGGCTTACATATATCGCCTACCCAACATTAGGATTATACTCCCAACAATGCATGCGCACACTGGCCAGCTGATTTCGGCCTTTTGAAGCCATTTTCAGCCTTTTGAGGCAAAAAATGACCCTACGAGCAAACCAGAAGTCACTTCCAGGTTGCCCATAGGGCTGGTTTTCCATGCGCTGGAGCAGGGGTAGGGAACTATGGCTCTTTTATGACTCATGGACTGCAATACCCAGAATTCCTGAGCCAGCCATGTTGGCTCAGGAATTCTGGGTAGTGAAGTCCATGAGTCATAAAATAGCCATAGCTCCCTACCCCTGCTCTGGAGGCTTCAGGGAAGCTCCTGAAGCCTCTGAAGAGCCTCTGGGGGTCAGAGGGGCTGTTTTTGCCCTCCCTAGGATCCAGAGGCTTTATAGGAGCCAGGGGAGGGCGGAAAAAGGACATCCAAAAGGGGGATGGGAGTGCTGGTCATGCACATATGTGTGCTGGGGTTGTGTACAAAGCATTATGGGTGTGGCACACCTGTGCATGACCCCCCTGTGCTGCACCCACTTTTGGCACATGAGCCAAAAGAGGTTCACCAACACTGGTATAGGGTGTTCCATTTCTCTGCCAGCTTATATACGTGCAAGATCCCACCGGGAAGGTGGTACCTACAGTACAGAATCATAAATTTAGGCGAGAGTATGTAGTCTTCAGGGACGCCGTGGCTCAGTGGCTAAGATGCTGGGCTTGTTGATCAGAAGTTCAGCAGTTCGAATCCCTAGCGCCGCGTAATGGAGTGAGCTCCTGTTACTTGTCCCAGCTTCTGCCAACCTAGCAGTTCGAAAGCATGTAAAAGTGCAAGTAGAAAAATAGGGAGCATCTTTGGTGGGAAGGTAATAGTGTTCCATGCACCTTTGGCTTTTAGTCATGCTGGCCACATGACCATGGAGATGTCTTTGGACAGCGCCGACTCTTCAGCTTTGAAGCAGAGATGAGCACCACCCCCTAGAGTCGGGAAACAATTAGCACATATGTACTAGGGGAACCTTTGCCTTTATCTAGTCTTCATTCTTTGCCATTCTGGTCTTGGATGTGGTCTTCAGAATGCATCAAAACATTGCTTTTGCCATTAATAAGCCCAATTTACTCGATAATTAGATCCTTAAGATTATACCAAAATATAGTGTCGTGCAGTATCTGGATATCACAATCAAGTGCACAAAGAGGGACTCGTGGACTCCTTTTTACAGAACCATCAAGGCAGTTGTGGTTACTGCCCAGTGCCAGCACCCTGTAAGAACTGTCAAGCTTAAGCATGATGACATAGTGATGTCCAAGTGAGTCCAGTTCTTTGTTTGCGCCTAATAGACAGAATCTTACCAGACTAAAGCTATAATCTTCTAAGCTGATAGATATACATCAGTAGATGTTTGGGTGTGATTACCCTGAACCTTTTCCTCTCTCTCCAATTCAGTTCTGGACAATGTAGCCTCTTGTCTTGGGCTCTTCTCTGGAATGTGCTGGGAAACAATGCTGCACATTTCCACCATTTCTTCTCCAACCGCACATCATATCACAAGAAAGGCAGATTGCGGTGCCCCGTATTTTATTTATTTTATTTATTTTATTAATCGTATTTATAAGCCGCACCCATCTCACCACATAGGGACTCGGGGCGGCGCACAGGGAATATAAAATATAAATACACATATATACAAGAATATAAACATTCTTAAAACGGAATTAAATTAAACCTACCCTGCGCTAAAACCCATATTAAAACCCCTGAATTAAAACTAAAAGCAGTACAGTGTCGAGTAAAATCATGCCAGGCTGGCTTGTTGGAAGAAGTGCATTTTTAACTGTTGGCGGAACAGGCGGAGGTCCGAGATGACACGGAGTTCGGGAGGTAGAGCGTTCCAGAGGGTTGGGCCCATCACAGAGAAGGATCTTCCTCTGGGCGTCACCAACCAGCATTGCCTATATATCATCTATAGCGGATGATACAATTACCAGTATATGACCACACCTTCACAGGCTCCTCTAGGTTATCTTCTCCAGGTTCATGGCAACTATGGGGGAGGTGCTTATCTCATTCATTGACTCTATGAATTAATAAGTGTGGCAACATTACAGTGAAGCATTGAATCCACATCCAAAGCAACCGTGTGACTACAGATTCTCACCTGGTGGAATGAATCCTGGCGGAAGCCTAGCAATGCTCATGCCAAAGTTATTAGGCATGAATGTGTTCACAGGAAGGGAAGCTAAACATCTTTGTTCGATGGCGCATGGCTACTTCTTTAGTTGCCTTGCGCTGATCTAGGAAAAGGGCCTATAATAATGGACTTCTTATAGGCCTTAATTGCAGCTGCTTTACGGAAGAAATGGTAATTTTCAAATTTGAGAAGTGATGGTTCCATCTGTAGCTCCTAATTATCTAATCAAATGATGAATGCCATTAGATTTATCATTTAGCTGCTGCTGTTATCTTTAGCAGTTCCTTAAATTATCCACTAAACTAAACCATGTTGGTGTATGCGTGGATGATACATGAGATCATCAACTAACCAACCAGTCTAAGGTGTTTGGTTTTTTTTTTAAAGCAAACCAAACAATTTTTACATATTGTGCAAACACAGCCTCGAATCATGGGATAGCGAACCTATGACATGCGTGCCACAGGTGGCACACGGAGCCATTTGTCAGGGCATGCGAGGCGTTGCCCTGTCAGCTGGCAGGGCATGCGTGCACTGGCTGGCTGGGGTTCAGCCTTTTTAAAGCCATTTTTCGCCCTCCCCAGGCTCCAGAGGCTTTATAGGAGCCTGGGGAGGGCGAAAAAAGACTCCCCCCCCCCGGGAGGCCCTCCGGAGGCTTCAGGAGCTTCCCTGAAGCCTCGGGAGCGCAAAAGAAACGGCCCTATGGGCAAGTTTGGGAACGGACTTCCAGTTTGCTCGTAGGGCCATATTTAGTCCTCCGGAGGCTTCAGGGAAGCTTCTTAAGCCTCCGAAGGGCCTCCAGTGGGGGGGGGGGGGGGTTGATTTTGCCCTTCCCAGGCTCCTATAAAGCCTTTGGAACCTGGGGAGGGCAAAAAAAGCATGCAAAACAAGGGGGGTCGTCCCTGTCATGCGTGCATGCTTTCTGTGGGGGGGTGTCACACATTGCATTATGGGTGCAGCTCGCCTGTGAATGACCCCACCTACTCTCCACCCCCTTATGGCACGTGAGCCAAAAAAAGGCTCACCATCGCTGCTCTAGCCTTTAATTGACAAGGCTTAATTAGTTGAAAATTAATAGGATAAATCATCTCTATCAATGGCAATTTGTTGGGGTATCTGGAGATAAATGGCAGCTCTGCGTATGCGACAGTGGTGGGTTTCAATTTTTTTTAGAACCTACTCTCTAGGTGTGGCCTATTTTGTGGGCATGGCTTGGCAGTCATGTGACAGGGTGGGAGTGGCCAATTGGTAAAATGTGGTGAAACTCATTTAACAATGCTCTTGCTTAGCAACCAAAATTTTGGCCTCAATTGTGATGATAATTTTTTGTTTCCTTCCTTCCTTCCTTCCTTCCTTCCTTCCTTCCTTCCTTCCTTCCTTCCTTCCTTTCTGCCTTCCTTTCCTTTCCTTCCCATTGGGTTACGGGCAGCGGCAGGCCAGACTTACTTCTGGCTCTGCCAGTGGAACCCCCTCTCACCGGCTCTCTAAATTTCACCATCCGGCTCTTGCGAGTAGGTGCGAGCCTGCAGAAACCCACCACTGGTATGCGCCCACTGGGAACAGGCTCCAGCTGTTCTTCTGCCCCACTGATCTCTGACTCCGAAGGCACCTGATAACTGTCAGATGGCTCTGGCCCCCTCTCTGCCTCCGACACAGAGCCTTCATCAGAGCCTTCCCCAGACTCCAGGACTGGCCTATGTTCCTCCCCAACCTCCTCACTCTCTGAGGCTGCCGCCAGCTCCACTGGCAGGCCACATCACTTGAATGTAATGATTTAGGAACATGCTTGTATAGAATTTAGATGAAACTAGGCATTTCTTCCCTTCAGATTTTATATATCAAGAATGCTTTATATGTGGGAAGGACTTCTTTTTATTCTGATGTATGTGGCCTGGTCCCCTCCTCTACAGGTCTATCCAGGTCTATGCTTTCCAGCATCTCCTGTTTACCAAGGATGGTAGTCCCAAACGATGGTGATCAATTCTTTATTTCCCTTCCTCCTCCTCCTCCTCCTCCTCCTCCTCCTCCTCCTCCTCCTGTTCCACCGATACTTCAAGCCACTTGTTTATTTCTTCAGTGACTCTAACTTTCCGTCCTTTCAAGTCAGATAAAACACGAAGCTGTCTCTATAGCCGCTTGACCAACTCAAGAGCTTGAAAGCCTACTTTTACTTTCATTACAGACCAAGAATCTGATAAACTCCTCAAACATGCCAAGAGCAGGAAGGCTTGAGTGTCTTCCCAGGCTATAGTTTTAAGTCTGCCTAGCAACTTCTTCATTCCTAATTAGATCACGCCAGCCTTTCACCAACGTTCGAAGACCATCGTCGCAGATCTGCTCATCTCCAGTGGTTTCCTCCCCACCTTTTCTTTCTCTTTTTTCATTTGGAGGTGATTGCCAAGTTTCTTGATTGTGATATCTGAAGATAGAAGTTCACTTTGTAGCTGCTACAAATTTCAACCGTTGTCTGCTAAATGCATACAGCCAGAAGCCACAGCGCTACATATACTGTTACTCTCTGTATTATCATCAGTATGGAGACTCATTGCATCCATATTCATTTCCTTTGATCAATGATTCTCAAGTTGTCAAGAAGTTTTGGAAGTTCTTGCCAAAAAGTTAACATCCATTTTTTTAAAAAAAGAAAAAAAAAACATAAGCCCCCCCACAAAAAAATCCCTTCTGGAGTTTTGCCTATGGCAAAATTTGAAGGCTGGTTGGAGGTCATTTCTTAGATGAAGCGACTGGAGATTGAAGATAGCACACATAAAAAGTTTTAATAATGCAGGGAAAATGTCCTGAGGGGTGAGTTTCAGTATGAATGGACTAGATCTTTGCCCCTTGTGGCTTACTGAGCTATCAAGAAGGAGCCAGCAATCCAAATATAAGATGTCACAAATGCTTCTTTGGGTGAGGGCGAGCTGTGCCCCTCTTCAAAATGCCATCCCTTGATCCACCCATTATGGAAAACTTCTGTTCATAGCCAACATTCCCCTGTTGGGAAAGCATATGGCGAGGATAATAGGGCAGCAAATACCAACCAGTCTGGATAAAGCAGATTTTCTGAATCTATCACAGTATACAATACAATGCAATACAATGCAATACAATACAATACAATACAATACAATACAATACAATACAATACAATACAATACAATACAATACAATACAATACAATACAATACAATAGCAGAGTTGGAAGGGACCTTGGAGGTCTTTTAGTCCAACCCCCTGCCTAGGCAGGAAATCCTATACCATTTCAGACAAATAGCTATCCAATAGCTATCCATGGCACGGGACCTAGCTATCTGTGGGATCGCATCCTGCCCCATACATCCCTGCGGCCGATTCGCTCCGACAGAGAGGGACTTCTCCGGGCCCGACCCTCTGGAACGACCTTCCCCCCGAACTTAGAACAACTACGGACCTCCGCTCCTTCCATCAAAAACTAAAAACTCATTTTTTCTGCCTGGCCGGCTTGGGGTAACTGAATTGCTCTATTAGGGTTTTTAGGGGTCTAATTTTAGTTGGTCTGGGATTTTAGCGCAGGGTTAAGTTTAATTCATTTTAAATTGTATTTATGCTTGTGTTTTTATATATGTATTTTTAAATCCCCTGTGCACCGCCTCGAGTCCCTTCGGGGAGAGAGAGCGGTCCATAAAAATAAATAAATAAATAAATAAATAAATAAATAAATAAATAAATAAATAAATAAATAAATAAATAAATAAATAAATAAATAAATAAATAAATAAATAAATAAATAAATAAATAAATAAATAAATAAATAAATAAATAAATAAATAATAATTATTATTATTACTACTACTACTACTACTACTACTATTATTATTATTATTATTATTATTTTATTATTATTATTATTATTATTATTATTATTATTATTATTATTATTATTATTAACAACATTTTCTTAAAGACTTCCAGGGTTGGGACATTCACAACTTCTGGAGGCAAGCTGTTCCACTGATTAATTGTTCTAACGGTCAGGAAATTTCTCCTCAGTTCCAAGTTGCTTCTCTCCTTGATTAGGTTCCACCCATTGCTTCTTGTTCTACCCTCAGGTGCTTTGGAGAATAGCTTGACTCCCTCTTCTTTGTAGCAGCCCCTGAGATATTGTCTCCCCTAGTCCTTCTTTTTATTAAACTAGACATACCCAGTTCCTGCAACTGTTCTTCATATGTTTTAGTCTCTAGTCCCCTCATCTTTGTTGCTCTTCTCTGTACTCTTTCCAGAGTCTCCACATCTTTTCTACATTGTGGTGACCAAAACTGTATGCAGTATTCCAAGTGTGGCCTTACCAAGGCCTTATAAAGTGGTATTAGCACTTCACGTGATCTTGATTCTATCCCTCTGTTTAGGCAGCCTAGAACTGTGTTGCCTTTTTTGGCAGCTGCATATAGTTTGGGCCAAGTCATCCATTTGCAGTGGGACCCAAAGGAAGCAATTGTGTTCATTCTGGTTGTGCTTGATTTTTCAGCATGATCAAGCCATTGACAATGGTAGTCTTTTGGACCATCTGTTCCATCTATGTTCTAGTTTGGTTGCACATGCCCCGAAGGAGCTGGTACACAATCTAGAGAAGGGGTGTCAAACTCAAGGGCCACGGGCCAGATCCGGCCCACGGTGTGCTTAGATCTGGCCCATGGGACAAAATCTTGATAGATGAGACATTAAAGCAAAAAAAAAAAAAAAAGCCTAAACTTAAGAAATTGCATTTTTAACAAAAGGCTTCTTGGCCTGATTCAAGGCATTGACCATTATTAAAACTTCCAAGTGAAGAAAATGGCAAAGTAGATAGTGTTCTGACCTAGGTTTCCTGATACAGTAAAAAGCCCATGCTTAGTCCCCAAACCCCTCTTTTTATTTCAAAGGCTGTGAATTATTTTCATTCACAGCCCGTAATGAGTCCCAAATACCTGTAAAGAGTCCTACAGTAGGCTGCCAAAGTCTTTCATGATAAGGTTGATAAGAGCCCACCTTTATCTTCCTTGAAATGCAGCCATAGAGTCAAAACGGAGTTTCAGAAGGTAAACTGACCAGCATGAACCAAGTTGTTTCCTGCAAAGGCTCACATGCCTTTGCTCTTCCTTTATGTCATATGGGAGGGGCCAATCATCTCCAAGCCTTACACTCAAGTCACCTCTTCTGTCTTAACTGTTCTTGTCTTCTGGCAGCTCTGCACATGCGCGCACGGGGAACAGGGGGAGCCTGTTCTGCTGCCTTGCTGATGTCCAACTCTGGAGGCTCCGGAAGCAGCACATAACTCCCAGATGGCCCTGGCCCCCTCTCTGCCTCCAACACAGAGCCCTCATCCGAGCCTTTCTCAGACTCCAGGACTGGCCCATATTCCTCCCCAACATCCTCAATGTCCAACTCTACTGCCAGCTCTGCAGGCTGCTGGAAGACCACAACAGATATCTTCAAAAGAGCGTGATGACAACTGAGCAACAACTGATGGACTGGTGGCAAGCTTGATCCAACAAAACCTCTCTGGACAAGGAGAGGATGAGAAATCCCTCCAGGGATGGGATTCTACCAGTTCAGAGCAGTTCGGGCGAACGCACTCTCAGCAAACCGGTTGTTAAACCAGTAGGCTCCCACTCATGCTCCAGACGTTTCTTGCAAGGAGACAGGAGGACACCAAACTCTCACACACAGAAAGATACACACATACACAAACACACAATTTTTATTAAGACTTTTGATTTGCTTGTCTTAGATTTTTACTAATAAAAATTAAAGAAAGAAGAAAGACTAGAATTGAGAGAAGGAGCAAAAAGTGAAAAAACCAGAGAAGAAGAAGAAAAGTAACAATATAATAAATACAGGTAATCATTGACTTACACCAGTTCATTTAATGACCAAAATTACAACAGAACTGGGGGGGGGGGGGAATCACACGACTGGTTTTCACACATTTCTAGGACATTTTGGAGATGCTTGACATTTAGCAGAATTCTGCTTCTGCTCTGAGTGAGAAGATCACTCCAGGTGAATGAAGGCAAATACACTCACCTGAACCATAAGGTGATAGAGTCTGAAGTATAAAGCAATGCCATAAAGTACCGTATTTTTCGGAGTATAAGATGCACCAGAGTATAAGACGCACCAAGATTTTGAAGAAGCAAATTAAAACAAAAAAGGTTTTTGCACTGTGCAGACATCCCAAAAATGACCCATTTTTCGCGAAAACAGGCCTGTTTTTTGTCAAACAAAAAGAGCATGCATACCCTTTAGGAGGCTTGTAGAGTGCTCCTGGGGGGGGGGGGCAAAAACAAGCAAAAACACCATCCGTTTTTTGCTCATTTTTGCCCTCCCCAACCCCTAGGAGTACTCTGGAAGCCTAAAAATAGCTACGTCTGGCCATTTTTGCAAAGGGGGTGGGGCTTCAGAAGGCCAAAAATGCTGTATTCAGTGTATAAGTCATGCCCAAATTTTTACCCTCTTTTCTGAGTGAAAAAGGTGCGACTTATACTCCGAAAAATACGGTACTCTCATGCACACTCAAAATCTGCTAACACTGCGTCTCCTTTATCCGTGCACCCTGCAACTCTCATGTAAGAGCAAACAGTTGGCGCACGGCATGGCCCATGTGGGATGTATGAAGAGATACTGTGCTATGATGAGATTGCACATTAAAAAGACTTAATTACTTTTGCAGAAATATACCGCTGAACATTTACTACTCTGAGATAGTGCTGAGCATTAGTGTAAATAATTAAAGCTAAACTGTGTTTGTCAAATAAATGAACAAAGTTTATTTTTTCTGCTGCTGGGAGCTTTGCTTTTTAATTGTGCCTGTTTATTTGTTCCCTAATTCACACCATTTCCAGAATATATATTAGGTATTTTCTAAAGTTATGCCAGTTGAAAGACTCTGCTGCCGAAAGAAAGGGACTTATCGGTCAGGCGAGCCAATGGCAGGATCAGTAGGTAGAATATTCAGTTAGTGAATCACTCATTTCTTTTAGACTCTTCTTATTTTTCATCACATCTTTTAGGCAGGAAGTCTCCTTCCAGATTTGAAAGCTGCTAATTTTAGGAAGATGTCTGGATCATAATTTATATCACAGGTGGGAAGGGAGCTTCTGCAGGTTTTCCTGGGATCCTATTTTCACCAAGCCTACACCAAACACGAAGTTACAGTCCAATAACATCTGGAAGGCTGTGGGCCCTGCTTTTTAGATTATACAGGAGAAGGGAGTCCAGCTAAGCTAAGCTACTTTAATTAAGCCATCTATTATGAATTCTCAAACTTTTCTCGTATCCCAAACAATTTTTGCAATAAACTCCTTGTGGCCAACTCAAGTTATTATTTCCTTTTTCACACTCTTTTAATACTGTCTGGTTTACTTTGGATGCTCTGTTCTATCCAATGGTGGGATTCAGCCAGTTCGTACCTATTCGGGAGAATCAGTTGTTAACTTTCTAAGCAGTTCGGAGAACCGGTTGTTGGAAGAAATCTCCTTTTGTTCCCCCCCCCCCACTTTACAGGGCTAATCCTGTCAGGGAGGCAGGAAGGAAACATTCTGGTGTTGTTTCTAGCCTCATCTTTATTGCCCTCCTTACAGAAACTGCCTCTCCGGTTAACCCTTATGACATTGTCACAGCTAAGGCCAAGCGCCCATCGATTTGAGTGACGTTGAGTTGGCCATGCCCACCCAGTCACATGACGGCTGAACCCCACCTACCCAGCTGGTCATTAGGGCAGAGAACCGGTTGTTAAATTATTTGAATCCCACCACTGGTTCCATCCATAGTGCAATCCTCTACATGTCTCTTAAATTTAATGGAAGTTAGAAGCAGAATAAATAGGGGTTTAATTTAATTTAATTTAATTATTAGACTTATAAACCGCCCCCTCTCCCCGAAGGGACTCGGGGCGGTGTACAGGAAAAAATTAAAAACCATATAAAGCATACAATATATGCAAAGTTAAAAACGAATTAAATTAACCTGTACTAAAATTTAAGAACATTAAAATACAACCCACCTGAGCTAAAATTCCCTAAATCTATCTAATATCCATATACGTATTTGGCAGATGTTATGTTATGAGAGTCAAAACTGTTTACGCAAGACCAGGGTTGCAATTTTGGTGACATATTGGCTTGATTTGCTCTAGCACCAGTGCTAATCAAATATTCAGAAAAACAAGTGACACGGTGCTTTTTGGGTCATACCATACAAGGAGAAGGCTGCTGCTCTATTCTGTTGACCCAGTCTTCTGCAACCTTCTGGACTAACCATCCTCAAGGTTGAGCCAACATGAAATGATCAGGGATGTTCCTGTCAAATGGAAAGCAGCCGTCTGTTACTTCCTCCCAGTTGTTACTTCCAGACACAACAATAAATGAAAAATGTAATCATCCAGTTGGGGTAACTGATCCTACTGATAGAATTGATGAGAGTCTTATCTGCTGCTGTGGCCTAGAGGTGGAGCTCTCACCGCCCAATCAGAAGGTTGTGAGTTCAATCCTAGGTAAAGGCAGATGTAGGGCAGGGGTGGGTTTCAAATTTTTTAGAACCTATGCTGTAGGTGTGGCCTATTTTGTGGGCGTGGCTTGGCAGTCATGTGACAGGTGGGAGTGGCCACCTTTTAAAATGTGGTGAAACTCATTTAACAACGCTCTTGCTTAGCAACCAAAATTTTGGACTCAATTGTGATGATAAATTCTTTCTTTCTTTCTTTCTTTCTTTCTTTCTTTCTTTCTTTCTTTCTTTCTTTCTTTCTTTCTTTCTTTCTTTCTTTCTTTCTTTCTTTCTTTTCTTCCTTCCTTTCCTTTCCTTCCCTTCCTGTTGGGTCACTGGCAGCGGTGGGCCAGATTTACTTCCAGGTACCCCGGTGGAACCCCCTTTCACCGGTTCTCTAAATTTCACCAACCGGTTCTCGCGAGTAGGTGCGAACCTGCAGAAACCCACCCCTGATGTAGGGTATCCTGCTTGGGCAGGGGGTTGGACTAGATGGCCTGAAAGGTCCCTTCCAACTCTGTTAATCTGTTACCTGTTATCCCACTGTCATCTTGTAAAGTGTTCCCATGACTATTATCAAGCTGGCATAGAAAAGGGAGGAGAATTCCATGCAAAACTTTGGCCAGAGTCAGATCTCATATTTCTGCAGCTGGTGTGTGAGGTGCGCAAGTTCATAGCATGCTGCAGCACCTTGTTGGTGGATGTGATTTATGACACAGATGGAGGGGAGGGGAGAGACAGGGGTAAAGTGCAAAGATCATTAACCAGAAATCAGTTTTGGCTCGGCAGAAGAACCTGCTAAAATATTAATCCTAATAAATGACTGGATTTCTTTTGAACTTTGTCTCGAGGCTTGTAAATTAATTAGGTCATCTTTTGGAAACTTCACACCCACTTTCTGTGAGTGATCCTGACTGTGAGTGATCATCGGCACCTCCATAACTGTCTGATTCGGTTCTACAACCCAACAAGACAGACATAGACTTTATAAGATAATTAGAACTGCAGAAAAAACAACGGCTAACAACCTGCCTCCCATCGAAGACCTGTAGACTGCACGAGTCAAAAAGAGGGCCGTGAAAATATCTACAGACCCCTCACATCCTGGACATAAATTGTTTCAACTTCTACCCTCAAAAGGACACTATAGAGCACTGTCACACCAAGACAACTAGACACAAGGAGCAGTTTTCCCCCGAATGCCATCACTCTGATAAACAACTAATTCCCACAACATTGTCAAATTATTTACTAAGACTGTATTACTATTATTCTTCTCATCCTTCATAGTACCTACCTCTTCCCACTTATGACTGTAACCATGTTTCTTGTATCTTTAAAATTTATATTGTTTTATTTTTTTCCTAGTATAATTTGATTGCTTATGACTATCACTGAGTGTTGTACCTTAGGATTCTTGATGAATGTATTCTATTTTATTTTTCTATCTGTACGCTGAGAGCATCTGCACCAAAGACAAATTCCTTGTATGTCCAATCACACTTGGCCAGTAGTTGCCTTTTCTGCCCCCCCACGGGCAGAAAAGGCGACCTAGGTGGAGAGGAACATGCTGCGGGGGGTTTTTCCTTCGCCAACGGCTGTCGGCGCCATTCGCTTTAATGGAGAGGGCTGAACGGAGAGACTGGGCGGATCAATACAATACAATAGCAGAGTTGGAAGGGACCTTGTAGGTCTTCTAGTCCAACCCCCTGCATGGGCAGGAACCTTATACCATTTCAGACAAATGGCTGTCTAACATCTTTTTAAAGACTTCCAGGGTTGGGGCATTCACAACTGCTGGAGGCAAGCTGTTCCAGAGGTTAATTGTTCTTACTGTTAGGAAATTTCTCCTTAGTTCTAAGTTGCTTCTCTCCTTGGTTAGTTTCCACCCATTGCTCCTTGTCCTGCCCCCAGGTGCCTTGGAGAAAAGTTTGACTCCCTCTTCTTTGTGGCACCCTCTGAGATATCGGAACACTGCTATCGTGTCTCCCCTGGTCCTTCTCTTCATCAAACTAGACATACCCAGCTCCTGCAGCCGTTCTTCATATGTCTTAGTCTCCAGTCCCCTAATCATCTTGGTTGCTCTTCTTTGCACTCTTTCCAGAGTCTCCACGTCTTTTCTACATCGTGGCGACCAAAACTGTATGCAGTATTCCAAGTGTGGCCTTACCAAGGCACTATACAGTGGCATTAACACTTCACGCGATCTAGATTCTATCCCTCTGTTGATGCAGCCTAGAACTGTGTTGGCTTTTTTGGCAGCTGCTGCACACTGCTGGCTCATATTTAAATGGTTGTCCACTAGGATTCCGAGATCCCTCTCACAGTTGCTACTATTGAGCAAGGTACCACCTATACTGTACTTGTGCATTTGGTTTTTCTTGCCTATATGTAGGACCTTACTTTTTTCACAATTGAATTTCATTTTATTAGACAGTGCCCAATGTTCAAGTTTGTCTAGATCCTTCTGTATCTTAAGCCTATCTTCTGGAGTGTTGGCTATTCCTGCCAGCTTGGTGTCGTCTGCGAATTTGATGAGTTCCCCATTTATCCCCTCATCCAAATCGTTGATGAAGATGTTAAAGAGTACTGGGCCTAAAACAGAGCCTTGGGGGACTCCACTGCATACTTCCTTCCATGTAGATGCAGTTCCATTGAGGACTACACGTTGAGTGCGGTTGGTCAGCCAGTTATGAATCCATTTGGTGGTGCTGCTGTCTAACCCACAATTTTCTACTTTATCTAATAGTAGGTTATGGTCTACTTTATCAAATGCCTTACTGAAGTCCAGGTAAATTATATCAACAGCATTCCTCTGGTCCACTGATTTTGTTACTTTGTCAAAGAATGCAATTAGATTCGTCTGGCATGATCTGTTTTTGACAAACCCATGTTGGCTTTTGGCTATTACTTTGTTTGCTTCTAGGTGTTCACTTATTTGTTGTTTAATTATCTTTTCCAGAATCTTTCCTGGTATTGAGGTCAGGCTGATGGGTCTATAGTTTCCTGGATCTGTTATTTTTCCTTTTTTGAAGATGGGAACCACATCTGCTCTTTTCCAGTCTTCTGGCAGTTCCCCGGTGCTCCAGGATCTCTGAAAGATATAGTTCAGTGGTTCTGAGATCTCGTCTGCCAGTTCCTTCAGAACCCTGGGGTGTAATCCATCCGGTCCTGGTGATTTGAACTCGTCCAGGGCAGACAGGTGCTCACTTACCATTTTCTTCCCTATTTCAACTTGTGTTCCTAATCTGATATTTGTGGTGCTGTTTTTGATTGATTGGACTGTTTTATCCCTTTGTGTAAAGACAGATGCAAAAAAAGAGTTAAATGGTTCTGCTTTCTCCCTGTTGCTTATCATCTTCTTGCCATTTTCTCCCAGCAGTGGACCAATTGTTTCCTTAACTTTTTTCTTATTTTTAACATGTTGGAAGAAGCTTTTTTTGTTATTTTTTACTTTTTTGGCAAGCCTTTCTTCATTGTGAGCCTTAGCTTTCCTCACTTCATCTTTACAGGCTCGGGCTATTTGCTGATATTTTGCCTTGGTTATGTCCCCCTTTTTCCACTTTTTATATTTATCCTTTTTGTCTTTCAATTTGTCAGAGAGTTCTTTATGCAGCCATGCTGGCTTCTTTTGGGAACTGTTATTTTTCTTCTTCATTGGTATTGCGCTGGACTGGGCTTTTATAATCTCATTTTTCAAAATTTCCCAAGCTTCTTGAGTTGTTTTCCCCTTGAGGATTCTCATCCATGGAATCCTTCCCAAGCTCTCTCTGAGTTTATTGAAATTAGCTCTCTTGAAGTCTAAGACTCTAGTTTGACTTTGTTCAACTACTTTTGTTTGCATAATGTTGAATTCCAGTATTTCATGATCGCTTGCCCCCAAAGTTCCTGTAGCTTCTACACCTTCTATCATTTCCTCTCTGTTAGTGAGAATTAAGTCCAATATTGCTGATCCCCTTGTTCCCTTCTCTACCTTTTGGGAAACAAAGTTGTCTGCTAGATTTGTTAGGAACCTGTTGGATCTTCCACTTGGTGCAGAGTTTGTTTCCCAATTGATGTCAGGGTAGTTAAAATCTCCCATTACTATTGCAGTGTGCTTCCTACATACCTTAGTTAGCTGGTTAGCAAAAAGTACATCCACTTCCTCTGCTTGGTTGGGTGGCCTGTAGTATAGACCTATGACAATATCATTCCCCCCCCAACCTTTAATATTGACCCAAATACATTCAAGATAGTTCTCATCATTGTTGTGCTCTATTTCTGTAGAGATGTAATTATTTCTTATATATAGTGCAACTCCACCTCCTCTTTTATTTGGTCTATTTCTTTTAAATAATTTAAATCCTTCTAGCTGTATGTTCCATTTGTGGGTTTCATCCCACCAAGTTTCTGTAATGGCAACAATATCGCATCTGCCCTCATTTACTTGAATTTCTAATTCACCCTGTTTATTCCTCATACTCTGTGCATTGGTGTATAGACATTTGAGTCCATTTTGATTGACCCTGTGTTTTCTGTCTACGAAACCTGTGTTATGCCTGACTATGGTTCTCTTTGCCCCTATTTCTTTGCCACTTGTATGGTTCATGTACATGGTATGGCACCCACTGTTAATTGTTTGGTTTTGCTTGACAGCAGTGTTGATAATATTACCTGCACAATTATCCATGTTACACGCACTGATAACCCTATGAATTTTAGTTTGCTGGGGACAGAAATATTCTTTATCTATTGATTCTCTGTCCCCACTATTCAGTTTAAATGTTTAGCCAGGAAATCTGTGAATTTAGTGCCAAGTAACTCAGTCCCTTTCTTGGATGGGTGCAAACCATCTCTTTTGTACAGTTTATCATTGGACCAGCTGCAGGCATCATGACTAATAAGACCAAAGCCTTCCTTTTTACACCACTCCTTTAGCCACACATTAAACTCTGCTATGCGCTGGCCCTTTCCTTTTTTTTCCTTGTATACTGGTATAACCTCTGAGAAGATAAGCCTACAACCTGTACTACTAAGTTCGTACCCCAAACTCTGGAAATCATTCTGCACAGAACCTACATCTTTATGGGACAGATCATTTGTGCCAAGATGTATAATAGCATCAACTTTACAGTCCTTACTTGCATTCTTGACTATCTTAAGAATACGCCTCTTGTCTCTGCTGGCTGTAGCACCCGGTAAACATCTGACATCTTTCAAAACCTCCATATCCTTACCTAAGTTTACATCTCTTACGATTGAGTCACCAATCAGGAGGTGACTTCTCTTTTTGGGTACCTTGCTCTTGTTGTGTGACTGATGCATGATCCCTGGTTCACACTTTTGCATTTCTGAAGTAGGTTCTTCACTTTGGACCACAATCCGCTGCTTATTTGAGTCGTCATTATTACCTTGACCTGTCACTTTAGTGTCCCCATTAAGATCAGCAAGGGCGCTATATCTGTTATGCTGGGACACAGCAAAAGTTTTGTGTTTGTGGGTCACAGCTCTCACCCTGCCAGATCCCACAGTTGTCCAGGCTGCTCTTCTTCTGTGGGATCTTTGCGGTAGGGGAGGCTGGTAGTGCTTAATTTCTGCCTGGAGATCACAAATTACAGATTCAAGATATGTTATGTGTCTATGTAATCTATTAATTTGTCTGCAAGGGGGACAGTATCCAAATTTGAAAAGAGTACTGCGGAAGACAGGTGCAAAACAGTTATTACATTGAACTAAGCCAGTCATTTTGAAATAAAATACAATCACAGTCTTAAGCGCACAAATCTAGAATGTGTTATTTCTTTTACCTTTCTCTTTCCCCCCTCCACACAGCCAGAAACTCCTCCCTTTAGCCTCAAGTAGTTCAAAATGGGGAAGTCTTTACCTTTCTTTCCCCCCTGCACACAGCCAGAAACTCCTCCCTTTAGCCTCAAGTGGTTCAAAATGGGGAAATCTTTACCTTTCTTCCCCCCTGCACACAGCCAGAAACTCCTCCCTTTAGCCTCAAGTGGTTCAAAATGGGGAAATCTTTACCTTTCTTTCCCCCCTGCACACAGCCAGAAACTCCTCCCTTTAGCCTCAAGTGGTTCAAAATGGGGAAATCTTTACCTTTCTTTCCCCCTGCACACAGCCAGAAACTCCTCCCTTTAGCCTCAAGTGGTTCAAAATGGGGAAATCTTTACCTTTCTTTCCCCCCTGCACACAGCCAGAAACTCCTCCCTTTAGCCTCAAGTGGTTCAAAATGGGGAAATCTTTACCTTTCTTCCCCCCTGCACACAGCCAGAAACTCCTCCCTTTAGCCTCAAGTGGTTCAAAATGGGGAAATCTTTACCTTTCTTTCCCCCCTGCACACAGCCAGAAACTCCTCCCTTTAGCCTCAAGTGGTTCAAAATGGGGAAATCTTTATCTTTCTTTCCCCCTGCACACAGCCAGAAACTCCTCCCTTTAGCCTCAAGTGGTTCAAAATGGGGAAATCTTTACCTTTCTTCCCCCCTGCACACAGCCAGAAACTCCTCCCTTTAGCCTCAAGTGGTTCAAAATCACCGAGGCTTCAGCTGCGAGGGAGAGTGAGTTTAAAAGAACACCCTTTTTTTTTCCTTGCTGCCAGCCAGGCTGAACGGACTGGGAGGGGGGTGTTTATTTCTAAAAAAAAACACCTCGGATTTAAGCGGCACGTTAAAATGGCTTCTCTGCAAAGAGAAAGTGGAAACTTTCACTCCGGACGGTCTTTAACAAGGGAAAGTGGAATGCGATTCTTTGCAACATTGTTTCTAGGTCTGGCTGGTTTAAAAAATTCTTATTTTGCTACTCTCTCCCTCTGGCTCTGAGATGGGCGGTGGAAGTGGCTTTTCTTTGTCCCTGCCTGACTATTTCAACTAAGGAAAATTTCCAGCGTCTCTTTGAAAGCAGGACTCTCTCTGGATTTTTGAAAAAAAAATTCTTTTGATGGATTTGTGATTTCTTCTCTGGAATACCTTCGTTATTACTATTTGCTGACCTGGGAAACTGTGTCTCTTTTGGTTTCTGAATTGTTTGCAACTTCACAGCCCTGAACTGAACTGAGCTCCTGATTTGCCCCACCAGCCCCACCCGGAAAACGCCATTTTGGTGGCAGTGACTTTAACTTTTAACCATGGCACAAGAAGCAGCACTTGTAAATTTGGAACAAAGGATGGCTTCTCTTGAAGCCTCTATGCAAACTTTGATATCAGAAATAAAGGCCCAGAGGGCTGAAAATATTACCTTCAAGAAGGAGCTACTGGATACCTGGAAACAAGTGTTGGAGAACACACAGAAGAATGAAGAACTGGAAGGGGGGTTGGAGGGGGCTAAGGGAGAGATTAAAAATGTTTCTAATGAGGTGGGGGAAATAAATGGGCATGTGTCTAGGATAGATATGGAAAGAATGACATATTTTTTGAGATTTCAGAATGTTCTTGAGGAATCTGGTGAATGCCTGCCTGATCTTATGAGTACAATTTTAGCAGACTATTTACATAAACCTAAGGATGAGATCAGGGGGGACATTGACCTAGCCTATAGAATTAATTCTGCATATGCCAGGATAAATGAAGTGCCTAGAGAGATACATGTGAAATTTGTTAGAAGGTCAACCAGAGAGGAAATCCTGAAAGCGCAGAGAGAGAAACCTCTAACTCACCAACAAAAAACGGTCACTATCTTGAAGCAGATCCCTAGAAAAATTAGAGATGCAAGAAGGAATTTTTCCTTCTTGTCTAAAACCTTGTTTGATCACGGGATTTGGTTCAAGTGGATGACACCTGAAGGGATGCTGGTGTTCTGGGAAGGAGGAAGAGTGAGGATTAAAACAGTTGCTGAGGCGGAAGCCTTTCTTAAAAAATATTCCTCTGTCCTGGGGGAAGATCCAGGGGGGACGGAGGGGGCCACGGCCCCGCCTACGGGGGGCCAGGGAGGAGAGAAAGAAGATACAATAGCCAAAAGACTTAGATCAAAAAAATAACTTTGCCTTGATTTTTCTTGAACAATTTTGCATAATATTTCTATCTGGACTTTTTGTAAATGTCTGACAGCATGGAACGGAGAATTTAGGTAAATGTACTTGCTTTCATCTTGTAGTGGTATGGAAAATGTTTTCTATGTTAACTTTTTTATTGTGTATTTTGAGGTCTCGGAAGGTCCGACGACTCTAACGTGAATGCTCTCAAAATTTCTTTGTAACCATTACCCTATCCTGTTAAAAAATGTAAAACCAATAAAACTTTTTCAATATAAAAGAATTCTATTCTATTCTATTTTACTCTTTTTTCTCTGTACGAGGGACAGTCCACAACGCAAACACAGTCCAGACATTAGGAGAACAAAATCGTACGGCTCTGAACTGCAGCGGGGGTTAATGAGCAAGTGACTCAGAAAACGAGACACACACATCTACAAGCAAAACCCACACACATTAATGAATATATCAGAGAGAAGAGACAACCTGTAATTTGAGTACTTAAGATGTCTAACCCAGCATCTTCCCGACTCTTTGAAGAACGAGCTACGCAAAGAATAACGCATATATTTGTGAGTGGGCTCGTGTGTATGTATAGCATTTTAATTACCAAGCAACCTAATTTCTCTCTCTCCTTAAACAAAAACAAAAAAGAAAATCAACGAAAAGTACCGGATTTATGTAATCCATAATGTTAGCAATATGTTTGCTTCTGAGATGACAATTTGTATGCAAATGAAACAACAGAGTTACAGCTTCTGCTCTCTCGTAACCTCAGCTGGGTGGCTTACCAGAGCTTTGGCAGTAAAGTGGGGATGCTTTTGTAAGAATTGGCAACATTTTTAGAGAAGTAATTTGGACTCGGATTAAAATGACCTCCTGCACCATCAAGGGCAGGAGAAGAGGAGGTAATTGTGCAATCAGGGACGGGGGAAAAAAAAGTGTGGAAAAGCATAATTTAGCGTACGGCCTTCCTGTTCATTATGTGAAAGAGATAGCTGTGTGTTCAAGTGAATGTTTTGCAAAAAAAAAAAAAAAAGGAAAAGAAAGAAGATACGAGCAGATAATTTGGAGCCCATCATTTTAATTATAATGGACGTCTCAAGATGATAGCTTGAAGAGCCCACAGATTCCCGGTCCAACTCACGTTCCCTGGCAGCCTTTCATATCTTGGTTATCTCGGCCTGCGTCGTTCAAATTGGCTGCTATGATTCCAGATTCTCCTCCATTACTTTATAGATCTACTCTAGCAGAGGTTGGGGGGGGGGGTACATCGGGCTAAGGAATAGGTGGTCCAGCATGGCACGCCATGCAGTGCAGTGGTGGGTTTCAAATTGTTTAGAACCTACTCTGTAGGTGTGGCCTATTTTCTGGGCGTGGCTTGGCAGTCATGTGACAGGGTGGGAGTGGCCACCTTTTAAAATGTGGTGAAACTCATTTAACAACGCTCTTGCTTAGCAACCAAAATTTTGGACTCAATTGTGATGATAAATTCATTCTTTCTTTCTTTCTTTCTTTCTTTCTTTCTTTCTTTCTTTCTTTCTTTCTTTCTTTCTCTCTCTCTCTCTCTCTCTCTCTCTCTCTCTCTCTCTCTCTCTCTCTCTCTCTCTCTCTCCTTTCCTTTCCTTCCTTCCCTTCCCTTCCCATTGGGTCACTGGCAGCAGCGGGCCAGATTTACTTCCAGGTACGCCGGTGGAACCCCCTCTCACTGGTTCTCTAAATTTCACCAACCGGTTCTCGCGAGTAGGTGCGAGCCTGCAGAAACCCACCACTGATGCAGTGCCTCAAGAGATGGATTTGAGAGCTGACAAGACAAAGCAGGATTGCTCCTTAAACGTGGGAATTTAAGGTGGGCTGCTCATGTGACGGCAGACAGTGTACAGCAGGGGTGTCAAACTCAGGGCCCGCGGGCTGGATTCGGCCCACAGGGTGCTTCGTTCTGGCCCGAGGAAATAGGAAAGGACTGCCCACTGTACCTTTGTCAGCGAAAACGAAGTTCGGGAGGACTGCATGCATTTCTCCCCAAGCTCCATTTTGGGCTGCAACGGCCTCCTGCATCCCTCTGCCAGCAAAAACTGAGCTTGAGGGGGGGCACACATCTCCCCCCAAGTTCCGTTTTTGTGGGCAGAGGGATGCAGGAGGCCATTGCAGCCAAAAACGGAACTCAGGAGCCTGTGTTGAAAACAGAGCATGGGAGCCCGTTTTCGATGGCAGAGCACCTGGGCCACCATAGGCACTCCCGACATGAGTGATGTTGAGCTGGCCACATCTACCTGGTCATGACCTAATGTGGCCCTCATTGAAATTGAGTTTGACAGCCCTGGTGTACAGCATCAAGACTAATGGCCAATGGTAGTCCAATCTTGATTCTCTCTCTCTCTCTCTCTCTCTCCCCCCCTCTCTCTCTCTTTGTGTCTCTGTGTTTTCTAGACTTCTTCCATTTTTAAATCCATCCCCAGGTTCTGCCACTCCTTCTCTTAAAAAGGCAAAGGTAAAGGTTCCCCTCACATATATGTGCTAGTCGTTCCCAACTCTAGGGGGCGGTGCTCATCTTCGTTTCAAAGCCGAAGTGCTAGTGCTATCCGAAGACGTCGCCATGGTCATGTGGCTGGCATGACTAAACCCCGAAGGCACATGGAACGCTGTTACCTTCCCACCAAAGGTGGTCCTTATTTTTCTACTAGCATTTTTATGTGCTTTTGAACTGCTAGGTTGGCAGAAGCTGGGACAAGTAACGGGAGCTCCCTCCATTATGTGGCGCTAGGGATTCGAACCGCCGAACTGCCAACCTTCCTGATCGACACGCTCAGCATCTTATCCACTGAGCCACCACATCCCTACTGCTGCTCTTACACGACCATAATTTTTACATGCATTGAGCACACTTTCATAGCTTACCCACATCTTAATTTTTGGTTTCTGCTGCAGGTGCCCCTGACTTTCGTAGAAATAGGATATAAATACACAATGAATCAATGAAACAGATGGACAGAGGGGAATCATTAAAGGATTTTGAAAGTTTTTAACACGTGAGAATGTGAAATAAAATTGGCATCTGTGCTTAAGAAACACCCTTTGTAGTAATACAATAGCAGAGTTGGAAGGGACCTTGGAGGTCTTCTAGTCCAACCCCCTGCCTAGGCAGGAAGCCCTATACCATTTCAGACAAATGGCTATCCAACATCTTCTTAAAGACTTCCAGGGTTGGAGCATTCACAACTTCTGGAGGCAACTTCTGTTCCACTGATGAATTGTTCTAACAGTCAGGAAATTTCTCCTCAGTTCTAAGTTGCTTCTCTCCTTGATTAGTTCTCCGACATATTTGGTGTTTTATTTCGTCTTCTATTGAAACCCTTTACGCTTATATGTAAAGCAAATATCGCAAAGTTATGATACAGCAAATCAGTAATGATGATGATTAAATTCATTTATTCCTGCAACCCTGCCAACATTTTTTTGCTGACACCTAGTGGCCAATAGATGTAACTACCCTGGCATGAAATACTTTAGAATAACTTAATAAAGGATACATGCGCATAGAACTTTAGCAGCTAAGTCGCGTGTGTGCTACTGGTCCCGGGGACCTTCTCAGATTGGATCCTGCAGGAGTAATAGTAAACTCTTCTACACTTTGAAATCCAGAAACGCTGCTAGTTCTCGGAGCTGGTATTGGTGACCGTATAATTGCCACTCTCCAAAATACCACAAAGCTGCATATTATTATTTATCCCTGTAATATAACATTTCCTCTCTAGGTGGCCAACAATTAACATATCATGGAATTTGTAACAGGTACCATCTCCTCCAGACTCAGGATTAGGCACAATATTAGCACAACTTCCAAACGGAAGGCAATTTCCTTAGGAAGAAAATTTCACACGCCATCGGCTGCGAGAACTAGACGCTGGATATTGAGTTAACTATATTAATATTCTCATCAGCTCAAATCCGGGAGTCATTATTCACTCCTATGCCCTAGTACAGCTCCTGCGGAAGTCAAGGTACTTTGATTAAAGACCATAAGGCTAGCCCATTGCTTTTATCATAACATTAGTCATTATTTTTTACTCCCTTTAGAGGGTCCGATCCTGCATTGAGACTTGAGGCTAGCAGAAGAGACCAATATCTGCAAAATTGGATTGTAAAAATGCAGATCAGCCTTCCCGTTAAATGAAATAGTACAGCCGTTAAGCTCCTTGGGTTTTCGCCATAGAGATCTGCTGTTTAGTAGTCGGATTAAGAACACCAGCTCAGCGACATGAGAGGTCCTTGGTGCTCTCTGACCTTGGTTGCTTTCTTACAGACATTTCATAACCCACACTAGGTAACAGCATCAGTTCACTGCTTAAAGAAATACAGATAACAGATTAACAGAGTTGGGAGGGACCTTGCAGGTCATCTAGCCCAAGCAGGAGACCCTACACCTGCCTCTACCTAGGATTGAACTCACAACCTCCTGATTGGGAGGCGAGAGCTCCACCTACCTGCAAGAAAACAACCCTGCTCAAAGAGCATCAAGGACCCCTCCCTCACATAGCAGGATTCTAGACAGTTATGCATCATACAGATTGGTGAGCAGCCATCTAATGGTTTTAACCTGCAGAGAGTAAGGAAGATGACCCCGAGGGAGATGTGCAAGAATTGTTTCCTTAGACAAAGAGGAATGAAGCATTTCAAGCTCTGAGAAACAAGATTATATTTTGAACTGATTCGGGCAAACACTGTCTGATTTCACTGAGGTATTGGAAGCAGTGGTGGGATTCTTTTTTTTTTTAAACTACCGGTTCGGTGGACGTGGATTGGTGGACGTGGGAAGGAAAGGATACTGCAAAATCCCCATTCCCTCACCACCCTACTAACCTGCTTTCCAGCTCCGTTCTCCTGTTCATGGCAGCAAAAGAAGATCAGCTGGAAGGCTGGGTGGCAGCAGGGGCGTGGCCAGCCTGTTTGCCAGTTTTCCGAACTACTCAAAATTTCCACTACCGGTTCTCCAGAACCTGTCAGAACTGGCTGAGTGCCACTTCTGTACCAGCTACTTTAAAGAATCAGAGATACGGATGTCCTCTTTCTGAATAGCCACCCATGCAAGTTTCTTCTTAGTAGACTCCTCTGCATAAAGATGGTGAGCTTCCCCCCTCAAAATGGAAGCAGATAGTTAATACACTTGGCAAGATTGAGTGGAATGAAAATAGCCTTCCATCCTCTATTTCTCCCCGAATAATCCTGTATCTTATGTATTGTCCACTTCCACTGGCAAATGCTGGTATGTCACTGATAACTTGGAAGTAAACAAAGTATAGGATCCAGTCCAGGGGTGGGTTCCTGCCAGTTCTAAGCTCTTCTATAGAAGAAGGTTCCACAAATCTACAGGGCCATTTAGAACTGGTTCCAGCTCCCTCCCCCCGTCCGTCCACCCATCATCAAGATGAAGAGCGAGAGGAGGAATTCTGGGAGTTGAAGTCCACAAGTCTTAAAGCTGCCAAGTTTGAACACCCCTGGGTTTTTTTTCCCTAAAGGGCTAGGGCTGCAAGGGTCTTGTAACTTGACAGCTTTAAAACTTGCATGCTTCAAATGCCAGAATTTCTGAGCCAACATTTCGTTTGCTAAGCAAGAGCGTTGTTAAGTGAGTTTCACCACATTTTACAAGTTGGCCTTGCCCACCCAGTCACATGACTGCCAAGCCACTCCCACTCAGTCACATAGCCAGCAAGCCACTCCCACCCGGTCACAGGGCCAGCAAGCCACTCCCACAAAGCAGGCCACGCCTACAGAAGAGGTTCTAAAAAATTTTGAAACCCACCACTGATCTAGTCATATTTTGGTAGAGAAGGAGGATGAAGAAGTGGAGGAGGAGGAGGGAGAAGAAAAGAAAAGAAGAAAAGAACAGAAAAGAAAGGAGGAAAGGAAAATGAAAAGAAAAGAAAGAAAAGAAACAAAGTTATGAAATAAAATTACTTTTGATCTTTTTTCCTAATGAAAGAATCACCAGGAACATTCCCACCAATGTTGAAAGGACAAGCTACTTGTAAAAAAGCCAAGAGAAAATCCCATTCCCTTCTAGCACTGATGATGTTACTTGGGCGGGTGATAAAATGTCCGCAAGAAAGCAACCAAGCTCAGAGAGCACCAAGTTCAACTCTGAGCTACAAATATTCTCTTCTCTTGATATATGTTATATCCATTACAATTCACTCCTCCTATAGAATGCTACCCCTCACCTAGTCACTCATTTCCCTCTTCACATCATTTCACATAAAAAAAACATCCTTCATTGCTAGGTTGTCTCAGAATAATTATTCAAGGAGAATTCATGGAATGTACATCTTATTTATCTTTGGGATATGCAGCTTATTTCACTTTCCTGGGTAAACTACTTTCAAGATCTGTGAACCATGAAGTGTAAGACAAACAACTAATCTTGAAGTAAAACAGAAAGAGACATGGTTTCAGAGCCTTGATAAAAGTGTAAATGCACAAATAAAAGATTGTAATGGTGTGATATTTATTTATACACACACACACACATACACACACACACACACACACACACACACATACATACAATGCTATATCATTAAAGACAGCGGAATAGAATAACAGAGTTGAAAGGGACCTTGGAGGTCTTCTAGTCCAATCCCGTGCCTAGGCAGGAAACTCTACACCACTTCAGACAAATGGTTATCCAACATCTTCTTGAAGACTTGCAGTGTTGGGGCATTCACAACTTCTGGAGGCAACTTGTTCCACTGATTGATTGTTCTAATTGTCAAGGAAATTTCTCCTCAGTTCTAAGTTGCTTCTCTGCTTGATTAGTTTCCACCCATTGGTTCTTGTTCTACCCTCAGGTGCTTTGGAGAATAGGTTGACACACAGCCCTTCCCTGGGGCAACCCCTGAGATATTGGAAGACTGCTATCATGTCACCCTTAGTCAGGGGTCGTATTCACTTACCTTCCCTGCTGGTTTGCAAATGTGAGCGTGCACACAGGCTCCATTGCACCAGCTCTGTACATACACTCCACTGCACTCCACTCCTCTATTCTATTCTATTCTATTCTATTCTATTCTATTCCATTCCATTCCATTCCATTCCATTCCATTCCATTCCATTCCATTCCATTCCATTCTATTCTTATTCCATTCCATTCCATTCCATTCTCTGTTCTGTTCTGTTCTGGTTCTGTCTATTCCATTCCATTCCATATTCTATTCTATTCTATTCCATTCCATTATTCTATTCTATTCTTATTTCTCGTATTTCTATTCTAGGTGACTATAAAACATTTAGAATATAAAGACAGACAGGTGGTTAAAAATAAATGCAATCTCAGTTTGTGTTTTCAAAGCCAGTGCAAAAAAAAAACAAAGAGATGAGGGAGCTACAGCCACTGCATCTTAAGGTCACCCAGACTTTTTCCAAACAACTGGTGAATCTTCTCCACTTTTCTTCTGCTTTCCTTGGATATCACACGGTAAACAGCTCGTACTAACAAAGTCAAATATTAATAACAACAGACTACACATCCCAAATCCTCTCTCCCACACCAGCAAAACCCACAGAAATTTACACTGACCAGGGTAAATAGAAAATAAAAGTCAAGCCACTTAAAAGGCTGACATTTAGGCAGAGAACCAAATACCCTTTCAGTTTCCTAAATGGTCAAAGTTATCACATTTAACAGCAAATAAATCCTCATATAAGAGCACCGGCTGATTGCCTGGATAACAAGCAAAGGAAGCTACTGTCCGAATCTCTTACTAAAGCTAATGTCAGATGATTGCTAACAATAATAATTCCTGAGTTAGTTAATTTGTGTTTTGCCGAGGGAAAATTCCTCAAGGCTATGGCCAAACAGTACAGGTAGCCCTCGACATGCGACCACAATTTGATCCTAAACTTTATGTTGCTAAGTGAGACCTTTGTTAAGTGAGTTTTGCTCCATTTTATGACTTTTCTCACCATGGTTGTTAAATGAATCAATACAGTTAAGTTAGTAAACCAGTTGTTAAGTGAATCTGGCTTCCCTATTTGCTCGTCAGAACATTGCAAAAGGTGGTCACATGACCCTGGGACACTGCAACTGTCATAAATATGAGTCAGTTGCCAATGATTTGGACGAGGGAATAAATGGGGAACTCATCAAATTTGCAGACGACACCAAACTGGCAGGAATAGCCAACACTCCAGAAGATAGGCTTAAGATACAGAAGGATCTTGACAAACTTGAACATTGGGCACTATCTAACAAAATGAAATTCAATGGCAAAAAGAGTAAGGTTCTACATTTAGGCAAGAAAAATGAAATGCGCAGGTACAGTATAGGTGGTGCCACGCTCAATAGTAGCAACTGTGAGAGGGATCTTGGAGTCCTAGTGGACAACCATTTAGATATGAGCCAGCCGTGTGCAGCAGCTGCCAAAAAAGCCAACACAGTTCTAGACTACATAAACAGAGGGATAGAATCAAGATCACATGAAGGGTTAATACCACTTTATAATGCCTTGGTAAGACCACACTTGGAATACTGCATTCCGTTTTGGTCATCACAATGTAGAAATGATGTGGAGACTCTAGAAAGAGTGCAGAGAAGAGCAACAAAATGATTAGGGGACTGGAGGCTTAAACATATGAAGAACGGTTGCAGGAACTGGGTATGTCTAGTTTAATAAAAAGAAGGACATGGGGAGACATGATAGCAGTCTTCCGATATCTCAGAGGTTGCCACAAAGAAGAGGGAGTCAAACTATTCTCCAAAGCACCTGAGGGTAGAACAAGAAGCAATGGGTGGAAACTAATCAAGGGAAGAAGCAACTTAGAACTGAGGAGGAATTTCCTGACAGTTAGAACAATTAATCAGTGGAACAGCTTGCCTCCAGAAGTTGTGAATGCCCCAACATTGGAGGTCTTTAAGAAGATGTTGGATAGCCATTTGTCTGAAATGGTATAAGGTTTCCTGCCTAAGCAGGGGGTTGGACTAGAAGACCTCCAAGATCCCTTCCAACTCTGCTGTTGTATTGTATTTGAATTTTGATCACATGACCACGTGCTGCTACAACAGTAGTAAGTGTGAAGAGTAGTAGAATTAACAGTAGGGGAGAAGGTAAGAAGGAAGAGAAGGGAGGAGGAGAGGCGAAAGAGAGGGGAAGAAGAAAGGAGGAAGGCGTGGAGGAAAAAAGAAGGCAGAGAAGGGAGATTGAGAAGATGGCTCGGGGCCTAGTTATATGCGAGACCGTCTTCTGCCCCATACATCCCTTCGTCCGATCCGCTCCCACAGAGCGTGTCTTCTCAGGGTGCCGTCGGCCGGGCAATGCCGGTTGTTGACACCCAGGGGAAGGGCCTTCTCTGTGGCAGGCCCTACCCTCTGGAACGACTTGCCCCCCGAATTACGCACCATCTCAGACCTCCGCCTCTTCCGCCAGCGTCTTAAGACGCACCTTTTCCAACAAGCCAGCCTAGCATAACCTCCCGTTCTGACTGTTTTTAGATAGTTTTTAATTTGGGGATTTTATACATATTTTAGCACAGGGTATCGATTGATTTAATAGTTTTTAAAATTTTGTACTTGTTTATATTTGTTATACCTTTTAAATTTCCTGTGCGCCGCCCTGGGTCCTTTTTGGAGAAGGTGCGGGGTATAAATTCGAATAAAACTATAAAACTAAACTAAAACTAAGATGGAAAGAGGAAGGTTTGTTGCAAAATAAGATGGAGGCCCTGGGTGGCAAGAAAGTGACCCAAACTGAATTCTATATGTGTATAAAAATAAATATAATGATGAATAGACCAATGTTAAATAGCAACTATAAAAATGTATACTTGTGAATGAAGTTTTGAATGGGGAAAAAAAAACTTCTTAAAACAAAGATCACCAGCAAACGCCCCTTCGTTTCATCCCCCCGTAGGGAAACTTTCCTGCAGGAAGTTGGATGGAGAAATGAGCATTAGTCCAAAGTCATCCAGTGACTTCTAAATTCAATTGGGTCTCGCCGAACGTAGTTCAACATCTAAATCGCTGTACGGCGCTGGCTCTCATTACACATTCCTAGGCTATTTTCTTGAAAGCTTGGAGGAGAATCACAAGTCTGTGTGTTCCCTAGGAACCCGTAGTTAACTGATAGAAATATAACAAACGTGAATTCAGGGAGGGAAGCCCAGGGAAGTGGAGACTAATTAGCTCAAGTTCAGCTCTGCGCTCAATTTGATGTCAAGTTGAAAAGCCAGATCAACACAAAGAGAAAAAATCTGTTCTGTGTTGTAAAGGGGGAGGGGGGGTGGGGAGTTGGTCTTTCCAAAACTGAGAGTATCAAAGGAACTCTAGTAAGTATTCTGAGTGCAAAATAGTAGCAGGATAATCAGTTGCAAGGGAGGGGAATAATCAGTTGCAAGGGAGGGTGCTTGCAAACACCAAGCTATAAGTTATCCAGAGAATGATATGTGATAGATAATAGGCCTAATCATGGTAGAACTTGTGGGTAGACTATTTCTCCTGATAGATTCTATGTAGTCCATTTGAAGTAGCTTGATTAGATTAGAATAACAAATACATGTGTGAATTTCCAAATGCCATTCCTGCATTTTGGGGGCTTCTTTGGGTGAATGTACCGGTTTCAGAGTCAGTCCTCCCTCCCTCCCTCCCTCCTCCCACACATCTCCTTCCTTCCTTCCTCCCTCCCTCCCTCCTCCAACATATCTCCTTCCTTCCTTCCTTCCTTCCTTCCTCCCTCCCTCCCTCCTCCCACACATCTCCTTCCTTCCTTCCTCCCTCCCTCCCTCCCTCCTCCCACACATCTCCTTCCTCCCTCCCTCCCTCCCTCCTCCCACACATCTCCTTCCTTCCTTCCTCCCTCCCTCCTCCCACACATCTCCTTCCTTCCTCCCTCCCTCCTCCCACACATCTCCTTCCTTCCTCCCTCCCTCCCTCCCTCCTCCCACACATCTCCTTCCTTCCTCCCTCCCTTCCCCCCTCCCTCCCTCCCTCCTCCCACACATCTCCTTCCTTCCTCCCTCCCTCCCTCCCTCCCTCCTCCCACACATCTCCTTCCTTCCTTCCTCCCTCCTCCCACACATCTTCTTCCATCCATCCATCCATCCATCCATCCATCCATCCATCCATCCATCCATCCATCCATCCATCCATCCATCCATTGCTATTTAAAACATTTGAACAAAGAAATCAGATCAAAAAACCTTAGAAAACTCATAAAACCACTCAAGTTGGAAAGCGCTATTAAGGCCACTGAGCCAGGGGTGTGTTCCAGGCTGCTTCTACTGCTGGTTTGCTCAGGGATGCATGCTATGCGCACATGATGCATGCTATGTGCACATGCACAGTACTAAAATTGCTTTTGCGCATGCAGCGGAAGGAAAAAACAAGATGGCGCCACTGAACCAGTTTGGGAGGTGTGGCAGGCCGATGTACTATCTACTCAGCTGAACTGGTCCAAACCGATAGGAACCCACGTCTGCCCTCAGCCCAACATCCTAATCAGTACCGAACAGGAATTCAAATTGAACCACGATCACAAGTGGTTTTCCAGCCTCCATTTGAACCCCTACCATGAAAACCTCCTCACTCCCTCAGAATAACAGAGTTGGAAGGGACCTCGGAGTTCTTAAGAAGGAGACCCTCTCCTTCCTTCCTTCCTCCCACCCTCCCTCCTCCCACACATCTCCTTCCTCCCTCCCTCCCTCATTCCGGCTAAATGATTGTCCGATCTCTTCTTTAGAAACGTCCAGCGTTGGAGCACCCACAACTTCTGAAGCAAGCCGTTGCAAGTGGCCCTCGCATTACGACCCCAATTTGGAACCAGAAATCCTCCTTGTTAAGGAGTAAGTGAACCGTGCTTGGCTTTACCGTCAGTTTCACCCTGATGGCTACGCAAATCACTGCAGTTGCTGAGGGAATCGTGAGGTTGTTAAATGAATCCATATTCTCCCCCCCCCCCCAATTGATTTTGCTTGTTGGAATCCCCCTGAAAAGGTCACAGATGGCGATCACCTGATCCCCAGGATCAGGGGTGGGTTCTCCTGGCATTACTGCTGGTTTGGAGCCAGTTTGGGTACACACAAATAGGTCTGCGCATGCGCAAAACATTAGAAACCTTAAAAAAAATTAAATTCGTGCAAGTACAATTGTCCTGTGCATGCGCAGAACCGAAAATCAAGATGTCAGTCCCAAAGGAGAACCGGTTCGGGGGTGTGGCAGGCCTGGGTCACTGCTGATTCCAGCGACCTAGGCCACCAAACCACTACCGGTTTGGCTGAACCAGTCCGAACTGGTAAGTACCCACCTCTGCCCGGGATGCTGCAACTGCCATAAATACATGCCAGTTGTCGAGTGCCTAAATTGTGATCACATGACCGTGGGGAATGCTGTGATGGTCATAAGTCTGAGGACCAGTCATAAGTCACTTTTTTCCCCCACCAGTGCTGCGTTGAAACTTGAAACGGCCACTAAACGAATAGCCGCGAGTCGAGGACCACCTGTAATAATAATTATTTAGCAGCGTTCCAATATCTCAGGGGTTGCCACAAAGAAGAGGGAGTCAAACTATTCTCCAAAGCACCTGAGGGCAGAACAAGAAGCAATGGGTGGAAACTAATCAAGGAGAGAAGCAACTTAGAACTGAGGAGAAATTTCCTGACAGTTAGAACAATTAATCAGTGGAACAGCTTGCCTCCAGAAGTTGTGAATGCCCCAACACTGCAAGTCTTCAAGAAGATGTTAGATAGCCATTTGTCTGAAATGGTATAAGGTTTCCTGCCTAGGCAGGGAGTTGGACTAGATGACCTCCAAGGTCCCTTCTAACTCTGCTATTGTATTATTATTATTTAAATTGCCGCTTTATTTAAATTCCAGTCTAACGCTTTCCCCTCCTTTCCTGAACTTCTAAGTAGCTCATTTTTTATTTTGACCTTCAGTATCCCGAACTACAAAAGGAAGGACTTTCTCAGACGCTCTTTGAATAAACTGCGCGGTTCTTTTAAGGAGCCATCTGCTGATTTTTATCCTGGGGGATCAATGGTTCTTCAGTTCCATAATCTGACAAACTGAACTGAAAGCAAAGGGCCCCACATTTTTAGAGCCATATTTTCTAACCTGAATAAGATGACAACATATAGATAGGCCCTCCCCTCCCCTCCTCTAAACTCTCCAGTCAGAGAGAGAGAGAGAGAGAGAGAAAGAAAGCTTTAAAAAGTCTTTCAACTTAAGGCATTCTATTTAGAAGAAATGAGATGAAAATGCACAGTGGAGAAACTCTATTATTGTATCTTAGATTACGATAATACATGAAGGCTTCCAAACTTTGCAACTGGAAAAGCCAAATCTACAGAGCGCAAATATAACTTAAGCCCTATGTACAGTATCCATATATATATATACAGTATGTATGTATGTGTGTGTGTGTGTGTGTGTGTGTGTGTGTATGTATGTGTGTGTATATATCTCTAGGATGATCTCTAGGTTGAGTCGAAGGGCAGAGAGAGATGATGTTAAGTCTCCTCCCCTTAAAGGGACCCTTCAACAGGAGCTGTGAAAATATTCTCTCATTAATAAGTCCTGTAAATTGGCTGATGTATCAGGGATACCGGATAGCTCAAGGCATAGAAAGGCTTGCCTCATATCTGGAAAATATATATATATATATATATATATATTGTTCAGGGTCCCTTTAAGGGAGGAGACTTAACGTCATTCCATTAAAAATCTAACATATATATATATATATTGTTCAGGGTCCCTTTAAGGGAGGAGACTTAACGTCATTCCATTAAAAATCTAACATATATATATATATTGTTCAGGGTCCCTTTAAGGGAGGAGACTTAACGTCATTCCATTAAAAATCTAACATATATATATATGTGTGTGTGTGTGTGTGTGTGTGTGTGTGTTAGGATTTTAAGGGCTGATTAATAAATAAGAGATCATGATCATTTCGGGCTTATTAGCCCTATTCAGCTGGCCATACTCCTTTTACTGGGGTTTGAACCGGCATATAAACCGGCATATGAACACATATCTAAAAAATCCAACAGTAATCTCATGGCTCTCTGCCAAAGATGGTCTCTGGGATGAGCCGAATAGGCAGAGAAGGATGACAGTTTGTCTCCTCCCTTAAAGGGGCCTCATAACAGGAGTTGTAAAATATGCTCTCGCCTTACATGCAACATAGCCCCGGTTCGAATCCCAGTAAGGGGTATGGCCAGCTGATGAGAGCTAATAAGCTCGAAATAGATCTATCCTGGTCTCTTCTAATTTAATTTATTGATCAGCTCATAAAACTAACACACATATCTAAAATATTATACAACGTAATTCTTGGCTTGCTGTTTGGATGGTCTCTAGCGATGAGCCGATGGGCAGTAAAGGAAACAGTGTGTCTCCTCCCTGAATTGGGGCCTAATAATAACAGGTTGTTGTGAAACAATTACCTATACTAATATACCCTGTCTAAGCTGATGTAATAGGGGAACTGGTTTGGCTTAAGTGTGAGGGCTCTCGCCTTACATGCAACATAGCCCCGGTTCGAATCCCAGTAAGGGGTATGGCCAGCTGATGAGAGCTAATAAGCTCGAAATAGATCTATCCTGGTCTCTTCTAATTTAATTTATTGATCAGCTCATAAAACTAACACACATATATATATCGTGTCACTCACAGACACAAGCCTGCCTGATGATGACAAGTGAGATCTTGTCGAAACGTTGCAACAACTTTTCTATGCCTTATAAGGGCTGAAAATAAAGAGACCAGGATGGATCCATTTCAGGCTTATTAGCCTTCTTCACAGGAGCTGTGATAATTATTCTTCATATATATATATATATATATATATATATATATATATATATATATATATATATATATATATATATATATATATATATATATATATATATATATATATATATATATACATTTTATATATACATACATACATACATACATACATTCATACATACATACATACATACATACATACATACATACACTTGTGTCACAACACCCTGTTAAGCCCTAATTAAGGGAGGAAACATACTGCTCTCCTTTTCTGCCTTTCGGCTCATCACCAGAGATCATCTAGACAGAAAGCTATGAGTTCCGTTGTGTAATTTTTTTTAATATGTGTGTTACGTTTTTGAACTGATCAATAAATAAGTCAGGGAAACTAGTTTATATGTGTGTGTGTTTTAGGTTTTTGAGCTGATCAATAAATAAATCAGGAAGACTAGGATAGATATATTTTGAGCTTTTTAGCTCTCATCAGCTAGTCATACCCTTACTGGGATTTGAACTGGGGCTGTATTACATATTAGGCAAAGCCTTAGCCACTTAAGCCACCAGGTTCTCTTCCTTGATCAGCTGAGACAGGAGGATAAGTATATACTTGTGTCACAACATCCTGTTAGGGCCCCAATTAAGGGAGGAAACATACTGCTCTCCTTTTCTGCCTTTTGGCTCATCACCAGAGACCATCTAGACAGAAAGCTATGAGTTCCGTTGTGTAAAACCTAACACACACACACACACACAAACACAAATATATACATATACACACACACACACACATACAATTGTCACAACACCCTGGTAAGCCCCAATTAAGCAAGCTGCTTTCCTTTTCTGTCTTTCGGCTCATCACAAGAGACCATGCAGACAGAAAGCTATTTGTTTCGTTGTCTTTTGTTTCCATTTGTGTTTACGTTTGTGCTGATAAATAAATAAACAAGGGAGACTAGTATAGATCTATTTCAAGCCATTTAGCTCTCATCAGTTAGCCATACCCTCACTGGGATTTGAACCGGGGCTGTATTACATGTTAGGCAGGTGCTTTAGCCACTAAGCCACCAGGTTCTCCTCCTGATCAGTTGATATGTGTGTGTGTGTATGTGTGCGCATGTGTACAGTATACATACACACACACACACACACACACAGAGAGAGAAAAGGCTAATTGGCAGAATTTTGCATTTTCAAATCAGATTTGCATAGAGAATTTTGTGGCGTGAAGGTTAAACAGGACAAACTGCGGCCTGGTTTTTCATTCTCTCTTGCCAGGACTGATGTCACTTTTATGCTTTTATAGCTTTCCAAATTTGGTATGCATTAAAATGGACACCTAACATCAAAAATGTCATCCAAAAAGCATAACAAACCATGTTCTTTCTGCGCCAACTCAGAAAGTTCAAACTGCCCAAGGAGCAGTTTTTCTCCGTATGCCATCACTCTGCTAAACAACTAATTCCCACAATACTGTCACATTATCTACTAAGACTGTATTACTATTCTTCTTCTCTTCCTTGCTGGTACCTGTCTCTTCCCACTTATGACTGTACCCATGTTGCTTGTATCTTTACAATTTGTACTGTTTTATTTGTTTCCTAGTATAATTTGATTGCTTATTAGTAACCTATGACTGTCACGGAGTGTTGTATCTTATGATTCTTGATGAATGTATTCTATTTTATTTTTATTATGTACACTGAGAGCATCTGCACCAAAGACAAATTCCTTGTGTGTCCAATCACACTTGGCCAATAAAGAATTCTATTCTATTCTATTCTATTCTACTCTACTCTACTCTACTCTACCCTACTCTGTTCTATTTATACCTGAGATTTATTTATTATTATTTATTATTCACATTTGTAACCCGCACCCATCTCACCACAAAGGGACTCGGGGCGGCGAACAGAGATTTAAAATAAATATACATAAATACAAAATATTATTAAATAATAACTAAATTAAATCAATACCCTGCTTAAAATAAGTTTAAATTTAAAACCCATAAATTAAAATTTTGATTTGTTATAAAAACAATGGGTGTGGAGTAGATCATGCTAGGCTGGCCAGATGACAATAATAAGTTTTTAAGTGCCGGCGAAACAAGCGGAGGTCTGTGATGGAACGGAGATTGGGAGATAGGCCATTCCAGAGGGTAGGGCCCACCACAGAGAAGGCCCTTCCCCTGGGAGCCGCCAACCGGCATTGTCCGGTCGACGGCACCCGGAGAAGACCCTCTCCCTGGGAGCGAGTCGGCCGAAGGGATGTATGGGATAGTAGACGGTCTCGAAGGTGAGGCAAATATTGTTTTCCATTTATTCTTCGAACAATAAAAAGATCGTCTTCAACTCAGGAATTTTTAAACTGGGCTAGAAGAACGGTGGTCTCAGGGCTACTTTTAATTTTATGTTCCTACACTGATATTTAATCAGAATTCTGGATACACCCCCTCGTTGCTATTAGGATTGGTACATCTTTCAAAGGCCAAATGATATTACTTGATCCAGAAAAACAAGTGTATTCGTCACATACCCTTCTGAATCCCATGGACGTTTTGAGTGTCTACTTCATTTTAACATATTTTGGGGGACATTGGTAAAAGACACTGAACAACAATACAGGTAGTCCCCAACTTACAACTATTCACTCAGTGACTGTTCAAAGATACAACAGAACCAACAAATGGGAATTATGATCATTTTTTTGCACCACTGTTTTGCATCCCTGTGGTCGCAACATGATCAAAATTTATGGTGGTTGCTGTGATCACCTTTTGTGACTTTCTGACCAGCAAAGTCAATGGGGAAGCCAGATTGACTTAACAAACATGTTACTAATTTAATAACTGCGGTGGTTCACTTAACAACCGGGGCAATAAAGGTCGTAAAATGGGACAAAACTCATTTAACAACTGTCTCACTTAGCAATGAAAATTTGGGGCTCCTGTGATTATACGTTGAGGATCATTTGTAAGATTGATTCCCTGAACACCTTTGGGTTCATTTTGTGGAAGTAACTGAAGGATCTGCTTCATTTTCTGATTACTTTTCTCCCTGTCAAAAAATATTTATATGGCTTTTTGGATCTGGGAAGAGAAAATGGGAGGAGAAGAATCTGTATGGCATTTTTTTGCAGTTACTGAACACCAGTAAATGCTAACAAAACATTAGATATTTTGTTGACTGCACTGAGAGTTCAGAAAAAGTCAAATGAAAATGAAATGACCCTGTGGGAAATTACATTTTTATTGGGAAAATGTTTCTGCCTTCACAGTTCTTGAGCATTCTTGACCAGTTTAAGTCTCTTAGACTTAGAAAAGAAACTAAATGGGGCTAAAAGTCCTCGGGCCTCAGGAGAAATCCTGATATACTTTCTCACTATCCCATACCTCTCTGTTTTCAGTTGTTTACGAGGAAATCCACAATTTCGTAAATCTATTGGGAATAGAATTGATGTGAAATTTCTCACAGGAGAACTTGATGTTCAAACTGAGGGCAGAGTTGTAAAATTGAGGCTCTTTCTTATGAAAATAAGGTTAATTTTGAGGGGTCAACCATTGATAAATAGTTGAGGATTCCCTTGCTTACCAATCTCCTTCCTTCCCCCCTCTTTCTCCATCCCTGTATCTGTCTGTCTGTCTGTCTGTCTGTCTGTCTGTCTGTCTGTCTGTCTGTCTGTCTGTCTGTCTGTCTAATCTAATCTAATCTAATCTAATCTAATCTAATCTAATCTAATCCTATCTATCTATCTATCTATCTATCTATCTATCTATCTATCTATCTATCTATCTATCTATCTATCTATCTTTCTAATCATCTATCCATTCGCCTGTCCATCCGACTGTCCATCCGTTTGTCTGTCTGTCTATCATGTATCTAATTTATATAGCCACCCATCTTACAAAGTAGTGATTCTGGGCACTGCAAAACAAAATACAACTCCATTTTAAGATCTTTAGTCCATTATTTCTTTTCCTAGCTATCTCATGAACATTCGGTGTGTGTGTGAGAGGGAAAGGCGGGGAACGGGACAGAGAATGATGACTTGACATCTGGAATAATATCACAGAGGTGGAGCATTGCAAAGCAGATCAAGACAGGTTTCGTGTTGAAAGCAGAGTTGTCTACCACAGTGCAAGCAACCAGCTGTTTGGTACAGGAATCGTGATGTTACCTCCAAGTATGCAGGGGACAGAGCTTGTTATCATGTCACCACAATGGTTTTTTCAATATTTTGAAATAAATATTGGCAGGTGTTCTGACCAGGCTCCCAAGCACAAGAAGGCCGCTGTTTGTAACTAAATGTTCCCTTTATTAAGAGCGCCAGCCACCCTGGCCCAAAGTCTCTCTCTCTCTCTCTCTCTCTCTCTCTCTCTCTCTCTCTCTCTCTCTCTCTCTCTCTCTCTCTCTCTCTCTCTCTCTCTCTCTCTCTCTCTCTCACACACACACACACAGTTTTTGGGGTTCAAAAACTTTTCTACTGGTTCTGTGGGCTTGGCTTGGTGGGCATGGCTTGGTGGGTGTGGCTTAGTGGGTGTGGCAGGGGAAGGATAGTGTAAAATTTCCATTCCCTCCACAAATCAGCTGGGACTCGGGAAGCAGAGACTAGATGGGGGCGGGGCCAGCCAGAGGTGGTATTTACTGGTTCTCTGAACTACTCAAAATTTCCACTACTGATTCTCCAGAACTGGTCAGAACCTGCTGAATGCCACCTCTGATACACACGCTCAGAAGGTGCGCCCAACTCTCAGCGTTGCAGATTCCATGAAAGAATTCCGATAAAGTTCCAGACAGGATTCAGAAGTTTGGACTATCAGCGTCTGACCAACATGGAGATGAATAGTTGTCTGCCACACCTATTCCTCTCCACTCCCTGCCTTTTATTCCCAGAGCTAAGGTGGGACTTAGGTAGCAGCAGTGGCTCTTCCATCCTTAGGACCGGCCCATAGCATTCCGTTGCTCTCTTCTCCTCTGCCTTTTTGCTCATCCGTGTGTCAGGCACCGGAGCCAACTGTTTCTCATCTTCCTCATCAGCCATCTCTGAACCTGGCGGCTGTTGACTTTCCATTTGGTAGTTGATGAATGACCCAGGTTCCGCCTTTGTTCCTATCTCTGACGGCTCCATTCCCTCTTCCCCCTTGGAGCTTTGATGTTGGTCCCAACTCCCACTCCGCCTCCTCATCTGATTCGGTTGCCGGAGGGGCTGGCAGCCAACAGGCCACAACATCATCCCTATTGACATGATGATATCTAAAAAACTCTCTGGATATAATTTTCCATACTCCCCCCCCCCCATATCAAGTCAAGCTAGCCATTCATTACTATTATTAACATTTTTGTCCACTTTGGATTGACACACTGATTTTCCTCTGCGGACCTTTGGTATATGTGCAATGTTTCGTATGTTATTGATTCTTATCCCCGATTGTAAATTTTTAAAGAGAAGCATAATGAATTATAAATAATAATACCTTCTTCATACATAAATAGGGTAATTTATTTGCAAAAGGGTCTATTCATTCCTGGCTGAAGCACATACCGGTCAGCAAGGAGAAGTTGATGGAAATAGCAAATAAAGGGATAGAAGAAGAACGTGGTTCGGTTTTCCTTTTGCAAGCAAAATTGACCAGATTCACAGTCCCTAGCCAACATGCTGTTCAGAAAAGAACTTCACTTTCATTTGTGTACTTCTCTTATTTTTTTAATCATCTAGTTCTTGGTTCACAGATTGCTTACCAAAATAGGCAAAGGTGGGGATGTGCCAGATGCCAATTGTATATTGGGAAAAGTGAAGGCAATGTTTGAAAATAAATGCAATGTTTAGGTCTTCTTTCCTTTTTCACAGATTGATAGAAAAGGTGGAGAATAATGTTCAATGAATAATGTTCACTATTACCCAGTACTTCAATGTTGATTTGAAATTGAACAGAGGCTACAAACGTACGTACAGTGTTTGCAACTCTTTAAAACAGCTGTGTCTTTTCCTGTGATCAATATAAATATATACAGCTATTTATAAATAAATATAGCTGTCTATGGGACTGGCCTATATTTATTCCCCCATTCAACCATTAGGCAAGATATCCTATTAGAGTTCTCACCGAGGTTATGGTGGGAAAGGAAATTGATTGTCTTCACTGCATAGCCTGTTTTGCAACCTGGAATACCTTGTCCAGTTTTGGTCATTTCAATATAAGAAGAGCACCAAGGAATTGGAACGAATGCAGAGAAGAGCAGCAAAGATGGTGAAAGGAATGGGGAATGAATATTAGGAAGGATGATTAAAAGGCTGAGCGGAAGCATTAAGAGCCACGGTGATGCAGTGGTTAGAGTGCAGTACTGCAGGCTACTTCTGCTGCCTGCCGGCTGCCTGCAATTTGGCAGTTCAAATCCCACCAGGCTCAAGGTAGACTCAGCCTTCCATCCTTCCGAGGTGGGTAAAAGGAGGACCCAAATTGTTGGAGGCCATAGGCTGACTCTGTGAGCCGCTTAGAGAGGGTGATAAAGCACTCTAAAGCAGTTTATACTGTAAGTCTAAGTGCTATTGCTATTAAAATAGAGAAGAGAGGATGGATGCATTCTCTAAGTCTCCCAGCGGCAGGGCAAAAATAAGTAAGCTGGAGCTTTATAGAGAGATGTTCAAAGTTGAAATAAATGGTACAGTTAGTCCTCGACTTACAAGCACTGGCTGCCTGTGGCCTTCAGAGTGTGCTTCAAGGTGTTAGGAACCATCTTTAAAGCGCTCCATGGCATGGGACCTGGTTACTTGCGGGACCGCATCCTACCACATACTTCCCTTCGACCTGTCCGCTCCCACAGGGAGGGCCTCCTCAGGGTGCCGTCTGCTGGACAATGCCGGCTGGCGGCTCCCAGGGGCAGAGCCTTCTCTGTGGCAACCCCCGCCCTCTGGAATGACCTGCCCCCCGACCTTCATACAATCACGGACCTGTGCCTCTTCCGCCGGGCATTAAAACACACTTATTTCTGGCTTCTCTTTGTCCCTGCCTGACTATTTCAACTAAGGAAAATTTCCAGCGTCTCTTTGAAAGCAGGACTCTCTCTGGATTTTTGAAAAATTTTTTCTTTTGATGGATTTGTGACTTCTTCTCTGGAATACCTTCGTTATTACTATTTGCTGATTTGGGAAATTGTGTCTCTTTTGGTTTCTGAATTGTTTGCAACTTCACAGCCCTGAATTGAACTGAGCTCCTGATCTGCCCCACCAGCCCCACCCGGAAAACGCCATCTTGGTGGCAGTGACTCTAACTTTTAACCATGGCACAAGAAGCAGCACTTGTAAATTTGGAACAAAGGATGGCTTCTCTTGAAACCTCTATGCAAACTTTGATATCAGAAATAAAGGCCCAGAGGGCTGAAAATAGTACTTTTAAAAAGGAACTATTGGATACCCGGAAGCAAGTGTTGGAGAATACACAGAAGACCGAGGAATTGGAGGGGGGGCTGGAGGGGGCTAAGGGAGAGATTAAAAATGTTTCTAATGAGGTGGGGGAAATAAATGGGCACGTGTCTAGGATAGATATGGAAAGAATGACATATTTTTTGAGATTTCAGAATGTTCTTGAGGAATCTGGTGAATGCCTACCTGATCTTATGAGTACAATTTTAGCAGACTATTTACAAAAACCCAAAGATGAGATCAGGGGGGACATTGACCTAGCCTATAGAATTAATTCTGCATATGCCAAGATGAATGAAGTGCCTAGAGAGATACATGTGAAATTTGTTAGAAGGTCAACCAGAGAGGAAATCCTGAAAGCGCAGAGAGAGAAACCTTTAATTTATCAACGAGAAATGGTCACTATCTTGAAGCAGATCCCTAGAAAAATTAGAGATTCAAGAAGGAAATTTTCCTTCTTGTCTAAAACCTTGTTTGATCACGGGATTTGGTTCAAGTGGATGACACTTGAAGGGATGCTGGTGTTCTGGGAAGGAGGAAGAGTGAGGATTAAAACAGTTGCTGAGGCGGAAGCCTTTCTTAAAAAACATTCCTCTGCCCTGGGGGAAGATCCAGGGGGGACGGAGGGGGTCACGGCCCCGCCCGCGGGGGGCCAGGGAGGAGAGAAAGAAGATACAATAGCCAAAAGACTTAGATCAAAAAAATAACTTTGCCTTGATTTTTCTTGAACAATTTTGTATAATATTTCTATCCGGAATTTTTGTAAATGTCTGACAGCATGGAAGGGAGAATTTAGGTAAATGTACTTGCTTCCATCTTGTAGTGGTATGGAAAATGTTTTCTATGTTAACTTTTTTAATGTGTATTTTGAGGTCTCGGAAGGTCCGACGACTCTGACGTGAATGCTCTCAAAATTTCTTTGTAACCATTACCCTATCCTGTTAAAAAATGTAAAACCAATAAAACTTTTTCAATTAAAAAAAAAACAAAAAAAAACACACACTTATTTCATGCGGCCGGCCTGGCATAGTTTTAAATATGATTTTAGTAAGGGTTTTTAATTACAATTTTAGTACGGGCTTCCAAATTTAATCTATTTTTAATATTTTTACTGTATTTATTGTTGTTTTTATCATTTCCTGTGCACCACCCTGAGTCCCGTCAGGGAGATAGGGCGGTATATAAGTGTAATAAATATAAATATATATAAATACACAACTGAACCCAAAATTTCTGTTACTAAGTGAGACATTAGTTAAATGGATTTTGCCCCATTTTACAACCTTTCTTTGCCACAGCTGTGAAGTGAAACACGGCAGTTGTTAAGTTAGTAACACAGATTGTTCAGTGAATCTGGGTTCTGAATAATAATAATAATAATAATAATAATAATAATAATAATAATAATAATAATAATAATAATAATAATAATAATAATAATAATAATAATAATAATAATAATAATAATAATTTTTATTTATATACCGCATCCTCTCCCCTGGGGGACTCGGAGCGGTGCACAGGGAAATTAAAATAACTATAAAAATACATAAATAGAAAATAAAACAGATTAAATTAGATTATCCCTGCACTAAAATCCCCAAATATATATTATCTAAAATCCCTATCACCCTATTAGACGGAGACTAACCAAGGCCGGCCAAGCAGAAAAAGTGTGTTTTAAGTTTTTGACGGAAGGAGCGGAGGTCCGTAGTTGTTCTAATATCGGGGGGAAGGTCGTTCCAGAGGGCCGGGCCCACCACAGAGAAGGCCCTTCCCCTGGGCGTCGCCCGCTGGCATAGCCTAGTGGACGGCACCCGGAGAAGTCCCTCTCTGTGGGAGCGAATCGGCCGTGAGGATGTATGAGGCAGGATCCGATCCCGCAGATAACTAGGTCCCGAGCCATGGATCGCTTTAAAGATGATCACTAACACCTTGAAGCGCACCCGAAAGACGACAGGCAGCCAGTGCAGCTCGCGCAAGAGCGGTGTTATATGGGTAAACCTGGAGGTTCCCATTATTGCTCGCGCGGCTGCGTTCTGGACCAGCATTGCGGGTGAGAAGTTTGCAAAACTTGATCACATGACCCTGGGACACTGTAACCATCATGAACATGAATCTGGGTCCAGATGAGTCAGAATATCTTCTATCAAGCAATTTTCTCACAGGCTAGTGAGCGAAGTCCTATCTTCCTTCAAAATTGCTTCATATCTTACACAGGAAACAGCTAGTTTGGTCAAAGTCCTTATCCAAGGTTCATATCCTCTGTGGGATCTCACTAGCTCTCTTAAATATGTGGTTAAAAACCCTGATATGAGGTCACTTCTATCCATTTTTGATTCTCAGCCCACAACTGTAGCATTGGCTATGATTCTTTCTCTCTTCCCTCCCTCGTCCTCTGCACCTGTCACCCATTTCATTTAAAAAAACTTAGCTGCCTTTTAATGAACGAATTGGCATTTCATATTAGCTTATCAGCCTATGAAGCCAAATGCAGACTCAATAACATTAACGGTAATTTCTCGTAAAGAGATATTATCGATTGCATTGCTACCTGTAAGCATTGAAAATGGCAGCCTGCATAACCAGCCCTTCCACATCTGGAGCCTGAAGAATTAAAGAAAAATTAAATTTGACAGCAGTAAATTCGCAGGCACAATCGAGGCACCAATTTATATGCAAAACGAAATGCTTTATGAAAATTTCTCACGGAGATTTGAGGGAGGGGGGTTTAAAAAAGAGAGAGAGATTTTCACTAGATGCATCTTCTTCTTCTTCTTCTTCTTCTTCTTCTTCTTCTTCTTCTTCTTCTTCTTCTTCTTCTTCTTCTTCTTCTTCTTCTTCTTCTTCTTCTTCTTCTTCTTCTTCTTCTTCTAATATCCCCCTACCTTAAATATTATATCGCCGCTACTGCCGACTCTCTTTGATGTATAAATAATCACGTTAAATTATATGCAGCAAGGCGAGTGGTTGCTCTGCCATTCTTATTTTACAAAGTAATTTCTACCCTAGAGGGTCAAATTTCCCTGACAAATTCTTAATTACTGTGTTGCAACAGAAGCAGAATCTATTTGTGCATAAATCCTCAACAGTCCCATGTGGTAAGTAACTAATATTACCAACCATTTCGCTTGGCCTGTTCACTGAACTCCATAATTAGATAATACTTTTGATGATGGTACATTTGAAGTCTTAATCCATTCAATTTTTTATGAGATTTTTTTTATTTTAATAGGGATGTGTTAGTGACCGCTGCCTATTTAAAAAATCATTAAAATTCTGTCCACAGCAGTAATAAAGATTAAAGATTACTAATATGGCATTCATAACCTTGGTGGTTTTCTCGAAGTCCAGGGCTTAAGGTAAATGGTAAAGGTCATTTAATATGTTAGTCCCTAATTATAAACCTGGATAATAGGTTCCTTTTCTAATTATCTTGTGGGCGGATGTATTTGCGTATATATTCTATATTTCTAATTCAGAATATTTGCTATAAGGAGAAGGGAGGGCACGGGTGACTTATAAGGCAGCCAGGACTAATGAAAATAAGCGATGCCCAATGATTAACTGAACCAAAGTGGGTGTTTAAATGTGGGGAGCGTCTTGCCTTAAAGCATCTTACAAAAAGCTTCAGCCTTTTTTGGGGGGGGCTTTGGGGAAAAAAAACGAAGGAGAAAAAGGTCGCTTGGAAAGATTAATACCTTTTTAGCTTTATGCCAAACATTGACAATTAAGACGAAGGCTGTTTCTACCAAAAACTGAAATCAGGCAAGGAACAATTGTAGGCAAACAAGGGGAGAAGAAAAGGACAAAATTCGGGGACGCAGCTGGTTTATTTTTGCGATCTGAAAATAACTGCCTGCTGATTTAGGAGACGGGGCTGGGAGAGGTTGTTAATGCCATTCTTACTTTAGAAGGCCTAATTTATGTTTCTCGCCCCAGTCTGTAATTTAAATTGTTTTATTTGGTTTTAATGGGATAGTTTTAATATTTTTAAATTTTGTACAGGGCTATTTAATTTTAACTATGTTTGTATTGTTATGTTTTTAGATGTTTTTTAATTTTTCCTGTACACCGCCCCAAGTCCCTTCGGGGAGAGGGGGCGGTCTAGAAATTAAATTTACTATTTATTATTATTATTATTATTTTGTTGTTGTTGTTGAGTAGTACTGTGCTCAGGGGTGGGTTTCTGCAGGTTCGCACCTACTCGCGAGAACCGGTTGGTGAAATTTAGAGAACCGGTGAGAGGGGGTTCCACCGGTGTACCTGGAAGTAAATCTGGCCCACCGCTGCCAGTGACCCAACGGGAAGGAAAGGAAAGGAAGGAAAAAAGGAAGGAAGAAAGGAAAGAAAGAAAGAAAGAAACAAAGAAAGAAAGAATCATCACAATTGAGTCCAAAATTTTGGTTGCTAAGCAAGAGCGTTGTTAAATGAGTTTCACCGCATTTTAAAAGGTGGCCACTCCCACCTGTCACATGACTGCCAAGCCACGGCCACACAATAGGCCACACCTACAGAGTAGGTTCTAAAAAATTTGAAACCCACCCCTGACTGTGCTGCATTATCAAATGTGCCCTGAACTTGACTAAATAAGGAAGAACTAATTTCTGTCCAAAGGAGTTACAGTCTAAAAATGGTCTGTAAATTCAACACAGAATCCCTTCTGCCTTCTCTGCCCCACCCCCCACCCCCATCTTGAAGGATGTGATAGTGATTGTGATATAAACAGCAACCTCTACGCAGCTGTTTCATTTTCATGGTTTAAGTTTAAAGGGTGAAGGTGGAGAAGGTAAGCAAAACCCCATAATTAAGTAATACATTTGGTAGGATCTACCCAGGTTTTTCAGAACATTGTGTTCAGGTTTGCATCATCACACAGGACATTAGCAAAAGCAGGAAATGAAGTATATGTGTGTAAGTGTACGTGTATGTATATATACCGTATTTTTCAGAATATAAGACGCACCAAGGTTTTGAAGAGGCAAATTTAAAAAAAAAAGTTTTGGCACTCTATAGACCTCTCCAAAACGGTCCGCTTTTCATGAAAACTGGCCCATTTTTTAAAAACCAAAAAAAGGGCATGCACAGCCTTTAGGAGGCTTATAGAGCAGGGGTCCCCAACCTTTGCAACTTTAAGTCTGAAGGACTTCAGCTCCTAGAATTCTCCAACCAGCTTTGGGAGAATTCTGGGAGCTGAAGTCCTTCAGACTTAAAGTTGCAAAGGTTGGGGACCCCTGTTATAGAGTGCTCCTGGGGGCTGTGGGGTGGGGGCAAAAAATGAGAAAAAAACAGGCCATTTTTCGCTCATTTTTGCCCTCCCCAGCCCCCAGGAGCACTCTGGAAGCCTCCTAAAGGCTATCCACGGTGAAGGGGGCGGGGTTTCAGGAGGCCAAAAATACTGTATTCAGTGTATAAGATGCACCCAGATTTTCACCCTCTTTTTGGAAGGAAAAACGTCCGTCTTATAAGGTATATGTATATATGAAAGTCACAGAATTAAGCTAAATGTTACAGCAGGGGTCCTCAAACTTTATAGGAACCATCTTGGTGGGAAGGTAAGAGAATTCCATGCACCTTAGGCATTTAGTCATGCCAGCCACATGATCACGGAGATGTCTTTGGACAGTGCTGGCTCTTCGGCTTTGAAATGAAGATGAGCACCGCCCCCTAGAGTCAGGAACAACTAGCACCTATGTGCGAGGGAAAACTTTACCTTTACCTAGAGTCAAACAAATTTCCACATCTCCTCCTTCTCTTTCATTTTCCCTTTCCCCTTCTCTTTCTCCTTTGACAGGAGAAGCTTATATTACAGCTAACCATTAAATCTATGGGCTCTCCACCATCTGCCATTTAATGGTTATGCTTCGAAGCTTAATGCTTGGCTTCGAAAAATATGTGCATGGCATTCCTATGCAAGACGTTGATGCTCTGCGTGGTATTAATAGCCCCTTTATTCCCCTCAACAGTTTGCTTTCTTCTATAACCACTTGTTTAAAAAAAATTCTGAGTGGGACTGGGTGCAAACTTTATTTATTTATTAAATATATGCGCTGCTCATTTCACAGTTTGAGGAGTCTCCGAGTAGTTTGTCATGATCCCTGAATGGGCGTAGGGCTTGTAAGCAAGCAATGATTTTTTAAACCACAGTGTCAATTATAAATCATGGAGAACTCCTGTCTCATATTAGAGTGACTTCAAAACAGGGGTGGTAATCAGCTGGTTTGAAGCGCTTTGGGTGAGCCAGATGTTAATTTTAATCTGGTTGGCCGAACTGGTAGTTAAAAGGACTGGCTGACCCTCCCCACCCCTCCCATGAGTCTCCATATGGCCCATTCATCAAGTCAGGTAAGTATAGCAGGGGTCTCCAACCTTTGCAACTTTAAGTCTGAAGGACTTCAGCTCCCAGGCTTCTCCAGCCAGCTTTGCTGGCTGGAGAAGTCTGGGAGCTGTAGTCCTTCAGACTTAAAGTTGCAAAGGTTGGAGACCCCTGAAGTACAGGTTCCACACAGAGGCTCTGGGAGGATGAAAAACAAGCCTGCCAGAAGTATCAGAAGTCTGGAAATGGGCTGTTTTTGTCCTCTCAGAGGCTCAAGAAAAGTCTCCGGCGTGGGGAGGGAGAAAATTCCCCACAGGTAATGTATATCTGGTATCTTGCTCAATAGTAGTAAGTGTGAAAGGGATCTTGGAGTCCTAGTGGACAACCAGTAAGATATGAGCCAGCTGTGTGCAGCAGCTGCCAAAAAAGCCAACACAGTTCTAGGCTGCATCAACAGAGGGATAGAATCAAGACCAGGTGAAGTGTTAATGCCACTTTATAAGGCCTTGGTAAGGCCACACTTGGAATACGGCATTCAGTTTTGGTCGCCATGATGTAGAAAAGATGTAGAGACTCTAGAAAGAGTGCAGAGAAGAGCAACAAAGAGGATTAGGGCATTGGAGACTAAAATATATGAAGAATGGTTGCAGGAACTGGGTAGTTTAATGAAAAGAAGGACTAGGGGAGACATGATAGCAGTGTTCCAATATCTCAGGGGTTGCCAGAAAGAAGAGGGAGTCAAACTATTATCCAAAGCACCTGAAGGCAGGACAAGAAGCAATGGGTGGACACTAATCAAGGAGAGAAGCAACTTAGAACTAAGGAGAAATTTCCTGACAGAACAATTAATCTGTGGAACAGCTTGCCTCCAGAAGTTGTGAATGCCCCAACACTGGAAGTTTTTAAGAAGATGTTGGATAGCCATCTGTCTGAAGTGATGTAGGGTTTCCTGCCTAGGCAGGCGGTTGGACTAGAAGACCTCCAAGGTCCCTTCCAACTCTGTTCTTCTATTCTATTCTATTCTATTCTATTCTATTCTATTCTATTCTATTCTATTCTAAGAAATGGGTTTCCAACAGAAATTTGAGTCACAGAAGACCTTTAAAATATTTTGATCTGAGAATTACAGTATAAAGCATGGAAGAATGGATTCTGTTTCTATTACTGGAAATCTCGCAAATAGCAGAAAAACACAAATAGCCTTGGTGCTGGAGACTATGTCAGATCACTCTAAGAGTTTCCCCTCTGCGAACCCCAAATGTTCAGACATCTAGTGTTTATATACTGAGTTTTTAAAAAATATCCATGAAAATGCACTCAAGGCCATTTCAGAGGTAAGGTAATGCCTCCAATTTGGGTGAATTGCCAGAACTCCTAATGCACACACAAATATCTCCAGTCCGTTTCCACTTCAGCTGCTGCTCAATTTTCTTTTTATATGTTTAACATGGACAGATCATTCCACGTTCATTGAAAAAAGGATGAAGTGCTCACTCAGTGTTTCTCAACCTTGGCAACTTTTAGCAGGGGTGAAATGCTCTGACGTCTGCTACCGGTTCGCTTCGCACGCACATGGGTGCTTTGCACACATGCGCACCACAGGCACTACCGCGCAACACTGAAAAAGGAGGACTAAGAAGCCTTTTCTGATCCTGCAAAGGTAAGTAAGACAATGGGTGGGGGGAGCAATGCTGCACAATTTAGATTCGCTAAATACCGGTTCGCTCAAACCGGTAGCATTTTTTACTACAGTTTGAATGAACTGGCTCGAACCGGTAGCATTTCACCCCGACTTGAAGTTGTATGGACTTCAACTCCCGGAATTCCCTGGTTAATACAACTTCAAGTTGCCCATTTGAAAACAGAGCATATAGTTCCGGTATCCGGCTCCAGCGGAGACGGGCGAGCCTAGGGCTCGCTCGCCGCTTTGTTGCCTTTTCTGCCCCCCCAGGGGGGCGAAACTCTCCGGTTACCGGAGGTTTCCCGTAGGGTCGGCTCAGAGGGAGCGGCCCTCGTCACGGCGGTGGGGAGGGCGCTCCTCTCTGCGACCTAGGAGGAGAGGAACATGCCAGCGGGGGTTTTTTCCTTCTCCAACGGCTGTCGGTGCCATTCGCTTTAATGGAGAGGGCTGAACGGAGAGGTCGGGCGGATCGCCGAGGCTTCAGCTGCGAGAGGGAGTGAGTTTAAAAGAACACCTTTTTTTCCTTGCTGCCAGCCAGGCTGAACGGACTGGGAGGGGGGTGTTTAATTTAAAAAAAAAAACCCTCGGATTTAAGCGGCACGCTAAGATGGCTTCTCTGCAAAGAGAAAGCGGAAACTTTCACTCCGGACGGTCTTTAACAAGGGAAAGTGGATTGTGACTTTCTGCAACATTGTTTCTAGGTCTGGCTGAGCTTAAAAAATTTCTTTTTTTTGCTACTCTCTCCCTCTGGCTAGATGGGCGGTGGAAGTGGCTTCTCTTTGTCCCTGCCTGACTATTTCAACTAAGGAAAATTTCCAGCGTCTCTTTGAAAGCAGGACTCTCTCTGGATTTTTGAAAAAAAAATGTTTTGATGGATTTGTGACTTCTTCTCTGGAATACCTTCGTTATTACTATTTGCTGATTTGGGAAATTGTGTCTCTTTTGGTTTCTGAATTGTTTGCAACTTCACAGCCCTGAATTGAACTGAGCTCCTGATCTGCCCCACCAGCCCCACCCGGAAAACGCCATCTTGGTGGCAGTGACTCTAACTTTTAACCATGGCACAAGAAGCAGCACTTGTAAATTTGGAACAAAGGATGGCTTCTCTTGAAACCTCTATGCAAACTTTGATATCAGAAATAAAGGCCCAGAGGGCTGAAAATAGTACTTTTAAAAAGGAACTATTGGATACCCGGAAGCAAGTGTTGGAGAATACACAGAAGACCGAGGAATTGGAGGGGGGGCTGGAGGGGGCTAAGGGAGAGATTAAAAATGTTTCTAATGAGGTGGGGGAAATAAATGGGCATGTGTCTAGGATAGATATGGAAAGAATGACATATTTTTTGAGATTTCAGAATGTTCTTGAGGAATCTGGTGAATGCCTACCTGATCTTATGAGTACAATTTTAGCAGACTATTTACAAAAACCCAAAGATGAGATCAGGGGGGACATTGACCTAGCCTATAGAATTAATTCTGCATATGCCAAGATGAATGAAGTGCCTAGAGAGATACATGTGAAATTTGTTAGAAGGTCAACCAGAGAGGAAATCCTGAAAGCGCAGAGAGAGAAACCTTTAATTTATCAACGAGAAATGGTCACTATCTTGAAGCAGATCCCTAGAAAAATTAGAGATTCAAGAAGGAAATTTTCCTTCTTGTCTAAAACCTTGTTTGATCACGGGATTTGGTTCAAGTGGATGACACCTGAAGGGATGCTGGTGTTCTGGGAAGGAGGAAGAGTGAGGATTAAAACAGTTGCTGAGGCGGAAGCCTTTCTTAAAAAATATTCCTCTGCCCTGGGGGAAGATCCAGGGGGGACGGAGGGGGTCACGGCCCCGCCCGCGGGGGGCCAGGGAGGAGAGAAAGAAGATACAATAGCCAAAAGACTTAGATCAAAAAAATAACTTTGCCTTGATTTTTCTTGAACAATTTTGTATAATATTTCTATCCGGAATTTTTGTAAATGTCTGACAGCATGGAAGGGAGAATTTAGGTAAATGTACTTGCTTCCATCTTGTAGTGGTATGGAAAATGTTTTCTATGTTAACTTTTTTAATGTGTATTTTGAGGTCTCGGAAGGTCCGACGACTCTGACGTGAATGCTCTCAAAATTTCTTTGTAACCATTACCCTATCCTGTTAAAAAATGTAAAACCAATAAAACTTTTTCAATAAAAAAAAAAAAAAAAGAAAACAGAGCATATATACAATACAATACAATAGCAGAGTTGGAAGGGACCTTGTAGGTCTTCTCGTCCAACCCCCTGCGTGGGCAGGAACCTTATACCATTTCAGACAAATGGCTATCTAACATCTTCTTAAAGACTTCCAGGGTTGGGGCATTCACAACTTCTGGAGGCAAGCTGTTCCAGAGGTTAATTGTTCTAACTGTCAGGAAATTTCTCCTTAGTTCTAAGTTGCTTCTCTCCTTGATTAGTTTCCACCCATTGCTTCTTGTCCTGCCCCCAGGTGCCTTGGAGAATAGTTTGACTCCCTCTTCTTTGTGGCACCCTCTGAGATATCGGAACACTGCTATCATGTCTCCCCTGGTCCTTCTCTTCATCAAACTAGACATACCCAGCTCCTGCAACCGTTCTTCATATGTTTTAGCCTGCAGTCCCCTAATCATCTTGGTTGCTCTTCTCTGCACTCTTTCCAGAGTCTCCACGTCTTTTCTACATCGTGGCGACCAAAACTGTATGCAGTATTCCAAGTGTGGCCTTACCAAGGCACTATACAGTGGCATTAACACTTCACGTGATCTAGATTCTATCCCTCTGTTGTTTGTATGTTTGTATCTATATGTTTGTATCTACATTTAAACACACATACAAATAGGCATAAAGACCCTGCTTCAATTTAAAATCAGGAAAATGAAGGTGCCCAATGAAACTATCGCATCAAGGCACTACAAAAAGTGAATATGAAACTTCTTATTAGGAACGAACCAATAATACATTCTGAAGCATTATTTTCCCTCCAGAATTAATGTTTATGTTTTTTATGTATTACGTCATGCTCATTTGCCTGAATGTCAATTATAGGAGGTCAGCAAGAAGTTACCGATGATTTTAAGATCATCCCGCCCCTCCAAAATAAAGGATATTAGAAGAAAAAAATATATTTTTGACATAATGTATAAAAAATGTTCAGCTGGCTTTCTGAATGTTGTTCAGAAGTTCCCTTCTTTCATTATTCATATAGTATTTCTATATTTTCATGCAGTGGTGGGATTCAAATAATTTAACAACCGGTTCTCTGCTGTAATGACCAGCTGAGTAGGCGTGGCTCAGTGGTCATTTGACTGGGTGGGCGTGGCCAACTCAACATCACTCAGTCGATGGGCGCTTCGCCTTAGCTCTTACAATGTAACAAGAGTTAACCGGAGAGGCAGTTTCTGTAAGCAGGGCATTAAAGATTACGCTAGGAACAACACCAGAATGTTTCCTTCCTGCCTTCCTGACAGGATTAGCCCTGGAAAGTGGGGAAAAAACAAAAGGAGATTTCTTCCAACAACCGGTTCTCTGAACTGCTTAGAAAGTTAACAACCGGTTCTCATGAATAGGTGCAAACTGGCTGAATCCCACCACTGCTTACATGCACATACAGATATTCCTGGACATACAATCACAATTGAGCCCAAAATTTGTGCTGCTTATGTGAGATAATTGTTAAGTGAATGTTGTCCCTTTTTACAAACTTCCTTGATTAAGAGAATCATTGCAGTTGTTAAGTTAGTAATACAGTTGTTTAATGAATTTGGCTTCCCCGTTGACTTTGCGGGTCAGAAGGTCGCAAAAGGGGATCCTGTGATTCCAGGACACTGCAACTGTCATAAATATGAGCCCGTTGCCAAGCATCTTGATCACATGACACAGGGATGCTGCCGTGGTCATAAGTGTGAAAAATAGCCATAAGTCACTTCATTTCATGAAGTGAAATGAAACAGAATTTCAGTGCTGTTGTATCTTTGAACGGTCACTAAGTAAACTGTTGTAATTTGTGAAGGGACACGGTGGCTCAGTGGCTAAGATGCTGAGGTTGTCAACCAGAAAGTTCAGTGGTTCGAATCCCTAGTGCTGCGTAATGGAGTGAGCTCTCGTTGCTTGTCCCAGCTTCTGCCAACCTAGCAGTTTGACAGCACATAAAAAATGCAAGTAGAAAATGGGAACCATCTTTGGTGGGAAGATAACAACGTTCCGTGCGCCTTCGGCATTTCATCATGCCGGCCACATGACCTCGGAGACGTCTTTGGACAGTGCTGGCTCTTTGTCTTTGAAACGGAGATGAGCACTGCCCCTTAGAGTCGGGAATGCCTGGCACATATGTGAGAGGGGAAACTCTACCTTTAAGTTGAGGATCACCTAGGTCAGGGGTCTGCAAAGTTGGCTCTTTTAAGACTGGTGGACTTCAACTCCCAGAGTTCCCCAGCCAGCATAGCTGGCTGGGGAATTCTGGGAGTTGAAGTCCACCAGTCTTAAAAGAGCCAACTTTGCAGACCCCTGACCTAGATGTATGTGCGTATACGCACTTGTCTGAAGGCCACCTTCATGAAAAGAGTGGGATCAGAAGAAAAAAGTAAAATTAATATTAATTAAATTAGTAAGCACCCATTCTGGTTAATTGCCTGCAAAATAGGCATTTGTAAAATTAATTGATTCCCATCAGCACCGACATAGCACAGCAAACCATTCGCTTTCACTCATACGAGTAGATATGCAAATGCCAGCACGTTCCTCTCCCTTTTCAGCAGAAACAGCAGGAAAGAAATAAAGGGAACCGAGATCAGAGTGAAGGGAGTAATGAGCTGAAGAGGGGAGATAAGAGGAAAACTCCGCAGAGGTATCTGTGCCAGGCTCCGTTATTATACACCTAAAAAAGAAGACTTACTGTACAGTCATTTTCACTGAGTTCAATGGTTCTTTCTCCCAGGTAGAGTACCTGGAACTGTGTTGGCAAACCTATGGCACGCGTGCCACAGGTGGCACACAGAGCCCTCTCCGCAGGGACGCGAGCCGTAGGCCCAGCTCATGCGCGCACATCTCCCACTGGCCAGCTGATTTTCAGGTCTCTGCCATATGGGGGCGGGAGGGTGTCACAGGTGGATGTGAGGGGTGTGCGGGGGGATCATGGGGTGTACCCTCCATGGCTCATTTTTGGTCCTAGGAGGCTTAAGGGAGGACTGCTAGGACCAAAACAGGGCGCAGGGGTTGTCACGGGGGTCGGGGAGTATGGGAGGGTCACACCAGTGGTGGGTTTCTGCAGGCTCGCACCTACTCGCAAGAGGAGGAATAAAGAATTGATCACCATCGTTTGGGACTACCATCCTTGGTAAACAGGAGACGCTGGAAAGACTCCATCATGATAGGCCTGTAGAGGAGGGGACCAGGCCACATACATCAGAATAAAAAGAAGTCCTTCCCACATATAAAGCATGCTTGATATATAAAATCTGAAGGGAAGAAATGCCTATTTTCATGTAAATTCTATACAAGCATGTTCATAAATCATTACATTCAAGTGATGTGGCCTGCCAGTGGAGCTGGCGGCAGCCTCAGACAGTGAGGAGGTTGGGGAGGAACATGGGCCAGTCCTGGAGTCTGGGGAAGGCTCTGATGAGGGCTCTGTGTCGGAGGCAGAGAGGGGGCCAGAGCCATCTGACAGTTATCAGCTGCCTTCGGAGTCAGAGATCAGTGGGCAGAAGAACAGCTGGAGCCTGTTCCCAGTGGGCGCATACCAGTGGTGGGTTTCTGCAGGCTCGCACCTACTCACAAGAGCCGGATGGTGAAATTTAGAGAGCCAGTGAGAGGGGGTTCCACTGGCAGAGCCAGAAGTAAGTCTGGCCTGCCGCTGCTGGTAACCCAATGGGAAGGAAAGGAAAGGAAGGCAGAAAGTAAGGAAGGAAAGAAAGGAAAGAAAGAGAGAGAGAGACAGAGAGAGAGAGAGAGAGACAGAGAGAGAGAGAGAGAGAGAGAGAGAATTTATCATCACAATTGAGCCCAAAATTTTGGTTGCTAAGCAAGAGCGTTGTTAAATAAGTTTCACCACATTTTACAAGTTGGCCACTCCCACCCTGTCACATGACGGCCAAGCCACACCCACAAAATAGGCCACACCTACAGAGTAGGTTCTAAAAAAAATTGAAACCCACCCCTGGGTCACACGTGCATGCACAGGGGGGCAGGCCATGCGGAGGGTGTTGCATTGCATTATGTCGCACACACACTTTTGACACACGAGGACAAAATGGTTAGCCATCCCTGATCTAGAACCTCTGGTCTTGGTCAGTTGTCTGCTCCTGTTTCTAGCGCAAGTAGACAATGCAAGCAAACTATTTCCCTCTTTGTTGCCTTCAACATGTCAAGAATGATGGCTTGTAAAGGGGAAGTGATTATCAGTGATTATACAAGAGGTAGAAGTTAGAAGAAAGCTGAGTGTTACGTGTATTTAAAGATAAAAGTTATGCATGACTGTAAGTATGCCAGTATAATTAATAGAAGCACAAATAAGTCCATACAACTATAAAAGGTAAAAGTTCCCCTCGCACATAGGTGCTAGTCGTTCCCGACTCTAGGGGGCGGTGCTCCTCTCCGTTTCAAAGCCGAAGAGCCAGCGCTGTCCGAAGACGTCTCCGTGGTCATGTGGCCGGCATGACTCAACGCCGAAGGCGCACGGAACGCTGTTCCCTTCCCACCAAAGGTGGTTCCTATTTTTCTACTTGCATTTTTTTAACGTGCTTTCAAACTGCTCAATTGGCAGAAGCTGGGACAAGTAATGGGACCTCACTCCGTTACGTGGCGCTAGGGATTTGAACCGCTGAACTGCCAACCTTTCTGATCAACAAGCTCAGCATCTTAGCCACTGAGCCACCGCGTCCCTATTCCCACTCTCTGGGAAAGTCTAACTTTTGGGACTGGAGAACACCGTAGGAATTCTGAGACCCTGCAATAGAAGTTCTTATAACTACCCTCTATGCTCTTTGGGTGTCTAAACTTTTGGCTTGCCTGAACCACACCGAGTGAAAGAGGAATTGTCTTGGGCGACATATTAAATATATAATATTGCTAATCTATATAAATCACATCATCATGTTAAAAGTTTATGGCCTTTTAACGATGAAATTACTGTGAAACCTGGCTCCAAAAGAGTAACTGAGAGAGGGACCTTGGAGTCTTAGTGGACGGCCACTTAAACAGCTGAAAAAAGCTAATACAATCCTTGGTTGTATCACCAGAGGCATAGAATCAAAATCATGTGACGTATTAGTACCGCTTTATAAAGCCTTGCTAAGGCCACACCTGGAATTCTGCATCCAGCTTTGGTCAGCACATTACAAAAAAGATGTTGAGGAAAAGTTCAAAGGAGAGCAACTAAGAGGATTAAGGGCCTGAAGACAAAAACATATGAAGAACGGTTGCAGGATTTGGGTATGTCCAGTGTAGAAAAAAGAAGAACGAGGGGAGACAGGATAACAGTACTCCAGTATTTGAGGGGCTGCCACAAAGAAGAGGAGGGGTCAATCTATTCTCCAAAGCACCTGAAGCAGTGGTGGGTTTCTGCAGGCTCGCACCTACTCGCGAGAGCTGGTTGGTGAAATTTAGAGAACCGGTGAGAGGGGGTTCCACCGGCGGACCTGGAAGTAAATCTGGCCCACCGCTGCCAGTGACCCAACAGGAATGAAAGGAAAGGAAAGGAAAGGAAGGAAGGAAGAAAGGAAGGAAGGAAGAAAGGAAAGAAAGGAAAGAAAGAAAGAAAGAAAGAAAGAAAGAAAGAAAGAAAGAAAGAAAGAAAGAAAGAATTTTATCATCACAATTGAGTCCAAAATTTTGGTTGCTAAGCAAGAGCGTTGTTAAATGAGTTTCACCACATTTTAAAAGGTGGCCACTCCCACCCTGTCACATGACTGCCAAGCCACGCCCACAAAATAGGCCACACCTACAGAGTAGGTTATAAAAAATTTGAAACCTACCACTGACCTGAGGGCAGAACAAGAAGCAATGAATGGAAACTAACCAAGGAGAGAATCAACCTAGAATTAAGGAGAAATTTCCTAACAGTGAGGACAATTAAACAGTGGAACAGTTTGCCTTCAGAAGTTGTAAGTGCTTCATCACTAGAGTTTTTTAAGAAAAGACTGGACATCCACCTATCTGAAATGGTCTAGGGCAGGGGTCTGCAAAGTCGGCTCTTTTAAGACTGGTGGACTTCAACTCCCAGAATTCCCCAGCCAGCTATGCTGGCTGGGGAACTCTGGGAGTTGAAGTCCACCAGTCTTAAAAGAACCGACTTTGCAGACCCCTGGTCTAGGGTCTCCTGCTTGAGGAGGGGGTTGGACCAGAAGACCGCCAAGGTCCCTTCCAGCTCTATTCTGATTCATTGGTTGATTGTGAGGCCACATTCCTAGCCATCTAGGGTTGCATGTAAGCCCACGAGACACAAATTGAACACACCTGATCTCACGAGACCTATGCATGATGTTCTTTAGTTGTTAATGTGGTTTTACTTGTTGATTGGGAGCTGCCAGAATTCAATATAAGTTGGGAAACTGTTTATTTGTTTTGTAAAAAATGAGAAATAATAAATACATTATTCTAAGTGGCATTCTCAGATTGAAAAATGTGGATAGCCTAGGAAACTTTAATGCAATCGAAGGAGGTGTAACAGAAAGCAATTGCAGCCAATAACCTTCCAGGTCCTCCAGTAAAAAAAGTCCGCTTAGAAATTCAAAGACAATTCTTAAGCACCTTGAAAAAAAGATATAAAATTCACCTTTCTCTTTCTCAGGGGGGGTGGGGGGGTGGGAAGAAACTTTGAGAAATGTCAAGGCAGTTTTGGTCACAATATTAATCAGCTTTCCTGACAAAAGCTGTTCAGGATTTTGGATTGATGGATGGATGGATCGATTATGTGCCATGAAGTCATTGTCAACTCTTAGCAATGGCATGTATAGATTTTTGCCATGATGTTGGGTCTCTAACTTGGGTCTCTTTCAGCTGTTCAAATGGCACAGTTGTCACCACTGTAACTGAGCGTCTATGGAGATGCTCAATCATCCCGGTCATGATTATCCCAAAGGTGCTTTTTCCAAAAGTCAACTGAAGAAGCTTCTTGGATGAAAAGTGAAATGTTTTCAAACAAAAAAAACACAAAAACCCAGAAAGTCCAGTTGCCTTTTGGGAAAAAAAGAACATTTTTGGGACATTGTAACATCTATGTCTACCTTGCTCCTGGTTGTTCTCTTTTTGTTGTGGCCTGTCAGTGGCCTGCGGAGCTGGCAGCAGACACGGACAGTGAGGAGGTTGGGGAGGTAGAAGGGCCAGTCCTGGAGTCTGGGGAAGGCTCTGATGTCTTGCTTAGACTATTGTAACACTCTCTACATGGGGCTTCCCTTGAGGTGCACCCGGAGGCTCCAGTTGGTTCAGAATGCGGCCGCACGGGGGTTCTGGGAGCTTCTCATTACTCCCACATAACACCTCTCCTGCGCGAGCTGCACTGGCTACCGGTGGCCTTCCGGGTGCGCTTCAAGGTGCTTGTTACCATCTTCAAATCGCTCCATGGCTTGGGGCCTAGCTACTTGCGGGACCGTCTCCTGCCACACACCTCCCTGCGTCCAATATGCTCCCACAGAGAGGGCCTACTGAGGGTACCAACCGCCGGTCAGTGCCGGCTTGCAGTGCCCAGGGGTAGGGCCTTCTCTGTGGCAGGGCCGGCCCTCTGGAACAACCTACCCCCCGAACTTTGCACTATCACGGACCTTCCCCTCTTTCGCCGTTCACTTAAAACCTATTTCTTTCAGCAAGCTGGTCTTGCGTAACAGTTCTGACCCTCTCAATATAACATCTGCCAAATACGTACCGTATTTATTCGAGTATAACGCGCAAAATTTTCTACCAAAAAAAGAACTCAAAGTTTGGGTACGCGTTATAAACGAGGGTGCACGTTATAAACGAGGATGCGCGTTATAAACGAGGGTGCGCGTTATAACGTGTGACGCAGTTGCAGCCGCTCACTGTACGCGAGGGCGAAGAAAAAAAAAACATCCCCTCGTCGCGTACAGTGGGCGGCCCGAACTGGGGGTGAGAATTCTTATTATCCGCTGTAACGTATGGTCGCCTCTTCATTTCCTTTCCTCGCCTCACCCACACGTTACGGTAAGCATTTATTTTATTTTGGTATTGTGTTCATAGTTTACATTGTCAATAAATGATTTTTATCATGGCCGCACGTGTTCAACAACGTTTGTCACTTACAATACTTGGTCTGAGCCGAGAAAAAGTGAAACAAAATTTTATACCGATTTTTAATCGAAAATTAGGGGGTGCGCGTTATACACGTGTGCGTGTTATACTCGAATAAATACGGTATATGGATATTAGACTTTAGGGAATTTTAGCATAGGTGGGTTGTATTTTAAATGTTTTTAAATTTTAGTACAGGTTTAATTTAATTCATTTTTAACTTTGTATATATTGTATGTTTTATATGGTTTTTTAATTTTTCCTGTACACCGCCCCGAGTCCCTTTGGGGAGAGGGGGCAGTTTATAAATCAAATAAATTTGAAATTTTGAAATTTTGATGAGGGCTCTGTGTTGGAGGCACATAGGGGGCCAGAGCCGTATGCCAGTTATCAATTGGCTTAGGAGTGAGACTGGAGCCTGTTCCCTGTGTGCGTATGCACAGAGTTGCCAGGTGAAGGGAACAGCTAAAGAACAGGGGTCGACTTGGGAGTAAAGCCACAGGTGGACGATGAATGGCCCCTCCCAGAGGAAATAAAAGAGGAGCGAAAGGGGAGTGGAGTTTGCAGGAGGCAATTACTTCACTTAATTGGTTCATGACTCTCCAAGACCCCTTGCCAAATTTTTGCAGATATTGGCTTGGCAGCTCTCCAAGCCAGATAAGGTCTGTGCCTGTAAATCCTCCCTTGAAAGACTTTGCTGGATGTGAATGAATAGAATTCACAGTGAATTAATAAAAGGGGTTTTGTCGGGAGAATGCGTTTGCTTCATGTTCTCAGGAAGCCTTGGTCAGAACACGTCTTCTCTTTCCATCCACCTTTCCAAAGATCGGAGTCTTCTTCAGGGCACTTGGTCTTCTCCTCATGTGTCCAAACTTTGGATGGAGGTCTTCTCAATCATGTCTTCTCTACCAGATACATTTTAACTGGCGGTGTCCCAGATTGACTTTGGGATCGTGCTTCTGAAATGTATCTTAGCATTTGACATGATAATGTACACGTTTATCCCAACAGCATCTGGCAGCAACACTCAGCTGCAGCCAGAGTTATTTTTGACTGCCTCCTGTCTGACTTTTAAAAATGAAGACGCCAGTGAAAAGATCTTGCAAAACAGAGATCACTGCCTCTGCTCTTGGCAGAGGTGCACAACAATGGGGAGGTTACTCAGGATAATGGGAAGATTCTAGAGCAGAGGTTCTCAAACTTGGCAACTTTAAGACTTGTGGACTTCAACTCTCAGAAATCTCCAGCCAGCTCTGCTGGCTGGAGAATTCTGGGAGTTGAAGTCCACGAGTCTTAAAGTTGCCAAGTTTGGGAACCTCTGCTCTAGAGCAACTTTCCCCAAGCAATGGGCCATCGGATGTGTTGAGAAGACAAGTGATGAGATGCTTCCCCATTGTGGACTTTGGTCATGCGGGCTGGAAATGTTGTGGCCTGCCAGTGGCAGCAAAGTCGGACAGTGAGGAGGTTGGGGAGGAGCATGGGCCAGTCCTATGGGGCTGGGGAAGGCTCAGACGAGGGCTCTACATTGGAGGCAGAGAGGGGCCCAAGGCTGTCTAGCAGTGATCAGGTGCCTATGGAGGTAGATAGCAAAGGAACAGCTGGAGCCTGTTCCCAGTGTGTGCATGCACAGAGCTGCCAGAAGAAAAGAACAACTCAGAAATCAGGGTAGACTTGGGAGTACAGTCACAGGTAGAACCTGATTGGCCCCTCTCGTAGGAAATAGAAGAGGAGCAAAAGGGGAGTGGGCTTTTGCAGGAAACAATGTGTTCATTTGTTCGTTAGATTCATTTCAGGAGTGTGAAGATCTGTCCATGAATCTCAGAGACTCTGTGCCCAGACTTTCCTTGCACAGCACCTCATTTGGAAAATATTTACATGGCAGCTTTCCAAGATAGATAAGGTCTGTGGTCATAAATATTCCTTTGAAAGACTGTTTGCCAGGCCTTGTTGAATGTGAATGAGAGGAATTCAAATTCGTTTGAGAAAGGGGGTTTTGTCGGGGCAAGACTCTGCCTCGTGCTTTTTGGGGAAGCCTAGGTCAGAACAGGAAATTGTAAAATTGCGGTTGCAATGTATCTACAGAGAATCCACTTTGGAAAGGCTGATCTAGAAACCAAAGAGAAATGTCTGTGGAGATTCTCAGTCATCCAGGTCAGGGGTCCCCAACCTTTTTGGCACCAGGGACCGGTTTCATGTAAAAAAAATTCCACGGACCGGTGGGAGCCTCCAGTGGGTGAGTCGAGTCACGTGGGCCGCGTGTGTGTTCGGCAGTCACGTGCAACCGGGCAGGAAAGCTGCCAGGGGTCCCGGGCAAAGGATCCTCGGCTGGGGCAGAGAAGGACGCGCTGCGTCCTGGGCAGGAGGGCCTGGCAGCCCCTTCCCCCTGTGCAGGGCCGGGTGGTGCCCCAAACCCCCCCAATGCAGGCCGTTGTCCCCATCTTGCCCCCAGGGAGTGCCCCGGCCAGCCACCAGGATAGCGGAGCGTTTGCTACACTTTCCTAAGAGTTATGCTACTCTCTCCGACGCTCACTCCGGCCCGGTTACTATCAAGCCACGGACCGGCACCGGTCCATGGACCGGGGGTTGGGGACCCCTGATCCAGGTCACAGTTGTCCCAAAGGTGCTTTTTCAAGAGGCAACTGGACTTTTTCTTTGAAGACATTTCACATCTCATCCAAGAGGTTTCTTCAGCTCTGGAAGAGAAATTATGCATTTCATTTAAAGTTCTGTTTGTTTGCCAACCAGGGTCACTTGGTTAAGACAGGAGTCTATGGGGATTAATTAAATAAATAAACAAACCACTTTGCTTTCACTAAGGAAACGAAGAGTGTATGTTTTATATTTTTTGTAGAAAGCAGCTTGAAAGACCCAGGAGACACCCCAATATGTGTCCCCCTAGTCTTGTTTTTAACCCTGAAAGGAGAATAAAGTAGTTTTCCTTTAATTAGAAGCATTAATATAAGACATTTTAGACCTAGGGTCTATTTCATAACCAGATATCAACAACCTTGGAGAAGATTTTCAGTGGAAAATCTGAGTTTATCCTAATTCTTTTCTGAAAATCATAAACCCAGCCATTGCTATTATAAGGGGGTAGCCTAGAAACCAGGAGACTATGAGTTCTAGTCCCACCTTAGGCACGAATGCCAGCGGGGTGTCTTTGAACCAGTCATTCTCTCTCTGTCCAATTTACCTCAGAGGGTTGTTGTTTTGGACAAAATAATAGGAGGAAGGCGTATCAGATATGTTTTCTACCTTAAGTTATTTATAAAAATAATAAAGGAAAGAGAAAACGCTAATAAATAAATAAATAATACCCTGTTTCCCTGAAAATAAGACCTCCCCAGATAATAAGCCCAATGGGGCTTGTGAGCACATGGACTAAAATAAACCCTACCCCCCAAAATAAGCCCTCCTGGAAAATATTGCAACACATCAGCAGCCATGAGGTGACCAGGCTCCCCACCTCCTGCACCTCAAAATAATAAGACCTCCCGAAAATAAGGCCATGCACTTATTTTGGGGGTCAAAAGAAAATAAGATGCTGTCTTATTTTGAGGAAAACACGGTAATGATTCTTTACATTGCATTAATGATGTTGGCATACAACCCTCAGTGTATTTTGTTCTGTCTTATTATGATGAAGGCTGAGGATATCCTATCGATTATGATTCTGCATAGTCATTTATTATACCATTATATTCTGCAATGCCATTTCCAAATGTGTAGCACAAATGTATTACTTTAAGGGCAGAGATTTGTGTCTGGAAACAAAGATTTGTTGTGGGTCCATAGTTCAGTGTCAAGCAGAAAAGCTGGATAGGGAAGGATCACATAATTTTACCACTGGTTTGCTACGCACCGCAACTGTGAGTGTGTGCTTTCTGGCGCATGTGCTTTGCTCGTGTGCGTGGCATGCACACATGCGTGTGGTTTAGAAAACGTGGCTAAATAGGACGACATAGAGCCGGGGCAAGAGGGCGCCACCTGCAGGTCACCACTACTGGTTTGCCTGAACCAGTCCAAACTGGCTGAATACCATCACTGGAAGGACCCACAATTGATGACAATTTGAAGTTTTCAGATAAATAGCAATTGAGAAGCTTTTAGGCAGACAGTGCCAATCAGAGTAGCAATGATGAATGTTAGTTCAAAGATGCCTCATCTCCTACCTAAATGACAGAGGGAACTACCGTACTTTTCAGACTATAAGACGCTCCGGTGTATAAGACGCACCATGATTTTGAAGCGGTAGGTAAGAAAAAAAAGTTTTTGTCCTCCCCAGCCCCTAGGAGGTGTCTGCAGACTTAAGCAGGGCTGGGGGGAAGGCAAAAACGCCCCCATTCTTCACCAAAATGGGGTCATTTTTCCCTTCTCCCAGCCCTGCTGAAGCCTGCAGAGTGCTTCCGGGGGGGTCGGGGAAGGCAAAAACGCCCCCATTTTTGTGAAAAACGGCCTGTTTTTCGCCCATTTTTCACAAAAATGGGATGCAGGAGTGGGGCTTTAGGAGGCCAAAAATGGCTGTATAAGACACACCACGCTCTTTTGGGCGGGGGGGGAGGGGAAGGTGCGTCTTATACTCTGAAAATACGGTATATTACGGCTACGGCTGGATCTACTTTCTTTAAAAAAAGAAACACGCCACAAGAAAAAAATAATATTAGGGATAGCTCAACTCAACGGTCTTTCTTCGACGCTCTAGAAATCTTGAAAGGCTTCCCGAAGCAAAGTTGAAAAGTTTCACGGCGACACGTTTGCGGGAGGCCAATATGAAAGGCCGAGTGATTCAGCAGCCAAAAGGACGCTTTTCACTCCTGAAATACAAATAGATTTCCTCCCCGCCTTCTCTTTCAGCTAACCTTTGAGGGAGAGAAACTTCTGCTGATGCCAAATGACCAGGAAGATGTTAATGACAGATCCTGGTGCCTGCCAGGTGCCACTGGGTATGCCTCTCCACCGCCGAGCTGGCTTCCCTCACAGATGCTGAGTGACCTTGCAAACATCTCCGACAAAGGTCGGAATAGATTCATTGATCAGCTAGGCCAAGCATATGACAGTCTGTTACTTAATTGAATCCCAAAAGGGGGCAGGCTGGGTTTTTATTACAGAGGCCAGACGATAGCACTCATTAAAAGCTCCACAGACTGTGTGGTTTACTAATTAGTTTATTATACAGACACCTTGACGATGGGCAAAGTTGTCATTTTGCCCTTTATCGCACAGGGGATGTTGTTAAAAGTTTAATCAGCTAACACTGACCAACTTAGCTTGGCAGGCACTAGATGGTCATTACCGGGGTCACCCCTGCTGTAGCGATTCTGACAGGGTCACAGCGTGAACCTCCCGTATAAAAAGTGTTACACAAGGTAAGAGGGCACCTGAAAAGGAACCGGCGGGAGAAGGGGAGAAAGGAAAGAAAGAGGCTCTGCGGGGAGTCGGAAACAGATGGACAACTGTTAGGACAACTGAATCGTTCCTTTCTCCGTGTTGCTTAACATATGACTTTTTTTTAATAATATGGGATAAGCTCTCGGAGTTGTCCCTTTGATACACTGATTACCTCAGAGATACACAAGTTGCTCAAATCAAGGAAGACCAAGACTTGAGCATCTCTTGATATGATGATGATGATGATGATGATGATGATGATGATGATGACGACAACGTTATTCATTCAGTCATGTTCAACTCTTGGCGATTCTACAGGCCAGGTTTTGTTGTGGCCTGCTGGCGGCCAGTGGAGATGGCAGCAGATTCGGACAGTGAGGAGGTAGGGGAGGAACATGGCCAGCCCTGAGGGTTGAGGAAAGCTCAGAGGAGGGCTCTGCGTTGGAGGCAGAGTGGGATTTTCTCATGGATTTTGCCAGGAAATGTACATAACACTGGCTCAAAAGGAATGCACCCTCCTAACCATACCCGGAGGCTCCGAATCCAATGGCGGTGTCCATTTTGCTCTGCGAATTCATGCGGACCTAACCCTAACCCTAAGTGGATGTTTTGCCAAATGGGATTTTCCTAGGAAATATACATAAGGCCGGCTCAAAAGATTTGTACGCTTCTAACCATACCCAGGAGCTCCGAAGCTAGACAGCAGTGAGGCAGAGGAAGAGCTGGACCCTGTTCCCAGTGTAGGCATGCGCAGAGCTGCCTGAAGACCAGAACAACAAAGAAAGCAGAGCCGACTTAATAGTATAAAGCCACAACTTGGAGGTGATTGGCCCCTCCCATGGGAAACAAAAAAGGAATGAACAGGGGGGTTGGGATTTTCAGGAAACAGTTCCTTCATTTGGTCTGGAAAGTTCTGTTTGGGATTATAAGAGACTCTGTGCCAAGTTTTGCTTTGCCCTATGTTTGGATACTAGTTATCTAGCAGCGCTCCAAACGAGATAAGGTGCGTGTGGATAAACATTCCTCGGAAAGACTGTTTGATAAGCCTTGCTGACTGTGAATGAAAGGAATCGTGTAAATAAAAGAGGTTTTGCTGGGACTAAGGCTTTGCTTCTTGCTTTCTAAGGAAGCCTGGGTCAGAACAGGTTTCTCCACATCTTCCCATATTGCACCAGCTCTGGCTGGTGTCAGCTTTACCTCTCCATACGCAACCACAGACATGTCTCACTAATGACTCAACTGATTAGGGACTTAGGCTTCTTGAAATGGAAGACTGCTGATAAAAAACCCTCTTCTTCTTAACTATATGCACACACTTCAGATTTCATTTCCCACAAATCCCAGTGCATTTGTGGTTAACCAGATGGAATTCCCATAGACACTGTTGTCGCTAATTAACTTTAATTTCCCTGTGACATGGTCCGAGTTGCTTCAAACTCTCCCGGAATCGGTTCCTGAAGGTCTTCCACAGAGGTTGAATCCTATCTCCCCCAGGTTTTCAGGCAACCTTGGCACTGAATTTGCTAGAATAAAGCTGTGATTAAATGAGCCAAAAAGAGCCCTTCAGAAGTCACCCATTAACTTGTGGTCAGAGAAATTGGGAAGATGATCCACTCACCATTTCTCAAGGGCAGAAGACTTCCCTTACCAGGCCGACGGTGCTGCACCTGAAAAAATTTGCCAGAGAGGATTGAAGCTGCTGTGGCCTAGAGGTAGAGCTCTTGCCTCACAAGCAGGAGGTTGTGAGTTCGATCCTAGGTAGAGGCACATGTAGGGTCTCCTGCTTGGGCAGGGGGTTGGACTAGATGACCTGCAAGGTCCCTTCCAACTCTGTTAATCTGGTCCTGTATTGTTTTCCCTAGGAATGTGATGGCGAACCTATGGGATGCATGCCACAGTTGGCACACGGAGTCATTTCTTAGGGCACGTGAGGTGTTGCCCTGTCAGTTCCAGCGTGCATGCAGGTGCTGGCCAGCTGATTTCGGCCTTCATTTTTGGCCGTTTTCTGCCCTCCAGAGGCTTTAGGAGGCTTCCTTGAAGCCTCTGGAGGGAGAAAAATGGCCCAACATGCAAACCGAAAGTCGGAAACAGGCCGTTTCCAGCCTCCGGAGGACCTGCAGTGGAGTGGGGGAGGCCGTTTTCCTGGGATCACGAGACCAACTTTTTGCAACTTTCTGAGAATGTGTGAACGGGATTAAATGTCACTTCTTGGAAAGCAACTTCAGGTTCTCCTTGACATCCATGAGCCAGTGATGGGGGAAAAGATGACAGTGTCTCTCCTTTTCTGCCAATATCTGAACTACAAGGGTACATAGGATGAGATTAGTGGTATGCCCTACATTTGGATAAATCCCCAGGTGAAGCAAAATGCCCCACGAGATGACCTGGAATCTATATGGGAAGACAGAATTGGGACTACCCATAAAGCTTTCTGGAGCTTCAAAGGCTATGAAAGAATGTTGTAGTCTCCACTACTTTCAACTGGGGCAACTGGAGGGATTTTTTTTTTTTAAAAAAGGAAGGGACACAGCTTTAATTTACATAGCTGGGGCTCCATTTCGACTTCTTTGCAGACATTCCTGGTTTGTCCATCGCAACATCTTGATTGTGAGGAGAAAGGAGGAAGGTCCAGAGGTATTTCACGAGAAGAGTCCTCCACTCCTCTGCTTACAATAGAATCCCTTACATCAGGGGTCCCCAACCTTTGCAACTGAAGCTGGCTGGAGAAGTCTGGGAGCTGAAGTCCTTCAGACTTAAAGTTGCAAAGGTTGGGGACCCCTGCTTTATATGATTCTTCTATTTTATATATTTCAGATGTATTAATCCTCAGCTGAAATCTTTTGCCCTGGGAATTCTGGAGCTGAAGTCCTTCAGACTTAAAGTTGCAAAGGTTGGAGACCCCTGCCTTACACCACCAGGCTTGAGATTTTGGGCTTGGACAATCTGGAACTATGCCACCTGTGGTCGGACCTAAACATAGTACACCAAAGTATCTGCTACTATGTCCTACCTGTCAACGACTACCTCAGCTTCAACCACAATAATACACAGGCAAACAAACGATACAAACTCGATTGCAGAAAATACAACTTCCACAACAGAGTGGTCAATGCCTGGAATGCTCTATCCAACTCCGTTGTTAAAGCCTCAAACCCTCACATGGTCTACCTCTGTCTACTTCTCAAACTGTGGACCTCACCCCATTCCTAAGAGGTCCATCAAGGGGGCGTGCATAAGCGCACCAGCGTGCCTACCGTCCCTGTCCTACTGTCCCCATTTATTTGTATTCATTTCTTTCGTTCATGTCCATGTTCATACTTATACCTGTCATCCTGTACATGTTTGACAAACAAACTAACAGACAATGGAGGCAAATGGTTCCAAAGATTGCTTTGATCATAAAGAGATGTTCAGTGGGGCAGAATTTCGTGAAGCGATATTGGTGCTCCATTCCTGCCAAAGCTGATTGATGCTACTTCAAAGCAAAGGCTTTCCCTTAAAAAATGGAAAAAGAAACCCAGACTTTTTTTTAAAAAAGCTGAAATGCAAAAGCTTGCAATCTTTTCATTTGTGTTTTGGTAGTTTGGGGTTTTTAAAAAGCAAAGAGTAGACTCTACGGTTTACATATCCATGTTCACATAACCAGTGCCTATCAATAATAACAGTCAATAGTGGTGGCTGTTAAAGAACATAGAATAATAGAGTTGGAAGGGACCTTGGAAGCCTTCTAGTCAGGGGTGGGTTTCAATTTTTTTTTTGAAATCTTCTATAGGTGTGGCCTGCTTTGTGGGAGTAGCTTGCCGGCCATGTGACTGAGTGGGAGTGGCTTGGCAGTCATGTGACCGGGTGGGTGTGGCCAACTTGTAAAATGTAGTGAAACTCACTTAACAACACTCTTGCTTAGCAACCAAAATCTTGGCTCTGGATCTCTGGCATTTGAAGCATGCAAGTCTTAAAGCTGTCAAGTTACAAGACCCTTGCACCCCCAACCCTTTAGAAAAAAAAATCCCAGGGGTGTTCAAACTTGACAGCTTTAAGACTTGTGGACTTCAACTCCCAGGATTCGTCCTCCAGTCATGTTGGCTCAGGATCTCTGGCATTGAAGCACGCCTTAAAACTGTCAGGTTACAAGACCCTTGCACCCCTAGTTCTTTAGGAAAAAACCCCCAGGGGTGTTCAAACTTGACAGTGTTAAGTTTGGAGGAAATCAGTCTGAGTCAGGCTAGTCATTAAACGGATTTATTGCAAGTAGCAAGAACTATATACAGGAACAACAAGAGATCATTGCAACTGAGACTTCCCAACTTCGATAGCTTTTTATAGGTTTCTCTAAAGCGGGAAAAACCTGAGCCAGACAGAAAGTCTGGCCCGGCCAGCCGCGTCTCGGCCAATCAGATGCGACTGGCTGTTACAGTGTTTCACAAACCTCCGGGTCAGCCTTAGTTCTCCAGACTGACTGTCTGTGCGTGGGCAGAGAACATAACAGACAGCTTTAAGACTTGTGGACTTCAACTCCCAGAATTCCTCCTCTCGCTCTTCATCTTGATGATGTACGGATGGGTGGGGGGAGGGAGCTGGAACCGGTTCTAAACGGCCCTGTAGATTTGTGGAACCTCTTCTATAGAAGAGGTCAGAACTGGCAGGAACCCATCCCTGCTTCTAGTCCAATCCCCTGCTCAAACAGGAGACCTTATACCATTTCAGACAAATAATTTGGTATTTCCATTAACAGACAGAATGTAATCAGACTTAACATCAAAGCACATTCAATCATTCTTCTCATATTGAACTGATTTCATCCTCTCAGAAAAGTCAACCATGGACACAGATTTCTTCATTTGATTTTAGAAAACGATCTTCCCTTACCCGTTTCTGAACTTTCTAGTCTGATCAATAGAAGGGGGGGGGGGAATTCAGCCCCACAAATCATATTTTGGAGTTTGATTCAAACAGGACCAGACAACCTCCGATTCAGTCCAGTTAATTAGGATTTCTTCTTGAGTGTCAAACTGGATCTGCTCCAGATATTGAGATCTGCTGTCTACGCTTTCCAAACTGAGAATAAAATGGAGGAGTTCCTTCATGTCGTATTCTCTAGCAGTTTAAAATTTCCAATTTCCTTCCTTCCTTCCCTCCCTCCCTCCCTCCTTTCTCTCTCCCTCCCTCCTTCCTTCCTCCCTCCTTTCTCCCTCCCTCCCTTTCTCTCTCCCTCCCTCCTTCTTCCCTCGTCCCTCCCTCGTTCCTTCCTTCCTCCCTCCACCCCTCCCTCCCTCCTTCCTTCCTTTCTCCCTTTCTCCCTCCTTTCTCTCTCCCTCCCTCCTTCCTTCCTCCCTCCTTTCTCCCTCCCTCCCTTTCTCTCTCCCTCCCTCCTTCTTCCCTCATCCCTCCCTCGTTCCTTCCTTCCTCCCTCCACCCCTCCCTCCCTCCTTCCTTCCTTTCTCCCTTTCTCCCTCCTTCCTCTCTCCCTCCCTCCATCCTTCCTTGCTCTCTCCCTCCCTCCTTCCTCCCTCTCTCCTCCCTCCTTCCTTTCTTCCTCCCTTCTTCCTCCCTTCTTCCTCCCTTCTTCCCTCCTTTCTCCCTCCCTCCCACCCTCCCTCTCTCCTTCCTTCCTCCCTCCGTCCGTCCTTCCTCCCTCCTCCCTCCTTCCTTTCTTCCTCCCTTCTTCCCTCCTTTCTCCCTCCCTCCCTCCCTCCTTCCTTCCTCCCTCCCTCCCTCCTTTCTACCCCCCTCCCTCCCACCTTCCTACCCCCCTCCCTCCCTCCCTCCTTCCTACCCCCCTCCCTCCAGGGATGCAATTCTACTGGTTCAGCCTGGTTTGGGCTAACCAGTAGCTCCAAAGATCAGGTGTTAGAGAACCAGTTTGCCCCGACCTTCAGGTAGGCCCGCCTCCCCTGGGCTACACTGATCTATATTTCCTTGTTTTTTAGCCCAGCTGATAGGCACAGCAGAGTGGATTGCCACACCTCAACTATTTTCTTGTAGAGTGTGTATGCGTGTGTAGTGCATTTTCAGGCACACACAGCATGCGTCAGGCATGTGAAGCGCATGTCAGGCACACGGAGCGAACCAGCGAACCAGTTGTTAAACTGCTAGGATCCCACAACTGCCTGCCTGCCTCCCTCCCTCCCTTTTCTTGAGATTAAATATCTATTTTCTTAAGTCCTGGCAAAGTTTTAGACATCTGATGAGTTGGATGTGTTTAGCAACAGCCTTTGTTTCATAATTAATAGCTGATGGGAATTTAATATATAGAGATTCAGTGAGCTTTAGAATGTGTCTTGATGAAACAGAAGTTGCTTTGGAGTAGGATATATTTCAGAACCATGAACATTGTTATGCGCAAGATGGAGCTGTGCCATCCTCCTCCTGTGCCATGCTATTGAGTCTGTCTTGGTAGTTAGTTACCTAGGAATTTCTTCTGGTGACAGATTGCTCTATTACCTTTAAAAAAAAAGGAAAATGCGTCTTTGCTAAAGGCTCCTTTTAATGGTGAGACTAACAGTTCTAACTCTTCTCTTTTTGCTGTATCTCCCTAAGGCAATGAAGGAATTAGCTTTGTGAGCCTGTGTGTGTGTGTGTGTGTGTGTGTGTGTGTGTGTGTGTCAGTGAGGCATTTTGAAATTTCACACATTTAAATCATTCCCAACTTTGACAGAATTTTAAATACACAGAAGTGCACTTCTAAATCCAGACATTCACCTGTCATCTTCTCAACAGGTTTTCCTCCTACAAGGCTCTGCCCGCTCTCTGGAAATGGAAAACACTTTTCATAGGAGAAGTGTGGGAAAGAGAATACCATAATTAATATCATGAAATCTTTGATGGGCTGTGCATTGGTTTCCGTGGCCCAGCTTGGCTGTAAAATACGTGACACTTTCTAAGCCATTTCCACACCTTGAGATGGCCTACCGACAAGCAGGACCAATCGTTGAATTAGGTCTGTGAGAAAAAAAATTAGCTTTTCTGCAGCTGCCCTGAGGTTGGGCAAATCCATATCACCTTCTTTTATTTGGTGTGAAGAAGTCCTACTACACATGACAGCAGTGTTCCAATATCTCAGGGGTTGCCACAAAGAAGAGAGAGGCAAACTATTCTGCAAAGCACCTGAGGGCAGGACAAGAAGCAACGGGTGGAAACTAATCAAGGAGAGAAGCAACTTAGAACTGAGGAGAAATCTCCTAACAGTTAGAACAATGAATCAGTGGAACAGAAGTTGCCTCCAGAAGTTGTGAATGCCCCAACCCTGGAAGTCTTGAAGAAGATGTTGGATAGCCATTTGTCTGAAACGGTGTATAGGGTTTCCTGCCTAGGCAGGGGGTTGGACTAGAAGACCTCCAAGGTCGCTTCCAACTCTGCTATTGTATTGTATTGTATTGAAACATATGCAGAAGATACAATCACATACCATGCCTTGTGTCTCATTGTCCAGCCACTGCTGAAGGCAGCTGAAAGATGCTTTAGCTCTTCGCCTCCGAAAATTATCTTTTCCTTTGCAGGGAGTTAGCAGCTACCCCTCTCCTAGAAAATGAAATATTTTAGGAAATATTAAAAGAGCAGAATATTTCCCCCTATTGCAGTTCTCTCCGGGACTCAGATTTCTTTTATCTGATCACTGTTTTGGTTGCCACACTTCATCCTCTTCCTCAAGGTTATTCTCACAGCCCATTATAGAAATTACAATACGATACAATACAATAGCAGAGTTGGAAGGGACCTTGTAGGTCTTCTAGTCCAACCCCCTGCGTGGGCAGGAACCTTATACCATTTCAGACAAATGGCTATCTAACATCTTTTTAAAGACTTCCAGGGTTGGGGCATTCACAACTTCTGGAGGCAAGCTGTTCCAGAGGTTAATTGTTCTGACTGTCAGGAAATTTCTCCTTAGTTCTAAGTTGCTTCTCTCCTTGATTAGTTTCCACCCATTGCTTCTTGTCCTGCCCTCAGGTGCCTTGGAGAATAGTTTGACTCGCTCTTCTTTGTGGCACCCTCTGAGATATCGGAACACTGCTATCATGTCTCCCCTGGTCCTTCTCTTCATCAAACTAGACCTACCCAGCTCCTGCAACTGTTCTTCATATGTTTTAGTCTCCAGTCCCCTAATCATCTTGGTTGCTCTTCTCTGCACTCTTTCCAGAGTCTCCACGTCTTTTCTACATCGTGGCGACCAAAACTGTATTGAGTATTGACAATTGAAATTGCCCCTCGCTTAAAATGCATAATTGGAAGCGTAATTGAAAACATATTCCAGTTTTGTTGGAATTTACTTAAACGTTTTAAATGATTTTCATGAGACCCTAAAGGTGATCAAACTTTTTTTTATAAGAACAACCAATAGCTTTTATATGAATGTTATCAATATTAGAGAACGTTCAATGAATGATGAATGATTGGTTTTCGATGGGTTCACTTATCCTGCCCTTATTATTTTTATGACTAACTCAAACTTACCTAATACTAAGACTATTTCCTACTCCTATTTTCCCCACAATAACAATATATATATTTCCCAACTGATAGCAATATTCCCTTTTATTTTATTTTTAATCTGTTTTCTGGACATTCTTCTGGATATTTGGAGTACATTTATGTTCTTTGTCTTTTTCATTGTCATTATGCCATAGGACAATTTTTACAAAACACAAAATAAACTGAAAAAAAGATATAACTCTACAATCTTAAGGGCACCATCTGGTCAAAGCCAATAATTTGTTTTTCATTTCTATTTAAAACTTTGAATATGTTATTAAAGAAAATTAAAAATAATAATAATGCCTTTCTCGGTTTAAGTTATCGTTGTCATGTACAAATCAATCAAAGTTAAGTAACGTAGCATGCCTTTTATTTTATTGATTTATAACACGGCAAAGGAATTAACCCACTCCACACATCAATGATTGTTTGTTTTTGACCCAATTCTTACTAGGTCCACCTCCGTTGTCCAATTATCCTCTGAGAAGTAGCAGTGAATCAGAAACTGTAGAATTCCCCAGGGTTAAACAGGACTGGCTTAAGAACTCATAGCATATTTTATTTATTTATTTATTTATTTAAATTTATATCCCGCCCTTCTCCACGAAGGACCCAGGGCGGCGCACAGGAAAATTTAAAAACATACAAAATACAATAAATATAATTTAAAAAACTATTAAATAACCTGTCCTGCGCTAAAACCAAAATTTAAAAACCCAATTTAAAACTACCTAAAAGTCCCCATGGGAGGTTAGGCTAGGCCGGCTTGTTGAAACAAATATGTCTTAAGACATTGGCGGAAGAGGCGGAGGTCGGTGATGGTACGTAATTCAGGGGGTAGGTCATTCCAAAGGGCTGGGCCCGCCACAGAGAAGGCTCTTCCCCTGGGTGTCGCCAGTCGGCATTGTCCGGCCGACGGCACCCTGAGAAGGCCCTCTCTGTGGGAGCGTATCGGTCTAAGGGATGAAGCTGGGGGTTATGGCTGAAGTAGATTAAGGGTAAATGAGTTCAATTGTGTATGTTAGAAAACAGATCAGCTTGTTGGCATCCCTGTACTCCCACCAAAATCTACTTCAGGTTGCTTGGGTTTTGGAGTGATCAGATCTACCCAGCTACTCATAGTTGCCTCAAGCTTAAGGTGACCAGACGTCCCGCTTTTGGAGAGACAATCACGCTTTCAAAGAATTAGTCCCGCCTCCCGCAACCCCTTCAAAATGTCCTGCTTTTTGCCTGGGGCGGCAGTGGGCAGCAGGCAGGCGGCGGGCGCTCTGCACGCACTCAGGCAGAGGCACGGGGCGCGGGCAGGAAGCAGCGGGCTGGAGGCAGGCAGAAGGGGAGGGCCGGCGAGGGAGGAGCCAGACAGGCACCAGGCGGTGGAAGAAGAGGAGAGCCAGCCGGAGCCCGCATGGCCCTGAAGTTTCCACTGCGCCGCCATGTGCTGAGAGCGGCCGGCCGGAAGCCCCACCGCCTCCTCCTCCTCACCCGGCTCGTCCCGGGTGCCCATGGCGGGACGGGCGGGCAGCGTTGGGGCTTCCGGCCGGCCACTCGCTCTCAGTGCATGGCGGTGCAGCGGAAACTTCAGGGCTGTGCGGGCTCCGGCTGGTTCTCCTCCTCTTCCGCCGCCTGGTGCCTGTCTGGCTCCTCCCTCGCCGCCCCCCCTTCCACCTGCCCGCCAGCCCGCCGCTTCCCATGCTCTTCCCATGCTCCCATGCCCATGCTCTGTGCCTCTGTCTGAGCGCGTGCAGAGCACCCGCCACCTGCCCGGCCCCACCGCCCCACCAGACACCTACCTGCAGGTGCCCTGCTTGGGGGGGGAAGGGAGGGAGGGGGTCGGCCTGTGCGCACCCTGGCCAGTGAGGGAAGTGTGCGGCGAGGAGCTGGGAAAGCCTCCCCCCACCCCCATCGATGGTGTCCCACTTTAGGAAAGTAGAAATCTGGTCACCTTACTCAAACTGCACAATGGGTGGCAAATTAATTTGATGAAGATGATGATCCATTCAGCTGTATCTGACTCTTGGTGATTCTATAGGCCAGTGATGTGTAACCCATTTGACCTCATGTACAGAAAGCCATAATGCAATGTGTGCACAACACCCCCCTTTCGTCCCATCCCCCTGTGCATGCATGCATGACATACACACATACCCCGTGCCCTGTTTTGGGCCTAGCAAGCCTCCCTGAAGCCTTCTTCAGGGAGGCTTGGGCCACGGAGAGGGGTGCACCTCCTGTGCCTCATTTTGGGCATAGCAGGCCTCCCTGAAGCCTCCTGGGACCAAAAACAAGGTGTGGGGGGAATGCCGCCTCTGCTCCCCCTCGCCTCCATGCATACATGCATTACCCCCTCCCCCCGGTCTCCCACATGCATGGCAGAGCCCTGAAAATCAGCTGACTGGCAGGAGGCATGCACGCATGCAGCTCATGTGCCCACAGAGAGGGCTCCACGTGCCACCTGTGGCACGCACGCCATAGGTTTGCCATCACGGCTATAGGCCGTGTCTTTCCACATCTTCCAATGCTGCATTACTTCTTTAAGTTGCTCAATGCTCTGCTTGCATCAGCCTTGACAATATCTAGCCATCATGTTCTTTGTTGGCCTGGTTTCCTTTCATTGCTATGTCTTCCAAGCGTAATTGCTTTCTCCAGTAAATTCTCTTACATGACATGGCCAAAGTAAGTGAGAGAGTTTTGTGATTTGTGCCCCAGTATTTGCTTGTTAGTCACCTTTGCTGTCCAAGGACAAATAAATGTTAATAATAATAACGGAACTGCAAAAAACTGCGCTACTTGGAACATCTTACATTCTACGAAGATACTTGGTAGATACCTAGGATGCTGGCAGCAAACTGTATCAACCATTAGCACCAGTCAATAGTATTTGTAATATGCATTTTTAAATGTTCAGTTGGCTGAGTTTCATGTTTTATGAATAAAGTAAATAATAATAATAATAATAATAATAATAATAATAATAATAATAATAATAATAGAAAATACCAGTCAATTGTATTTGTAATGCACTTTAAATGTTCAGTTGGCTGAGTTTCAAGTTTAATGAATAAAGTTAATAATAATAATAATAATAATAATAATAATAATAATAATAATAATAATAATAATAATAATAATAATAATAATAATAATAATAATAATAATAATATGACTCTACAAAAAAACCACCCTACTTGGGACAGCTTATATCCTGCGGCGTTACCTTAACAGTTCCTAGGTCCTTGGTTAGGACTCAGGCTGTTGAGCTACCAACCAACCCCAAAGGCTGTGAATCTCACCAAAGATTAACCACAGAATAATAATAATAATAATCGACCACTTAATCAGTGGGTGCAGCAAAATTTCACAAACTGACTACCTACAACGCCATGACCATGTTGCTAAGATTATTCACTGGAAATTGTGCCAAAAGTTTGGATTTGACTACAGCAAAAACCACTGGGACCATCAGGCTGAGAAAGTTTTAGAGAATGAGAAAGTCAAGATCTTGTGGGACTTCAGAATTCAGACTGACAGGCACTTGGCCTACAATACACCTGACATAACAGTAGTTGAAAAGAAAAAAGTATGGTTCATTGACATTGCAATACCTGGTGATGCACAAATTGAAAATAAGCAACAAGAAAAAATCACAATTGCAAGTTGAAGTTGAGCGAATGTGGAAGAGAAAGTTGTGTGTTGTCCCGATTGTAATTGGAGCCCTTGGAGCAATACCTAAAGGGCTACCTCGCTATTTAGAAATTATAAATTTACCGGACTTGAACATTCTGACTCTACAAAGGGCCACCCTGCTTGGAACAGCTTATATCCTCCGACGTTACCCTAACAGTTCCTAGGTCCTTGGTTAGGACTCGAGCTGTTGAGCTACCAACCAGCCCCAAAGGCTGTGAATCTCACCAAAGATTAACCTCACAACAACAACAACAACAACAATAATAATAATTCATCATCATCACGAACACAACATGTCAGATACCACAGTTATCAAAAACCGAAGCGTACAATTTATTGACATCACCGTACCAGGAGATGCCAGAGTCGAAGAAAAAGAACTGGAAAAATAATATCACAAAATATTTGATGATCTGGCCATCCGAAACTATGCAATTACGTATGAAACATGTAACAGTGATACCCACTGTCATCGGGGGAACTTGGCACCATGTCCAAGAATTTTACAAAATACATCAAGAAATTGCAGCTTCCTGCAACAACACCAATGGAACTGCAACATTTGCGGGATCGGATCCTGCCCCATACATCCTCACGGCTGATTCGCTCCCACAGAGAGGGACTTCTCCGGGTGCCGTCCACTAGACTTTGTCAGCGGGCGACTCCCAGGGGAAGGGCCTTCTCTGTGGCGGGCCCAGCCCTCTGGAACGACCTTTCCCCCGACATTAGAACAACCACGGACCTCCGCTCCTTCCGTCAAAAATTAAAAACACACTTTTTCTGCTTGGCCGACCTAGGGTAGTCTCTTCTTATGGTTTAGGGGATTTTAGTAAATTTTAGTAAAGTTAAATTGGGGGATTTTAGCGCAGGGATTAACTTATTTAATTTGCCATTTATCTAAATTATTTATGTATATTTATTGTATTTTTAATTTCCCTGTGCACCGCTCCGAGTCCCCTTGGGGAGAGGAAGCGGTCTATAAATTAAATTATTATTATTATTATTATTATTATAAAACTGCAGTACTCGGAACATCGTACATTTTAGGAGGATACTTGGTTGATACCTTAGACACTGGCAGCAACCAGTATCAACCATCAGCACCATATTTGTGACACATTTTTAATGTTCAGTTGACTGAGTTTTCTGTTTAATGAATAAAACAACAACAACAACAATCATCATCATCATCATCATTGGTAGATTATTGATTAGGTAGATAGGACTAGTGAACTATTCTTTAACTATTGGCAAATGCAGTATGACATCACCCAATGGGTAGGTTGGACTGATAGGGTTGCCTAATTGGCTATTGACTCCGTGGAGTTATTCTCCTGTGCAGGATTTTATTGCATCTCCTTTAACTTTTTAGTTGTGTTCTGTGAGTATTCTGTTTTTAATATATAGTTTGTAACCTATTTTCCCCCCACAAATTGTCAATTTAACCTCGCAAATTGCTTAAATTGAGAAGAAGAACAGAGCCACATACCTCCCATTGTTTCTGCCTGCCCAGCAGGTCTAGTAGAGACATCATGCTCTGGGTCTTCTCCAATGCATAATGATAGCTTGTTAAACTTTGGAGATATGCCTTCTCAGTGGCAGCACCTGCTGTATGGAACAGCACCTCAATGGAGATGGCCACAATCCTATTAGTCATTAGCAAGGCATTGAAGACCTGGCTAGTCCCCCAGGGATTTGGGTCAGGCATTGGATGAACGTTGCTGCTCGTGAGCGGAGCCAATGGTTTCCTTGGTGCTGGGTGTTGTTTGGTGGTATTAGAATGGAATGGAGCGGAGTAGAGTAGAGTAGAATATAGACTAGACTAGACTAGACTAGACTAGACTAGACTAGACTAGACTAGAATAGAAGAGTTGGAAGGGACTTTGGAGATCTTCTAGTCCAACCCCCTACTCAGGCAGGAAACCCCCTACTCAGGCAGGAAACCGAGAAATGGTTGTCCAACATCATTTTAAAAACTTCCAGTGTTGGAGCATTCACAATTTCTGGAGGCAAGCTGTTCCACTGGTTAATTGTTCTAACTGTCAGGAAATTTCTCCTCTGTTCTAAGTTGCTTCTCCCCTTGATTAGTTTCCACCCGTTGCTTCTAGTCCTACCCTCAGGTACTTTGGAGAATAGTTTGACTCTCTCTTCTTTGTGGCAACCCCTGAGATATTGGAACACTGCTATCATGTCTCCCCTAGTCCTTCTTTTCATTAAACTACCCGGTTCCTGCAACCGTTCTTCATATATTTTAGTCTCCAGTGCCCTAATCCTCTTTGTTGCTCTTCTCTGCACTCTTTCTAGAGTCTCCACATCTTTTCTACATCGTGGCGACCAAAACTGAATGCCGTATTCCAAGTGTGGCCTTACCGAGGCCTTGTAAAGTGGTATTAACCCTTCACGTGATCTTGATGCTATCTCTCTGTTTATGCAGCCTAGAACTCTGTTGTGTATTTTTTGTTTTAATCTTGTAAGTTGCCCAACTTCACTTGTGTGAGAGGGAAAGCCCCATAAATCCAACAAACACATCAACAAAAGACCTCTAAGAAAGCAATTCCAGAAAGTTGAGAATAAGTTAACTCTGCTGTTTGCTGCAAAGTAGCTCAGCTCATCTGCAGGGCACCAGGATGGAGAATACCATTATAACCCTGAAAAAGAATACAGAATTGTATTTATGAATAGGAAGACTCGGGACAAAGGGTAGGCAGTGATGACTAGAATCTCATTGAGTTCAGCCATTCCATAGCTCTCCCGTTTGTTAATCATTTCCAATGCTCCTGGAAGCCAACATTCAAGCTCTCTACATTATATTCATTATCTGTGAATCTCAACTGCTTTAAGTGTGGCCTTTTCTGAAACTGACAGTCTATAGCTGAGAGAGACAGAGAGACAGAAAAAGAGAGAGACAGATAAAGAGAGAGATGGAGAGAGAGAGACAGAGACAAACAGAGACAGAGAGAGACAGAGACAGACAAACACAGAGAGAGAGTCAGAGAGATGGAGAGAGAGAGACAGAGAAAAACAGAGAGACACAGAGAGAAACAGAGACAAACAGAGAGACAGAGAGACAGACAGAGAGAGACAGAGACAATCAGAGAGAGAGAGAGAGTCAGAGAGACAGAGAGAGACACAGACAGACAGAGACAGAGAGAGGCAGACAGACAAAGACACAGTGACTGACAGAGAGGGAGACAGAGAGGGAGACAGAGAGAAACAGTCAGAGAGAGACAGAGAGAGAGACAGACAAAGAGAGAGACAGAGAAAGACAGAGACAGACAGACAGACCTGCCCTAGGCAGAGAGAGACAAAGAGAGAGAGAGACAGACAGAGACAGAGACACAGAGAGAGAGAGACTGAGAGAGCGACAGACACACAGAGAGAAAGACAGACAGACAGAGAGGGAGAGAAAGATACACAGAGAGAGAGGGACAGACAGAGAGAGAGATAGTCAAAGAAACAGACAGACAGACAGACAGACAGACAGATCTGCCCTATCAGGAAATATAGTGAAAAATTCCTTTCTCTATTTTCTATTCACCATTATGATGGATACTTTTCAGGTAAATCTCTTTTCAGTCCCTTTGCACAAATCACTGCAGATTTATTCATTTGCAAATGGGGAACGTTTCGACCAGATATCCACGGAAGTTATTATACTACACTGTTACTATTCCCTATTGAATTGGAGGCTTCCTAAATTTTGGCAGCACCCTCAATGTAACCCGGACTCGGCTGCCTCTCCGGGAGGTGCAAAATAAAAAAGGCTTCTTTGTTTGAAGGACGGCATCTCTGCAGGGATGGACAAAATGGGATTTAAACATAGTGATTTCCTTCTAAAGCCCAGCTTCTTCCTGAGTGGCTTTTCTCCGGGATTATAGCTGAAATCAATGTGGACTATTTGCCCAGCAAACTTCATAAGGGCACTTCCTTACCGGAGGTGGCATTTTCATATCAGTCATAGAAACAGAGCCTCCAGCCTCCTGCAGTTATTAAAGATCATTTGACCTTCTTTTTATTCCAAACAAAGAACCTGTCCAAAGCAACAATAAGGCTGGGCTACAGGTCTTTTCGGCTTTACTTCGGTAAAATGCTCAGAGAAGTCTCTTTCTCAACAGACACACACACACACACACACACACACACACACACACTACAGGTAGTTCTCGATTTACAACAGGACAATTCATCAGTGGAACAGAAGTTGCTTCCAGAAGTTGTGAATGCCCCAACACTGCAAGTCTTCAAGAAGATGTTGGATAACCATTTGTCTGAAATGGTATAATCCAGTGATGGCTAACCTTTTTTGGCTCGCGTGCCAAAAGCAGGGGGAGCGTAGGGGGGTCGTGCGTTAGCTACCTTCGAGACCGTCTTCTACCCCATACATCCCTTCAACCGACTCGCTCCCAGGGAGAGGGTCTTCTCTGGGTGCCGTCGACCGGACAATGCCGGTTGGCGGCTCCCAGGGGAAGGGCCTTCTCTGTGGTGGGCCCTACCCTCTGGAATGGCCTACCTCCCGACCTCCGTTCCATCACAGACCTCCGCTTGTTTCGCCGGCACCTAAACACTTATTATTTTCATCTGGCCGGCCTAACATGATCTACTCCACACCCATTATTTTATAACAAATCAAAATTGTAATTTGGGTTTTAAATTTAAACTTATTTTAAGCAGGGTATTGATTTAATTTAGTTATTATATTAATAATATTTTGTATTTATGTATAATTGATTTTAAATCTCTGTTCGCCGCCCCGAGTCCCTTTATGGTGAGATGGGTGCGGGTTATAAATGTGAAAAATAAATAAATAAATAAATAAATAATGCTATGTGCATAACTCCCTGCATATTTGCTTGCTTTTTTCTCCCTCCCCAGGCTCCAGAGGTTTTCTAGGAGCCCGGGGAGGATGAAAACAGCCTGCCCCTCCCACCTCCAGAGGCTTCAGGAGCTTCCCTGAAGCCTCCAGAGGGTGAAAAACGGCCTCAAAAGAAGGCCTAAATCAACTGGCCAGCGCACACATGCATGCTAGTGCTGACAGGGCAACGCCTCGCGTGCCCTAAGAAATGGTTCCGCGTGCCACCTGTGGCACCCGTGCGATAGGTTCGCCATCATGAGTACAGGGCTTCCTGCCTAGGCAGGGGGTTGGACTAGAAGACCTCCAAGGTCCCTTCCAACTCTGCTATTGTATTGTATTGTATTAACAGTTCATTTAGTGAACTGAAAGCAGAGGTGGGATTAACTTCCCTTCCCTACCGGTTCGCAAATGTGAGCGCGCAATGCACACCACCTTCTGCGCATGCGCCAGTGGTGTGTCATGGCTGCTACGGCCCAGTACGGGTAGTAGCCGGAAGCAGCAGCCACCATACCGGTACGGTGTCTCATTTGGCCCACCCGCCTGCTTGCGTTCCTAACCTATTTTTAAAGCCACTGGGCCAATTGTGCATGCGTGCATAGTCTGTGGCACCTGCATGGCCTCTGACAAGCAGCTGGGTGTCCCAGGGCTGGTGGAGTGTGCATGCGTGCGCAGCAGGCATGCACAACCAGGATGCCCTGCGCCATGTGCAGCGTACCAGTAGCGATGGGGAGATGAACCCACCACTGGCATGCGCAGTGCTCGCGCATTATATTGGGGTGGGCGGGCAGAGTCTCCTGCAACCGCCGCTACCAGTTCGCCGGAACCTGAGAGAACCGGCTGAATACCACCTCTGGTATCAAAGTTACAACGGCACTAAAAAAGAATGACTTATGACCATTTTACCCAGCTACAACCGTTGCAGCGTCCTCATGGCTATGTGTTCAAAATTCAGACACTTGGCAACTGGCTCATATTTATGACAGCTGCTGTGTCCCAGGGTCATGGGATCCCCTTTTGCAAGCAAAGTCAAACAGGGAAGCCAGATTCACTTAACAAGCAGGTTATGGGATCTCACACGAGAGATCTAATTAATATGTGGCTGCAAAGATCTGCAGTCTCAGCACTGAAATAGCATTATTGTAAATTGTACATGTAAAGTATAACCAACCTTGCTCATTATTAAGCAATGTTTTCCACAACATTAACATCAATTAGGAGTTGAACCATAGGTATTTTATCCCTTCTCTGTGGAAGAATTAGCCTCATTGAAAATCTACAGCTGAGATTTAAAAGTACCTGTTCTTTTGTCTTTAAAGCTCAAAGGCTCCTTTCTGTGAGAGATAGGAGTAACTTTGGTTCATTTCAAATGCAACTGAGTAGTCCCACTTGGTGCTTTTGTCAATCAATCAATCAAATGTTTATTTGTATACCGCTCCCTCTCCCCGAAGGGACTTGGGGCGGTGCACAGGGAATATAATAATAATACTAATACTAATACTAATAATATTTTATTTATAAACCGCCTCCTCTCCCCAAAGGGACTCAGAGCGGTGCACAGGGAAATTAAAAAACCAATATTGAATACATGAATAGATAAATAGATAAAATACAAATTAAACAAAATTATCCCTGCGCTAAAATCCCCTGTATTAAAATTATACTAAAAACCCCTAAAACCCTATTAAAAGACGGAAGACTAACCTAGGCCGGCCAAGCAGAAGAAGTGTGTTTTCAGTTTTTGACGGAAGGAGCGGAGGTCTGGAGGTTTATAAAACATAAAAACATACAACAATATAAATATCTAAAATCAAATTAAATTACAATAACCCTGCGCTAAAACCTAAAGACCTAAAACACTAAACCCCCTAAAAAACCCAATTAAAACTTTAAATATACAGACTGGAGGTATAAAAGATAGATTAGGCCAGGCCGGCCTGTTGGAAGAAATACGTTTTGAGCTTTCGGCAGAAGGAGCGGAGGTCCGGAGTTGTTCTGAGGTCGGGGGGTAGGTCGTTCCATAGGATAGGGCCTTCTCTGTCCCCTGGGAGTCGCCCGCTGGCATTGCCTAGTGGACGGCACCCGGAGAAGTCCCTCTCTGTGCGAGCGAATCGGTCGAAGCGATGTATGGGGCAGGATGCAATCTCGCAGATAGCTAGGTCCGGTGCCATGGAGCGCTTTGAAGATGGTAATCAGCACCTTGAAGCGCATCCGAAAGACCACAGGCAGTCAATGCAGCTCGCGCAGCAGCGGTGTTATGTGGGAGTGCCTGGGACTCCCAGAATTGCCCGCGTGGCCGGCAATTGTAAAAGGTTAGTACATCTAGATCTATACCTAGAGGATCCTTTAGTATCTTGCTTTAATATAAACCTAGCTATTCATATCCTGTTTCCCTGAAAATAAGATCTCCCCGGATAATAAGCCCAATCGGACTTTTGAGTGTATGTGCTAAAATAAACCCTCCCTCAAAAATAAGCCCTCCCCCAAAAATATTGCAACATAGCAGCAGCCATGAGGGGACCACGCTCGCTGCCTCCTGCATCTCAAAAATAATAAGACCTCCCAAAAAATAAGGCCAAGAGCTTATTTCGTGGGTCAAAAGAAAACAAGACCCTGTCTTATTTTTGGGGAAACAAGGTAACGTACCAACAGTAGTAATTTACTTAACTGAGGCAAGAAAGGTCATAAAATGGGCCAAAACTCACTTACAATGCAATAGCAGAGTTGGAAGGGACTTTGGAGGTCATCTAGTCCAACTCTCTGCCTAGGCAGGAAGCCCTATACCATTTCAGACAAATGGCTATCTGACATCTTCTTGAAGACTTGCAGTGTTGGGGATTCACAACTTCTGAAGATAAGCTGTTCCACTGATTAATTGTCCTAACTGATTAATTGATTCCTAATTGACCAGTCCTGATTAATTGATTAATTGATGAATTAATTCCACTGATTAATTGTCCTAACTTAATATCTCGCTTAACAACAGAAGTGTTGGGCTCAATTGTGGTCGTAAGTTGAGGACTACTTCCACACACACCTACATACGTTTTACCCATAATACTAATCTTAAAAGGCATTTTTTTCGTATGCAAGTATTCTCTCATGTCATGCCATGTCATATCATATCATATCATACTATTACCTTCCCACCAAAGGTGGTTCCTATTTTTCTACTTGCATTTTTACATGCTTTTGAACTGCTAGGTTGGCACAGAAGCTGGGACAAGTAACAGGAGCTCACTCCGTTACGCGGCGCTAGGGATTCGAACCGCTGAACTGCCGACCTTTCTGATCGACAAGCTCAGCATCTTAGCCATTGAGCCACCCTTTAGAACTCTTCTTATGCATTCAAAAAAGCGACAAAGGTAGTAAGTATGAGCATTTATATGTTCCAATATCATCAGCACCATTGGTATATTTGGCATTTGTCAGGGAATTGGATCTATATTCAAATAGATTTGTTTGGGCTTATAATTTTGGTACAGTCCATGCTGACATACTCCAAATATTAGACAAAAGGACAGATGCCAGATGAAGAGCAGGATGGCTTTGCCCTTTGAAAGTTGAACAGCTCCAGTTCAGTTCTTATTTATAAATAAATAAATGTGCTCCATTATATTTAATTGGTCTCACTCCCAAGCAGCTAGACACAGGATTTGCAGCCGAAATTGATTGCTACACTAATTAAATAAAGTACTGCTTCCAGCTGCATAACAACTGGCAATGCGTAGCTATCAAGAAATTATCATAACAGATTTGTTTTATTATTTAATCGAATTAATTATTATTCTAATTGCTTTAGCTATTTTGTGAAACACAGATGCTCCTAAAACAGTGGAAATAGTTATTAGGGGCATTTTCTTCTCCTCCTTCTCCTTCTCCTCCTTCCTTCCCCCTTTTAATGAGTCTCTTCCTTAACTTGGTAATATGAAGCTACTGACTCAATTTTGTTCTTTCACTTCTGGAACTGTTACTGTTGCTGGAATAAAGAAACCCAAAATCAAAATCATACATCCAAAATCAAAATCAAAATCATACATCCCTGCGGCTGATCCGCTCCCACAGAGAGGGACTTCTCTGGGTGCCGTCCACTAGGCTATGCCAGCGGGTGACGCCCAGGGAAAGGGCCTTCTCTGTGGCGGGCCCGACCCTCTGGAAGGACCTTCCCCCCGAAATTAGAACAACTACAGACCTCCACTCCTTCCGTCAAAAATTAAAAACGCACTTTTTCTGCTTGGCCGGCCTAGGATAGTCAACTGTTTAGGGTTTTTATGATTAATTTTTAGTTTTAAATAATGGGTTTTTAGCGCAGGGTAAGTTTAATCTTATTTTATATTGTATTATATCGTGATTTTATATGTATTTTAAATTCCCTGTGCCCCGCCTCTAGTCCCTTCGGGGAGAGAGAGCGGGTTATAAATTATTATTATTATTATTATTATTGTTGTTGTTATTGTTATTGTTATTGTTATTGTTATTATTTAAAAAAGGGCTGTGAAAATATCTACAGACCCCTCGCATCCTGGGCATAAACTGTTTCAACTTCTACCCTCAAAAGGAAGCTATAGGGCACTGCACATTTTTTCCCTCAAATGCCATCACTCTGCTAAACAAATAATTCCCTCGACACTGTCAAACTATTTACTAAGTCTGCATTACTATTATTATCTCATGGTTCCTATCACCCATCTCCTCCCACTTATGTCTGTATGACTGTAACTTTGTGCTTGTATCTTTACGATTTATATTGATTGTTCCCTAATATGATTTGATTGCATATCTGTACCCTATGAATATCATTAAGTGTTGTACCTTACGATTCTTGATAAATGTATCTTTCCTTTTATGTACACTGAGAGCCTCTGCACCAAAGACAAATTCCTTGTGTGTCCAATCACAATTGGCCAATAAAGAATTCTATTCTATTCCATTCCATTCCATTTTCTGTTCTGTTCTGTTCTGGTCCGGTCTGTTTCATTCCATATTCTATTCTATTCCATTCCATTCCAATCCATTCCATATTCCATTCCATTGCAATCCATTCCATATTCTATTCCATTCCAATCCATTCCATATTCTATTCTCTTCTATTCCAATCAAATCCATTCCATATTCTATTCTATTCCATTCCAATCCAATCCATTCCATATTCTATTCTATTCCATTCCAATCCAATCCATCCAATCCATTCCATATTTTATTCCATTCCATTCCATTGCAATCAATTCCATATTCTATTCCATTCCACTCCATATTCCATTCCCTTCCCTTCCCTTCTCTCTTCCATTCCCTTCTCTCTTCCATTCCATTCTGTTCCATTCCATTCTCTCTTCCATTCCGTTCCATTCCATTCTATGCCATGCCATGCCATGCCATTCTATTCTATGCTCCATTCATCATAGGATTCTCCACAGAGCCTCATTCAATTCTACGGCATCTCAAAATCGCAAGGAAGAAAGGAACTTGATGTGAGATTTTTCATGCTGACCGGAGAAAGTCTTTTGAGGAGAACTTCTCCAGCGCTTTATCTTTAATGAGGACCATGGTAACTTGTGTGGGAAGGACTGCATAATAAGGCTCGCAGGTGGTTTGCCAAAGGAACATTCAGAAAGGGGAAAGAAGGTTTCTTGATGAAAGGAAGACGGGGAATTTCTGCAGGCAAACGACACAAAGCAACCTCTGGAATCTGGTGTCTGTGGGATGGGGGGGGGGGGGTTGGACAGCAGGAGCATCCTGAACTCCTGAAAGAGAAGAAAAGGAGCTTCAAAAGGAACAAGAGTGACAGCATATCTAATGGAAACATACTGGATATTCTCACTTTGGGTTGCAACATGGCCTGCATTGCAAACCTTTCTACTTTGACAAACATGTCTGTGCTAGGCTTCATTCAGAGGGAATCTGGGAACCTGGAGGAAATTGTTTGTATTTGTGTGTTGCCTCAGGAGAGAAATAATCTTCTGGACAAATTGCATTGATGATAATATAGAATGAAAAAGGCTGGAAGTCAATCCAGGCCTTCATCATTCACCTTACTACAAGGCTGTTCGCTATTTAGTTTTGGGATAATGAAAATAGGGAAGACTTCACTATATAAGTTATATACAGTTATCTCAAATGGTAAATAGAACATTATTTTGCTTTTACTGATACTACTTGTTGGAGGAGTCAGTCTGTCACCATTAAGGAGATTTACAAGGACCCTCCCATCAGAAGAAAACAGCAGAAGGTTTTGGTAAAATTGATGACACTTCTTTGCAGAGATTTACACAGCTTGTACTTATTTAAAAAAAACCCAAAAAATGAATGTGGAAGCTAAACAAAGACTTAAGAATTAAGACAGTCTCCAAAAGAAGGATAGTAGAATTTCTGATGGACCATCTCAGCACATCCTCTTCTGAACACACTAATCTCTAGGCGTAATGCAGTGGTGGGTTACGACCAATACGCCCTGCGCGTACTGGTGCCTGCCAGGAGCACCAGGTACTGTTCCAGTATGGTGCTCCAGAGGGCTCACCCATCTGCCCTCGCTCCTTACTGGTATTTGAAGTTTTCAGGGCTTCCACGCAGGCGCACGGAGCACACGGCGCCTGCGTGACACTCCACGGAGCAGCTGGAGCATCGCAGGTAGTAAGTACACATGCACGCGATGTGTACATGTGCTGTGCACATTCATGTAGTGGGTGCTCAGCCCCGTTGCACCGTACCAGTTACAACAGGATCCAGAACCCATCACTGCCATAATGGTATGCGGGATGAGTTTAGGAGAGAGGGGAGAGAGGTGTAGACAGGTCAACAGAGAAGAGGCAGCTGAGTCCTCAAAAGCAAAAGGACATAGCATAGGTATCTGAAGGGACCCTCCCTAGTTTTTGGGGGGCTATAAAGATGAGAGATGTACTTTCAGACTTACTGAACTTTCTCACTCTGAATTATTTTGAGGAGGGCTTCAAACCATGAATCCTGAAAAAAAAACCAGCCAAAATGAGTAGAGATAATTAGGAACAAACCACTTCACTATTTATAAACTACTAGCTGTTAACCTGGCATTTGATTATCCTGATCTTGTATTAGATATTCACAAATGTCTTGGAATCCTAGTGGACAACCATTTAAATATGAGCCAGCAGTGTGCAGCAGCTGCCAAAAAAGCCAACACAGTTCTAGGCTGCATAAACAGAGGGATAGAATCTAGATCACGTGAAGTGTTAATGCCACTGTATAGTGCCTTGGTAAGGCCACACTTGGAATACTGCATACAGTTTTGGTCGCCACGATGTAGAAAAGACGTGGAGACTCTGGAAAGAGTGCAGAGAAGGGCAACCACGATGATTAGGGGACTGGAGACTAAGACATATGAAGAACGGCTGCAGGAGCTGGGTATGTCTAGCTTGATGAAGAGAAGGACTAGGGGAGACATGATAGCAGTGTTCCGATATCTCAGAGGGTGCCACAAAGAAGAGGGAATCAAACTATTCTCCAAGGCACCTGGGGGCAGGACAAGAAGCAACGGGTCGAAACTAATCAAGGAGAGAAGCAACTTAGAACTAAGGAGAAATTTCCTGACAGTAAGAACAATTAACCTCTGGAACAGCTTGCCTCCAGAAGTTGTGAATGCCCCAACCCTGAAGGCTTTAAAAAGATGTTAGATAGCTATTTGTCTGAAATGGTATAAGGTTCCTGCCCACGCAGGGGGTTGGACTAGAAGACCTACAAGGTCCCTTCCAACTCTGCTATTGTATTGTATTGTATTGTAAAATGTAATTTCTAATGTTGGATTTCCCCCCTTGTGGAGTACTGTGAAGCCGTTACCATGGCAACTCCACTGTGCTGTATAGAAGCCATTTTAAGGCAGTACAGTAGAAGCCATTTAAGGCAATATCTTAATAGAACACCTCCCCAAGGGGTGTTAAGGGTGCCTTACCTCCATAGTATTTGTTTCCAGAGAAGTTTGGGTAGCCCAGTGCTTCTCAAATAGTGGGGCGCGCCCCCCATGGGGGGCGCGGGGCTCCATAAAGGGGGGCACGTTTGACTGCGCATGCTCCTCCCTTTCGAGGAGAACAGACCCGATTGGATAGACATGATGCTCTATCCTGATTAGCCAAACCCGCCCGTGTGACTTTTAGACCCGGATGATACTATTTACAGTCGCGCGGGCGGGCGCGAAATGTTTTCTTCTTCCTAGGGGGGCATGACAGAAAATAATTGAGAAGCACTGGGGTAGCCCAACATCTCCACATTTGGCTGGTACTGGTGAGAATTGATAGTTGTTTGAAAAGTTCAGGTTACAAACAGATTTATTATACAGATAATTTTACTCAATGGATGAGAAGTGAAGCGCTTCAAAGGAAAAAAAAAACCAGAAAGTCCAGTTGCCTCTTGAAAAAGCACCTTTGGGATTATGCCTTTAAGATTACAACTACAATGTTCACTATGCAAATACAGCTGTGAAATATTTAGCTGAGCTAGTGAATTGCACTGCCTGACTTCAACATTGATGTATGATATTGCAATGACAGAGAGACCAATTTGAGAGGGTATCACTTAAGCATCTGGTGGGCAGTTTTTGATGCAACATAGAAATAAATGTCACACAATAATCAAACTTCCTTTTGAATGGCTACTTTTTCTTCGTTTTAGAACCGTGTTTCTCAGACTTGGCAACTTTGAGATGTGTGAACTTCAACTCCCAGAATTCCCTAGCCAGCCAGCCAGCCAGCCATTTAAATCCACACATCTTAAAGTTGCCAAGTTTGAGAAATACTGCTTTGAAATAATAGGAAATCCCAGGTGCAAGATATTAGCAATGTTCCATCTGTTAGGTGACATTTTTTTTCTGCGTTATTATTATTGATATCCATCAAATGTAATGTAATCACACAAGTTGTTAGAGTGATGAATTTTTATGGCTTTTTCACTCGTCATTACCTAGAACAAAACACACCGGATCTTACAATAATTGAAATGAAAAGAATTTTTTTTCTTTATACAACAAAAAAGAAAAAAAAAGAAAAATACAAAGCACAGCAATCTAAAATGGGTAGATTATGGATAAAAAAACATCTCAATGGAAAAATGGATAAAACACTTTTTTTTTTGCAAGAGCTAAATATTTCAGCTACATCAGATAATGGATTTACAAAAAAAGCATCTTGCTTTTTAGCATTTTAAGGCATGGAAATTCCTAAGCTTAGTGTAGCTTGAATTCCCAAAGAACATTAATTAAATATATGATACTTTCTGTTTGTTTACATATGTGTTTGTCCTCAATGAATAAAACTCTGTGGAAAATCATTCAGGCTTAGTCCAAGTTAATGATGTCAGACCTGCGGCCATCTTTTCTTTTGGATCTTTGACCTGCCACACTTTCTATTACTTGCTTCTTCTATGCATTTTCTATTGTGGAAAAATGGGAGGGGGGATTGTATGGAGTTAGATAATATGTAGCCATAACTCCCTCTCCCTCTCCCTCTCTCCCCCTCCTCTCTCTTCATCTCCCTCCCTCTCTCCCCCCCTCTCTTTCTCTTTCCATCTCTCCCTCCCTCTCCCGCTCCTCCCTCCCTCTTTCTCTCCCTCCCACTCCCTCCCCCCTCTCTCCCTTTCTCCCTCGCTCCCTCTCTCTCCCTCCCTCTCCCCCTCTCTCTCCATCTCTTTCTCTTTCCATCTCTCTCTCCATTTCTCCCTCCCTCTCTCTCCCTCCCTCTCTCTTCATCTCCCACCCCCTCTCTCCCCCTCTCTCACTTTCTCTTTCCATCTCTCCCTCCCTCCCTCTCCCTCCCTGACTCTCTCTCTCCCTGCCTCTCTCTTCATCTCCCTCCATCTCTCCCCCTCTCTTTCTTTCTCTTTCCATCTCTCTCTCCCTCCCTCTCCATCCCAGCCTCTCTCCCTTCCTCCCCCCTCCCTTTCTCCCTCCCTCCCTCTCTCTCCCTCTCTCTCTCTCTGTCTCTCTCTTTCCATCTCTCTCTCCCTTTCTCCCTCCCTCTCTGTCCCTCCCTCTCTCTTCATCTCACACCCTCTCTCTCCCTCTCTTTCTCTTTCCATCTCTCTCTCCCTCCCCCTCCCTGCCTCTCTCTCTCCCTCCCCCCTCTCTTCCTTTCTTCCTCCCTCCCTCTCCCCCCTCTCTCTTCCTCTCCCTCTCTCCCCCTCCTCTCTTAATCTCCTTCCCTCTCTCCCCCACTCTCTTTCTCTTTCCATCTCTCTCTCCCTCCCGCTTCCTCCCTCTTTCTCTCCCTCCCTCCCCCTCCCCCCTCTCTCCCATTCTCCCTCCCTCTCTCACCATCCCTCTCTCTCCGTCTCTTACTCTTTCCATCTCTCTCTCCATTTCTCCCTCCCTCTCTCTCCCTCCCTCTCTCTTCGTCTCCCACTCCCTCTCTCCCCCTCTCTCACTTTCTCTTTCCATCTCTCCCTCCCTCTCCCTCCCTGCCTCTCTCTCTCCTTGCCTCTCTCTTCATCTCCCTCCATCTCTCCCCCTCTCTTTCTTTCTCTTTCCATCTCTTTCTCTCTCCCTCTCCCTCCCAACCTCTCTCTCCCCCTCCCTCTCTCTCCCCCCTCTCCCTTTCTCCCTCCCTCCCTCTCTCTCCATCCCTCTCCCTCTCTCTCTCTGTCTCTTTCTCTTTCCATCTCTCTCTCCCTTTCTCCCTCCCTCTATCTTCATCTCCCACCCTCTCTCTCCCTCTCTTTCTCTTTCCATCTCTCCCTCCCTCCCTCTCCCTCTCTCTGTCTCTTTCTCTTTCCATCTCTCTCTCCCTTTCTCCCTCCCTCTCTGTCCCTCCCTCTCTCTTCATCTCCCTCCCTCTCCCCCTCTTTCTCTTTCCATCTCTCTCTCCCTCCCTCTCCCTCTCTCTGTCTCTTTCTCTTTCCATTTCTCTCCCCTTTCTCTCACCCTCTCTGTCCCTCCCTCTCTTTTCATCTCCCACCCTCTCTCCCCCTCACTTTCTCTTTCCATCTCCCTCCCTCCCTGCCTCTCTCTCTCCCTCCCTCCCCCTCTCTCCCTTTCTTCCTCCCTCCCTCTCTCCATCCCTCTCTTTCTCTCCCTCTTTCTCTTTCCATCTCTCTCTCCCTTTCTCTCTCCATCACTCTCCCTCCCTCTCCCCCTCTCCTCTCTCTCGTGTGTATGTAAAATATAATCCTCATATAACACTCGGTCAGCAAGCATAACATTGCCTGTCTTCATGCCATTTAGAACTGTATCTCATTCCCTGCCTCTTACACATTGTGCATTTAGTTGGATATTTTTTTTAAAAAAAAATCTTCTCACTTTGTGCTCTATCAGTTTCTATCACTTTTCCCCCCCTCATTCTTGTTAGCCGGGCGGGCACCTCTAAATAAGTATCAGAATCCAGCAAGTGAAGAATCTGACAACGCTTCCTTGGCTGAACAGATGCAAAACAATAGAAATAGCTTTCAAGCTGTCTCAATTCCCCAGAAGAAGACAGACTCGAGAAAAACAGTGCGTTAACTAAGGCCATTGTGTAGAAAATTTTCCCCCTTGCATGTTGAATTTGCTTTCAAACTTTGCTCGCGAAAGCAAAGAGAGTCTCAGGGAGGTGGATGGATGAGGGAATGATGAGTGGGTAGGCAAAGGGAGGTATGTAAATATTCTTTATTCCACTATACTATTATTTATTTGGTAAATTCCGGAACCCTTGGGCTTCTTCTATTTGTTTGTTGATAAGTATGCCTTTTAAACCACTTCAGTCTAAGCAATTTGAAGCATATTATAGAATCAATCATCAGGGCTATATTAAAAGTTCAAGAACTGACGAAGCTTCGTAGATGAGAAGCAAAATGTTTTCAAGGAAAAAAAACCCCTAAGAAGTCCATTTACCTTTTGAAAAGAACCTTTGGGGACAACCATGACCTGGATGATTGAGAATCTCCATAGACAATTTACCTGTACAACACTATTTCAGAGTTTTTTTTAAAAAAAAATAGGGTTGGTCTTCCATGATTACGCATATAGCCCTATAGCATTCCTCTCAATTTGGTTCTTATTTTGGCATCCAATGAGGTGTGTAAGAGCAAAATCATTGACAATAGAATAAGAATAAGAATAGAACAGAAAGGGACCTTGGAGGTCTTCTAGTCCAACCCCCTGCTTAAGCAGGAAAACCTACAGTACTTCAGACAAATGATTACCCAACATCTCCTTAAAAACTTCCAGTGTTGGGGCATTCACATCTTCTGGAGGCAATTTCTGTTCCACTGGTTAATTGTTCTAACTGTCAGGAAATTTCTCCTCAGTTCTAAGTTGCTTCTCTCCTTGATTAGTTTCCACCCATTGCTTCTTGTCCTGCCCCCAGGTGCCTTGGAGAATAGTTTGACTCCCTCTTCTTTGTGGCAACCCCTGAGATATCGGAACACTGTTATCATGTCTCCCCTGGTCCTTCTCTTCATTCAACTAGACATACCCAGTTCCTGCAACCGTTCTTCATATTGTTTTGGCCTCCAGTCCCCTAATCATCTAGGTTGCTCTTCTCTGCACTCTTTCATTCCAAACGGTTTTTTAAATTCCCCTCAGAAAATTAGGACTTCGTACCAAATAAGAGGAGAGTGTGGAAAAAGTTCCATTTGCCAACGTGTTGCTTATGTATTTTTCTCCGAGGGCATAAAATGCAGTTTGTAATTGAAACCTGGTGGGGGTGCTATTTCACTTTAATAATATTTGTGCGTGGCTCTTGCTTAGCGCTTAGTTGAGTGTATTTCACCCTTTAGAGAAGAGAGAAAGGGGCAGAAATAAATATAGGGTGTGTGAGAGAGAGAGAGAGAGAGAGAGAGAAGGGGGAGATAGAGACAAATCAACCCATGTGACACCACCAGTCTACTCTCTCTATGGGGATGATACCGACACGCTACCCCTTTTATACCGACATGTGGCATTCCTAACAGATTCCAAATGGAAAATGAGCTTTTAAGCAGAGATAAAAATTTCATCCTCCCATTTTATAGTTAAACAAAATGAGAAACGTGCTTTTTTGCATTGGCTACACTTCAGCCTAGCTTGGAAACAGCAGGGAGAAAAAATCTATCTGGCATGTTGTCCATTTTATTCATTTGCACACGCAGGAGCTGCCTGTTGTTACAAAATAGATTTTTTTCAGAGACTTAGTTGTCTATTTCTTTTCTTTTTTTCCAGTAGTAATTTTATTAAACGTGACAATTGAAAAGATAAAAATTAGTACAAAATAAAAGAAGAAGAAAGAAAGTGCAGAAAAAATAGCAATTCAAAGTGGAGGGAAAGAAGAATACGGTTTATGGTTTATGGTTTATTTAATTTATATACCGCACCCTTTCCCAAAAGGGACTCGGGGCGGTGCACAGGCAATTTAAAAACATATATAAACAACAATATACAAAATATAAAACCAAATTAAATTAATATCCCTGTGCTAAAAATTTAAATACATTAAAACAATATCCTTAAAACCAATTTAAAACAATTTAACTGCAGATTGTGGGCTAGGTGATGTAAGTTAGGCCAGGCCGGCCTGTTGGAAAAAATAAGTTTTAAGGTTCTGGCGGAAGGAGCGGAGATCCGTGATCGTTCTCAGTTCGGGGGGTAATACAATAAAGAAAAAGGAAAGGAATATATAAAGAAACGTATTCTGTCTTCAAAAGTATAAACGATTTTAATATTTATCACCTCCTTTGAAATACAACAAATAATCCCTTCTTCTGATTTCTTATCTCTTATCTGTCAACTAATCTTTGAAAGCCACTTTATTCAGTCCTTGGCAGCAAAAGTCCTTCAATGATTACCAGATGTGCAACACATCTATTTTAACCTTAATCAAATAAACCAAATTTATGTTTCCTCCTTTCATTTTCAACCATCTTGGTCTTTATTTTCTTCTAATAATATCCTACAGCTTCATGCATTTTAATTTTCTTTTCTTTGTCCCTTCTTGTAAATGTTTTCAAAGCTATAACAAAAAACGTGCTTTGTAAATCCAATATAGGAAAAATATCTAGAACATGCTCTTGATTTCTTATTTGTAAATCTCTTTTAATTATTATTTATGCATCTAATGTTGTATCATTTTCCATATCATTCTTGTAGTCTATCAGTCTGTAGTCTGTGAGATTCTCAGTCGTCCAGGTCATGGCTATCCCAAAGATAGCCAGGTCCCTTGGTGGGAGATGGGATGCGGGATATAAATATGAAAAATAAAAATAAAAATAAAAAAAGATGCCTTTTCAGGAGGCAACTGCACGTCCTTGTTTTTTCTTTTGAAGTTTGAAGTTTATTCGACTTGTATCCCGCACCTATCTCCCAGAAGGGACCCAGGGCGGCGCACAGGAAATTAAAACAGATATATACATAAATACATAATAAATATCATAAAACCAATTAAATTAAGAAATTTTGAAGATGTTTAGCTTCTCATCCAAGAAGCAAAAGGTCTTCAAAAGAAAAGAAAACAAAACAAGAAAGTCCAGTTGCCTCCTGAAAAGACACCTTTGCAACTTGTAGTTTACTGTATCATTTTAAAATTCACTTTCAAATCAATCTCAATCATCTCGTAAAACTTGTTGCTCTTCCATAATATATTTTAAACACAGTCTATATACAGATACAGGCACTCTTAAAATTAACTTTTGTATTCATTGTTCACAAACATGCTCCAGTACATCAATTGTTAAATATTTTGTTTCTTTCTGTATTAGTAGGTCAAATTTAAGTGTTCTTGTTTAATTATAATCTTTAGTTCCTTCTTGCTCCCTCTAGTGGCCAACCTTCAAAGTTCTATCCTATCAATTTTTTTTTAAAGAATTCAAACCAATAGTATTTTCCCACAGGAAGGTTTTTTATAATAATGAATTTCAAAGTATTCTTTCAAATCCATCTTTATCTTTGTCTACTTGTAACTTTCCAAAATCAATGTTCTAATATATATTATGTTATATTATATTGTATTATATTAATTATATTATATTATATTATATTATATTATATTATATTATATTATATTATATTATATTATATTATATTATATTATATTATATTATATTATATTATATTATATTATATTATATTATATTATATTATATTATATTATATTATATTATATTATATTATATTATATTATATTATATTATATTATATTATATTATATTATATTATATTATATTATATTAATTATATTATATTATATTATATTATATTATATTATATTATATTATATTATATTATATTATATTATATTATATTATATTATATTATATTATATTATATTATATTATATTATATTATATTATATTATATTATATTATATTATATTATATTATATTATATTATTATATTATATTATATTATATTATATTATATTATATTATTATATTATATTATATTATTATATTATATTATATTATATTATATTATATTATATTATATTATATTATATTATATTATATTATATTATATTATATTATATTATATTATATTATATTATATTATATTATATTATATTATATTATATTATATTATATTATATTATATTATATTATATTATATTATATTATATTATATTATATTATATTATATTGTTATTTTTTGTTGTGACACACACACACATATATGTGTGTGTGTATGTATGTATGTGTGTATATATATATATATATATATATATATATATATATATATATATATATATATATATATATATATATATATATATATATATATATATATATATATATATATATATATATATATATATATATATATATATATATATATATATATATGTAGATTTTGGTTTATTCGGGTCTTTTCCCGTGTAAAATTAAACACCTTTAATTTTACACGGGAAAAGACCCGAATAAACCAAAATCTACATACCTATACCCGTGAAAACCTACGAAAACAAATATATATATATATAATTGTTTCACAACAACCTGTTATTATTAGGCCCCAATTAAGGGAGGAGACATACTGTTTCCCTTATTGATCAGCTCATAAAACTAACATATATGTGTGTGTGTGTGTGTGTGTGTGTGTGTGTGTGTGTGTGTGTTAGTTTTATGAGCTGATCAATATCTAAAAAATCACACAACGTAATTCCTGGCTTGCTGTCTAGATGATCTCTGGTGATGAGTCGAAAGGCAGGAAAGGAAACAGTATGTCTCCTCCCTTAATTGGGGCCTAATAACAGGTTGTTGAGAAACAATTACATATATATAAGTATTTACTTTAGTTTATTGTCATTGCACCTTGTACAACAAAATGGAATATAAATGTAAATACATATTGAAAAGTCATGAAAATACTAGCAGCATGCGATCTATCATATGTACAACTGCAACTCAGAGATCATTGGCAAAATAACAATAATAACATCAACTTATATATTCCATATTTCCTCTGGGAGTTCAAGGATCTATGTGGGATTTTCCCAACAATAATTTGGTGAGGTGTAGGCTAGGAAACGATGTCATGAAATCAACCTTTAACTTACATGATCCAAATGGGAAATTGAAATTCAATCTACCCACTTATAATCCAGCAATTTAAACCCTACACTGCACTGGATTTCGTGTTGTTTCTGTTTTAAAACTGACTCCCAAAGAGAAAAGAAATTCAAATCTCATTGCTAAAAGAAAGCTTTATTTGAGGTTGGCAATAGTAAGGCTGTGTAAAGTTTTGATTTGAAGCACTGTGACATGATTTTGATTATAATTCAGTGTATTAAATTCAAATGGCCTAAAATCAGCTTCATATAGGCATTTACTAATTAATTTGGGGTTCTGTCACACTGATCAAATCAAACTTCAAAGCATATCAGTTTGGTTATTCAAACTGACAATTTTAATCATATCCAATCAGTTATATGTCAGACAATAAATAGTTGTATTAATAGAAGAGAATTATTTGTGACTCAGGGTTGAACTGTGGGGTCTTTGGTGTTCTCCAACCTTGATTGCAGATGTTTCCTGCAGATATTTCATTAATCAACTAGGTAACATTATCTGTGTTGGTGATATTACCCAATTGGGTAATGGAACACATGCAAGAAAACCACCAAACTTAGGGAACTCCGAGGACTCTACAATAAATAATTGTTTATTGTTTATACATCCCTTCGGCTGATTCGACTTCTCCGGGTGCCGTCCACTAGGCAATGCCAGCGGGCAACGCCCAGGGGAAGGGCCTTCTCTGTGATGGGCCCGACCCTTTGGAATGACCTCCCCCCTGACATTAGAACGACCACGGACCTCTGCTCCTTCCGCCAGAAACTCAAAACCCACTTGTTTCCTTTAGCCGGCCTGGCCTAATTCCAGACTTCCCGCCCCAGTCTGTAATTTTAAATTATTTATGGGCTTAGTTTTAATTTTTATAAATTTGTACAGAGGATTGTTTAATCTGATTTTAGTTATATGTATTGTTATTGATAATTTTGATAATTTTAATTTATACCTGTACACCGCCCCGAGTCCCTTCGGGGAGAGGGGGCGGTCTAGAAATCGGATTAAATAAATAAATAAATAAATTGTTCGTCGTGTTGTCCCTGTTCTTCCAAATGACATGAAGGGAATTACAGATGAGGGTGTGTTTGTTTGTTCTCTTCCCTTGGTTACTGTTGATTAATCAGGGAAAGGCATTGTGTGCCTGTTCTGTGATTTGTTATTCCTCTATGCAGAGACCTGTCTGCTCTTTTAAAACAAGATCCCAAAAGTTCAAGAGAACTTTTGGAAGCATAAATCTCCTAAGCCTCATCCCTGTTTCTTCAGGTCACTTCAAAGTGAAGAATCAAAGTCATAAAGAGCCAGTCTGGTCTAGTGGTTAAGATACCAATTCAATTCAATTCAATTTATTGCATTTCTAAACCACCCCCTCTCCCCGAAGGGACTCGGAGCGGTGTACAGGAAATTAAGAACATCTAAAAACATAACAATACATAAATATTTAAAACCAAATTAAATAGTTAACCCTGTACTAAAATTTTGTAAAAACGTTTAAAACTGTTCGCATTAAAACCCGATTAAAACAATTTGGACTTCAGACTGGGGCAAGGAGCATGAATTAGGCCAGGCCGGCCTGATGGAAAAAGTGGGTCTTTAATTTTTGGTGGAAGGAGCGGAGGTCTGTAGTAGTTCTAATTTCGGGGGGTAGGTCATTCCAAAGGGTTGGGCCCACCACAGAGAAGGCCCTTCCCCTGGGCATCGCTTGCTGGCATTGCCTAGTGGACGGCACCCAGAGAAGTCCCTCTCTGTGGGAGCGAATCGGCCGAAGGGATGTATGGGGTAGGATACGATCCCGCAAATAACTAGGTCCTGTGCCATGGAGCGCTTTAAAGATGGTAATCAACACCTTGAAGTGCACCCGAAAGGCCACAGGCAGCCAGTGCAGCTCGCGCAGGAGCGGTGTTACGTGGGAGTATCTAGGAGCTCCCAAAATTGCCCGCGCGGCCACATTCTGGACTAGCTGTAGTCTTCGGGTGCACCTCAAGGGGAGCCCCATGTAGAGAGTGTTACAGTAGTCTAGACGGGATGTCACAAGCCCATGAGTGACTGTGCAAAGAGCATCACCAGCAGGGGTGGGCTTCAAAAATTGCAGCAATGGGTTCTCTGACCATTGCTTTGGGGCGTGGTTATGGTGGGCATGGCCTAGTTGACCTCCTGCATCACAGAAAGGAGGGTGGGGCATTTTTCATCCTCCCCAGGGTCTGGAGCAGTGGTGAAATCTAAAAAAAACCTTACTACCGGTTTTGTGGGCATGGCTTGATGGGTGTGGCTTGGTGGGGGTCATGTGACTGTGTAGTCATGAAACTGGGGAATCAAAAAACAGAAACATTTTCTAATCTGGAAGGTTGGACTGTGCTCATTCTTCTATTCGGGTGAAACGGAAGCAGCCCAATAACTCTCGGCAGGAAGAGATCTTAATAAATGATACTATTTCTTTTACAAACATACAAGGTTGTGGTGTTTTTTTTCTTCAGTGTGAGACTTTTATTTTAAATTAAACATCACACCGGTGACGGGGTTGACCTTATATTTTTATTTAATTTTATTTCTTGGGGGGTGGGGGAAACAACCCAGGCAGATGAAAGCTATTGAGATGAATAATTAACAAACGAGTCTTTTGTGTTGAACAGCAATGCATGTAAGCCTCAATGAAGCTATAAGGAATGCTTTTGTAGAACAAGGGGAGACTCAAAGATATGAATAAATCCACCTTTCAAAGAACATGAAGGAGAAACAAGAAAACCACCGATGTATCAAGCTGTGTATTTCAGATGCATGCCCTAGTTAAAGGGAAATTTTGAAGCCTCTGCTTTTATTGACAAATACTACATATTGTAATTCATTTGCTTGCCTTCATTGGTAGGTCAAAATAAAGCTGTAGTTAAAGTTCAATTTTTATTGACAAGGGACATTTAAATAAATAAAACTCACATTTTCCTTCTGAGTATGCTTATAGTTGGGAAACCTGTCGGGCATTTTTCTTTGTGCCCCCAATGATAAGATTTATTTATTTAGTTTATTTATTTAGTTTGTCGAACATGTGCAAGATAACAATGTAATGCTCTCTACATGGGGCTTCCCTTGAGGTGCACCCGAAAGCTGTAGTTAGTCCAGAATGCAGCCGCGCGGGTGATTACGGGAGCGCCCAGACACTCCCACATAACACCAATCCTGCGCGAGCTGCACTGGCTTCCTGTGATCTTTCGGGTGCGCTTCAAGGTTTTGACGACCATCTTTAAAGCGCTCCATGGCTCGGGGCCTAGTTATATGCGAGACCGCCTCCTGCCCCATACATCCCTCAGACCGATACGCTCCCACAGAGAGGGCCTCCTCAGGGTGCCGTTGGCTGGACAGTGCCGACTGGCGACACCCAGGGGAAGAACCTTCTCTGTGGCGGGCCCAGCCCTTTGGAACGACTTACCCCCTGAACTTTGCACCATCTCCGACCTCCGCCTCTTCCGCAAGTGTCTTAAGACACATTTGTTCCATCTAGCCGGCCTAGCGTAACCTCCATTACTGACTTTTAGATAGTTTTAAATATGGGAATTTTAATTTGGTTTTTAGCGCAGGATTTCACTTGAATAAGTTTTTTAAAAATTTATATGTTTTTGTATGTATTTTTAGTATTCCTGTGCGCCGCCCTGAGTCCTTTTGGAGAAGGGCAGGGTATAAATTTAATAAAATAAAATAAAGAATAAATAAATAACAGGTATAAGTATAAACACGGGCATGAACAAAGGAAATGAGTACAAATAAATGGGGACAGTAGGACAGGGACTGAAGGCAAAGCTGGTGTGCTTATGCACACCCCCTTTATGGACCTCTTAGGAATGGGGTGAGATCCATGGAAGACAGTTTGAGATTGAAGCTGTGGGGGTTTGAGGATGTAACAATGGAGTCAGGTAGAGCATTCCAGGCGTTGACCACTCTGTTGCTGAAGTCGTATTTTCTGCAATCGAGTTTGGAATGGTTTACCTTGAGTTTGTATCTATTGTTCTCCCATGTATTATTGAGGTTGAAGCTGAAGTAGTCATTGACAGGTAGGATGTTGTAGCAGATAATTTTGTGTACTATGCTTAGGTCAGACCATAGGTGGTGGAGTTCCAGGTTGTCCAAGGCCAAAATTTCAAGCCTGGTGGAGTAAGGGATTCTATTGTGGGCAGAGGAATGGAGTTGTCTTCAGGTGAAATACCTCTGGACCAGCTCAATTGTATGAATGTCTGATACATAGTGTGGACTCCAGGCAGATGAGCTATATTCAAGAATTGGTCTGGCAAAAGTTTTGTATGCCCAAGTTTGCAATACAATGTTACCAGGGAAGAAGCTTTGCAAGATCAGGTTAACAACTCTTAATGCCTTTTTGGCAATGCTGTTTACAGTGAGCTCTGGGGGCTTAGATCATTTGAGATGAAATTCTGTAATGCAAGTGAGATTTTCTTGTTTCAAGTGAGATTTTCTTGTTTGCTGATTGCCTTATTCCAGAGTTATTGGAGAGGCATACCGGTCATATGAAAGATCTACAAACTGTGTAGACCAGGGGTGGGCAAACTTTGCAACTTTAAGTCTGAAGGACTTCAGTTCCCAGAATTCTCCAGCCAGCTGGCTGGAGAATTCTGGGAGCTGAAGTCCTTCAGACTTAAAGTTGCAAAGTTTGCCCAACCCTGGTGTAGACCATCAAGCAAAGATGATTTAAAACAACAAAAACAATACAATAATGACAATATTTTTTAAAGATACGTTTTAAAAATTTACCATGGCAAGAATTCAGCCTGTGCACATTAGCCATGGCACATCTGATTCTACCCTATTCAAAATAAACTAGAGCTACGCGTACGTTTCACAGACATCCAGTCTAGATATATTAAAAGACTCTGTATGGCGGTGACTTTGAAATACGTTTGAAAACTTGAACTGATCCAAAATGTGGTTGTCAGATGCTGATGTTCTAAATCAGGGCTGTCAAACTCATGGCCTGTGGGCTGGGTGCGTCATGCGCTGGCCACGCCCACGCCCGGTTTAGCAAAGGGGGGAAAAGTTGTGATACGTCATCCGACGACACTGTGATGACACATGTTTGATACCCCTGTTCTAGACAGTTCAGAAAACATGGTACTTGGTTTGCATTATCTACTTTGGTTTCCAGTTGATTTCTTGGCCCACTATTGACAATTAATGAAATCCTAAATTTACAAAATTCAAATGGGATAAGGAAGGACAGAATGCAGAGAAAGGCAGTGAATTCTGTGTGGTCTAAACTAGGAAACCATTGATTTTGGAACAATCAGTGGAAAAATCAGCTTCACAGCTTCTCTGTTGGCATTTGATTCAAAAATCAAACTCCCTGGAGCACCTTAAGGTGAAGTATACTGTTCCAGAGTGGGTTGGGGGGTTTTTTTTGAGTGGGGGTGGAGATGCACAAACACATCCCTTTAGGGATAAAATACATTTAATTTGAGGTTATTAAGTGAATCATTGACAGAGAATTAAATTAAAATGTATACAAAACTGTAGATCACTCAAAATAATAATAATAATAATAATAATAATAATAATAATAATAATAATAATAATAATAATAATAATAATAATAATAATAATAATAATAATAATAATAATAATAATAATAATAATAATAATAATAATAATAATAATAATAATAATAATAAACAACCTTCTCGGCCAAGGAATTAAAGCCAAAGGCAGGATTTTAGAACCTAATGAATGTGCCCACTCTTTTCATTTCATTGCCTAAATATTTCAATTTTAGCTTAACTTTCTAATTTTGCTTCTCTCCACAGGAACATTTGCACTCAAAGGCAATATGCTCACAACAATAAAGCAGTCAGGAGTCATTAAAATCCAAACAAGTCATTTATTAGGGTAATGAGGAATAAAATGTATGTCAAATCAGAAATCAAACGTGGATGCTTATAAAACACTGATTGCAAATTCATCCTGATATTTTAAGCTTATGAGAGTGGTTACTTTCCCCCCCAGGCCAAATGGCCCTTAGAAGCCTTGATGATTTTACCAGAAGTAGAACACTGAGTGCAAATCCAAGTTACTAATTTCATTCATAGAGATTTTTTTTCCCCAAGTTGTCGGTGGTGTCAGATTCTTTTGCACATCTTTCCATCATTCTGAAGCTTTTTTGGCTGTTCACAATCTGTGTGAAGAAATGTGCATGTTTTCCCTTGGGTTTTTATGGAAATGTGAGAAGCTAAGGAGGCTGCAGATGACAAGACAGAAATCTGAACCACAGGAAAGAAGGCGTTCAAACCTATCACCCAACTGGCACATAACTGAGCAAGAATCCCATACTTCTCTTGATGTCATTTCTAAATCCAGTGGAATGAGGACTGTTAGGACAATCAAAAATAACAAGAACAAAAACAGCAACAAAGAAAAATATGTATGCATGGAACTGTTCAAAAAAGTGTAAATGAGACCTTCGGCCGATTCGCTCCCACAGAGAGGGACTTCTCCGGGTGCCGTCCACTAGGCAATGCCAAAGGACGACGCCCAGGGGAAGGGCCTTCTCTGTGATGGGCCCGACCCTTTGGAACGACCTACCCCCGGATATCAGAACTACCATGGACCTCTGCTCCTTCCACCAGAAACTTAAAACTCACCTGTTTCATCAAGCCGGCTTGGCCTAACCTATGCTTCTCGCCCCAATCTGCAATTTAAATTATTTTATTCGGTTTTATGGGTTCAGTTTTAATTTTTATAAATTTGTACAGGGTTATTTAATTTGATTTTAACTTTGTTTGTATTGTCATGTTCTTCGTAGTTTTTAATTTCACCTGTACACCGCCCCGAGTCCCTTCGGGGAGAGGGGGCGGTCTAGAAATCCAATAAAATAAATAAATAAATAAAACTAAGATGTATAGAAAGTATTAATATCCAGCAACTTCTTCCTAAACACCACTAATTAATTGTTGTTTTCATATGTTACAACAATAGCAATAGCACATATACTGCTTTAGAGTGCTTTACAGCTCTCTCTAAGCGGTTTTACAGAGTCAGCCTATTGCCCCCAACAATCTGGGTCCTCATTTCACCCACCTCGGAAGGATGTAAGGCTGAGTCAACCTTGAGCCCAGTGAGATTTGAACTGCCAAATTGCAGTCAGCCGGCAGTCAGCAGAAGTAGCCTGCAGTACTGCACTCTAACCACTGCGCCACTGTGGCTTATAAGGGCCAGTATTGAATGTAATGGGCTATAAAAGTAACATTGAGGAACTAGACTCACAATCAAGACAATGATCAGGTAAGAGAGATTTGAGTGCCAGGCAGAAATGTAATTGGAAAAAAGTGTTTCAGGCTTAAAGTTCTCTAGAAGATAAAAAAGGAAGGAGCCACATTCAGATTTGCAAGATTTTGTTGCTGTAACTTTACAATAAAAGTAGTATTAGCCTTCATAATTTTGGTTTTCTAGTTTGGTCTATTTCAAAGGGCTGATACATCTATTCATGAACTTTCCCCCCCTCTTTCCTTGAAACATTATTTCATTTTTTTTACTCCAGTTCCATGTCAAATTAAATTAAAAGTGGTTTCAGTCAATAAACCTTCCCTCTAGTCAAGCTCAAGTCCAGCCATATGGAAGAGCAGCCGTATGCAATTGGGTTGTCATTGCTGCCTTTTGAAAATGTTGACTTCCCAATTTAACCCTGGTGTTTCCTGAGTGGCCTCGAAACCAAGTACTATCATCGTCAGTTCTACTTAGCTTTTTTTTTTAGTATCAGTTAAAGTTGAAGAAGATATAGATATTTTTTTCTGAAGAAAAATCAGCCTGACTCCTACAGAGAAGACGCCTCATAATTGTTCTTAAAGGCTGCTTGCTCCTGGAGAGGAAAGCTATGGCAAATCTAGACAGAATACTGAAAAGCAGAGACATCTCCCTGCCACCAAAAGTGCATATAGTCAAGGCTATGGTTTTACCAGTTGCAAATTATGACTGTGAAATTTGAACCATAAGAAAGGCTGAGAGCCAAAGAATGGAGGCCTTTGAACTCTGGTGCTGGAGAAGATTCCTGCGAGTCCCTTGGACTGCAAGGTGATCAAACCTGTCAGTCCTAGAGGAGATCAACCCTGACTGCTCTTTAGAAGGCCAGATCCTGAAGAGGAAACTCAAGTACTTTGGCCACAAAATGATAAGGAAGGACTCACTGGAGAAGAGCCTAATGTTGGGAACGATTGAGGGCCAAAGAAGAAGGGGACAACAGAGAAGGAGGTGGCTGGATGGAGTCACCAAAGCAATAAGCGTGAGCTTAAATGGACTCCAGAGGATGGTAAAGGATAGGAAGGCCGGAAGCAGCACTGTCCATGGAGCCATGATGGGTTGGACACAACTTCACTACTAAGAGCTACAAGGGTGTCAACTGATTTGGTAGATGTATTTATCTGAATTTCCAATAGACATTTTTACTGGAATCTAAGAGGCTTTTAACAGGTTCTCATCTGAGCAAACCTAAAAGTAGTAGGATAAAAAATATAGGGCTTCTTAAGAATCGACTGGTTAAATCCTACAAATTGTAGAGCTTACAACAATAGTCAAAACCAAAGATACAGTAAAACCCAAAATCCAGTGCCTTAACCAATGACCTCCAGTCTACGGACCCATGCAATCCCTGGGATTCACTCTCACCCTATCCCCAATGCTTAGGAAGAAATTTGCCACTTATGGTTTTCTGGAAGGCTAAAAGGCTCATGAACCTCCAGGTCCCAGTAGGAAGGAGAGTTCCATACAGTGGTGGTATTCAGCCAGTTCAGACCAGTTCAGGCGAACCGGTAATGGTAACCTGCAGGGGGGCCGCCTGCCTGCCCTGGCGCTATGGTGTCCTATTTAGCCACATTTTCAAAGAGACAAAAGCAACCTAGGAGAAATTTCCTGACAGTGAGGACAATTAACCAGTGGAACAACTTGCTTCCAGAAGTTGTGAATTTATCTGAAGTGGTGTAGGGTTTCCTGCCTAAGCAGGGAGTTGGACTAGAAGACCTCCAAGGTCCCTTCCAACTCTGCTATTCTAATTCTAGACCCAACAAATAAGCCCACTTCTTTTCCAGCCAAGCTCTGTAGACATCTTCTTTTTCAGTATTCCAGGGGCTTTTACCATGGATTTCCATCATTTTTGGTGGTGTCTGATTTTGTTTTTAATGATGTGTTAGGGTTTGCTTGTTTCGTTTTGTTTTGTTTTTTGATATACAAGTTGCTACTCATTTGCTGGTTGTGTTCATATTACATTCATCAGGGTTATTTTTTTTTAAAAAAAGAATATAAAATATTAAAACAGATCAATCACCACATTAGTATTCCTTCACCTGGGTTTACAATCTGGTTTGGCAAAAATCCACTGGCAAGAAGTATTCCTTTGGATGTGATGATGGTCCTATTTAATTTTTATTTTATTTGGTTCTTTGTTATGCAGCGATGCTTCAGCGCTTGGCTGGATGAGGTCCATCAGGCTGAATGACATATTTCTGGTTCCCTCTAAGCAAAGAGCAAATATCATTTTGTTCAAATGGCATTAGGCCATTGCACATAAATTCTTCCTCCTTCCCTTGTCAAGTCTGCTCAGGTCACCAATCTTTCCCTCCCTTCCCCGGCGGTGGGTGCCTTTGCACGCGGCACGATGAAGTTCAATTTAACTTATGAAAATCAACCTGTCTCTTTGGTTTCATTCATCATCATCAACAGAATTCATTCTGGAATCCAAACTTGTTTTCTTATTACTTTGTTATGTTTGGAGGAGGGGAGAGGGATGATGTATGGAGCAGAAAGCAGACAGTGGCAGCGATGTCGGGCCTAGTCGTTTCCTCATAAACATCTGCTGGTACAGGGGAGCCCAGGGGAAAGTAGCAATAGCAGTGATGGCTTTCATAAAAGCTGTACGCAGAAGGGCGCCTGATCTCTTCATTTTGGAATTGGAGATTACTTTCTTAAACAGGATTGTATCATCACAGAGCTACAATAGATTATTAAGATTTAGCCGGGAAAAAGTAGGGCCTAGGACAGTGGTCGTCAACCTGGTCACGAGTGGGCGTTCCAGCTTTCATGGTGGGCGGTAGGGGTTTTGTCCGATACTGAAGCACTTTCCTTTTTTTACATTTAATTGACCTCCCTACTTTATAAATCACCATTACTGTGGAACCAGTGGGCGGTTAGAAAATTTTACTACTAACAGAGATACAAAAGTGGGCGGTAGGTATAAAAAGGTCGACTACCCCTGGCCTAGGACAGTGATGGCTAATCTTTTTGTTGAGGTGTGCCAAAAGCATGGGGAGCATGGGGGGGGGTGTCTCCCGGATGTGTCCACACCTGTAATGCAATGGCCTCCCCCCCATGCATTTGCGCACAACCGTCCCCCCCGGCGCGTGCGCGCAGGCCTCACTAAAGCTTTTGGACTTCCGGGAGGTGTGTTGGGCTGTTTTTTGCCCTCTGCAGGCTTTAGGAAAGCCCCCTGAAGTCTTGAGAGGGAGAAAAACGCCCCAATGAGCAACTCCATTCCTGAACTTCCGGTTTGCGCATCGGGCAGTTTTTCTCCCTCTGGAGGCTTCCCTGAAGCCTCTGGAGGGTGAAAAACGGCTGAAAATCAAGGCCAGAAAATCAGCTGGCCAGCTTGCGCATGCACGCTGGAGCTGACAGGGCAAAGCCTTGCGTGCCCTCAGAAATGGCTCCATGTGCCACCTGTGGCACGTGTGCCATAAGTTTGCCATCACAGGCCTAGGACAATCAAGGCTGTAAGCGCAGCCATTTTGATGGTGGCTTAAAAGAAAATGACGAAGGTTTTTAACTGTTCATGAAATGGATGCCTAAAACCATCCTAGTGTGACTGAATAATTCTGCTGCTTACCTCTCTTTGCAAGGACTGAAGCTTTACAGCTTGGATTTGCAGCCGAGAGACAAAGACAAGGAACAGCCGAGGGTGTGAGTCTCTACGCAAAGGAGTTTCATTCCTGACCCATAAAGTATGAGAATCTGCCATTGTTTCCATGCAAACCAGGGAACTAATGTTCTGAGCTAAAAAAAATGACTCCAAGCCAGAGACCAGAAGGATAATTCATATGTTGTAATTAGAATAAATTTTTATCAATTAGGCACATTTGCATGAACAATTAGTTCATCTGCTGTCTTCTGGTGCCATTTCTCTGCTCGGTTTCTGTGTTATTTTTGTTCGTGAGGCTTCCTTGCACAGGTCTAAGGAGAAATGTTTGAGCTTGAAAGTCAGGCTGTTCTTCCATTTCCTTCTCTCTTTTTCTTTATCTGATTTGTCACGCACTTCCTTTCTACCCTTGTTGCATTCCTACATCTTTATGATGATTGTCAACTGAATTTCATAATGTGGGTACATCACATATGGGACCTTTAAACATATTGTTCTCTCTTGCCATCAAGCCCTCCCATCTCAATATGCAGTGTCATTTTATTAAAAAAATATTTTTGTAGTTGCCACTCAAAATAAGTACAAGATTTCGCTTGACTATCTTCTCTGCTACAAGCTTTCTGGCAAGGTTCTCCCTGGCTTTCTGGTCCATCTTATTTAGTCTCATATGTTGTTGTGTTGTTAGTTGCAAAGTCGTGTTGGGCCCATCACAACCCTATGGACAATGTTCCTCCAGGCTGTCAGGCCTGCAGCCATCTTTTCTTTTGGATCTTTGGCCTGCCACACTTTCTATTATTCCGCTATGCATTTTCTATTGTGGGAAAATGGGAGGGGGGGGGTTGTAAGGAGTTGCATACTATGTAGTCATAACAACGTTCTTTCTAGAAAGCCAAGGTCATCCTCTGTTTCTGCACCTCTGCACCTGACCGGAACTGGGTGGTGGAACTGCCAGCATGGCAGTGGGAGATTGGACCATGGGATGGACCTGTGACTGTGGGGGCAAGATCTTGAACTTTCAACTGGGTGGGGAAAACCAGGAAGCTTTCAGATTCAGGTTTTCCCAGATGTGCCAACATGGCTCCCTTCATAAATTGGAACTTTGAGAAATACTTTGCCTTGGACTCTGATTTACTGTTGGATGCTTTTTGGAACTCTGACACCAGGCCTTTCTGTCCTCTACCATCCTCTTGAGTCCACTTAAGCTCACACGACTGCATCAGTGACTCCATCCAGCCCCTCATTCTCTGTCGTCCCCTTCTTCTTTTGCCCTCTATCTTTCCCAGCATTAGGCTCTTCTCCAGTCAGTCCTTCCTTCTTATTAGGGACTCATAGGAACTCGCAGGAGTCTTCTCCAGCACCATAATTCAAAGGTCTCAATTCTTTGGCGCTCAGCCTTTCTTATGGTCCAACTTTCTAGTTTCATGTATTGAGATTAAAAGATTCTAGTTATGTTCCTATCAGCCATGAAAGGAAAATAAAAGATTCTATGGAATATTTCACATCAGTGATTTTTCAGGTTTTTTCTTTCAACTTCACTTCTTGAGTGGCCACCAAGAACAACCCAACACTGAAAAGATTGGTATTGTTGTCCATCTGTCCAGGGGTTGACACAACGAAGAGCGAGTCAAGCTATTCTCCAAAGCAACTGAGGGCAGGAGAAGAAGCAATGTATAGAAACTAATCAAGGAGAGAAGAAACTTAGAACTAAGGAGAAATTTCCTGATAGTGAGAACAATTAATCAGTGGAACAGCTTGCCTCCAGAAGTTGTGAATCCTCAAACTCTGGAAGTTTTTAAGAAGAGATTGTATAATCATTTTTCTGAAGTAGTGTAGGGTTTACTGCCTGAGCAGGAAGGGTTGGACTAGAAAACCTCTAAGGTCCCTTCCAACTCTGTCATTCTACTCTACTCTACTCTACTCTACTCTACTCTACTCTACTCTACTCTACTCTACTCTACTCCTTATTCCTTATTCCATTCCACCCTAATCCTAACCCTAACCCTAACCCTAACCCTAACCCTAATCCTAATCCTAATCCTATACTGCCTACAGATTATTGAAAAGCCAGGGACAGGTCTGTTTTGCGATGGTAGCCTTTCATATGTCCTAAGGCAGTGATGGCTAACCTTTTTTTCCTTGGATGCCGAAAGCACGCGCGCACGCTGTTATACGTGCTCGCGTGCCAACATCCATAATGCAATGCTTCTCCCACACGCCCCTTCCCCTGTATATCCATGTGACAACCCCTCCATGCTCCTCACCCCCCCTTCACATGCGCGCACGACCCCCACCCCTGTGCTCGCCTAAGCAATCTAAGCAATCTGCAAAACCATCTTGATACCGTTTCCTCAGCCCATTCTACTTGGTCAAGCAGGAAATGTATGTTGCACACCCTGTCAGTTATACGATAGAACTCCAGCTGGTAGGTTCTAGGAAGAGAGACTTGTCTGCTGTTGCCCCTGCCTTCTGGAATATTCTTCCTCCAGAGATGAAGCCTCCCCCCCCCCCCCTTCTCCTGCTCTTACAAAAAGGAGTTAAAACATGGCTCTGTAGCCTTACCTCAGGAAGTCAAAGAAACACACTCTGGTGGGGTTGGTTAGTGCCATGAGAGCCCTCCCTTTGCCTTTGTCAACTGATTTTTAAACAGGGTTTAATTCTTCTTGTCTCCTTAACCATTTTTAATTTTTTTTTTTTTAAAAAAAACCTTTTAATTCTAAATTTTTAATTGTAACATTTTATTTTTTATGTACTGTTTTTCTACCGTGACGTTTTATTGTACACTACCCAGAGTCCTTCTTTGAGGGAGGGAGGAGGTTCAGAAATGAGAAAATTAACAAACAAATAAATAAAAAGTATCAGTGAGTCATACACCCAATGAAGGACCAACCGATATGACTCACTTTTCATTCTAAAGCAGAGGTCCACCACCCCTGGGTCACTCACAGAGCAGTAGTGGCCGCCTGTTAGGAACTGGGCCACACAGCTGGAGGTGAATGGCGGGCGAGGAAGCAAAGCCGAAACCATCGCACCCCCAGTCCAAAATTGTCTTCCACAAATTCGCAGGTGAAAAGCACGAAACCGAAAGCAAGTTTCGTGGAAAAATTGTCACAATTCGTGGAAAAAGTGTCTTCCACAAAACCAGTCCCTGGTGCCAAAATATTGGGGACTCTCTGTCTCTGTCTCTGTCTCTTTCTGTCTGTCTGTCTTTGTCTCTCTCTGTCTTTGTCTCTCTCTCTGTGTCTCTCTGTCTCTCTCTGTGTGTCTCTCTCTCTCTGTGTGTCTTCATCGCTCTCTGTCATTGTCTCTCTCTGTGTCTGTGTCTCTATCTCTCTCTATGTCTCTCTCTCTCTTTGTCTTTTTCTCTCTCTCTGTCTCTAACCATCTCTCTGTGTCTCTCTGTCTCTGTGTCTCTCTGTTTCTGTCTTTGCCTCTGTGTGTGTCTCTCTCTTTGTCTTTGTCTATCTCTGTCTCTATTCATCTCTCTGTCTCTGTCCATCTCTCTGTCTCTGTCCATCTCTCTGCCTCTGTCTCTCTCTGTGTGTCTCTGTCCATCTCTCTCTCTCTCTGTCTCTCTCTGTCTCTGTGTATCTTTCTCTGTCTCTCTCTGTCACTCTCTCTCTCTGTGTATCTCTCTGCCTCTCCCTGTGTGTGTGTCTTTGTCTCTGTCTGTCTCTCTGTCTGTTTGTCTATCTACCTTTCTCTCTCTCTCTTTCTCTCTCTCTCTCTCTCTCTCTCTCTTTGTCTGTCTATCTCTCTCTGTGTCTTTCTGTGTGTTTTTGTCTCTCTGTGTGTCTGTCTCTGTCTCTCTCTGTGTGTCTCTCTGTCTCTGTCTCTCTCTTTCTGTGTCTCTCTCCATCTGTGCACACACAGAGACACACAGATATTTGATTGAGAAGAAGAGGTAGGGAAGAGGAGATCCAAGGAAGAATTAAGATGGCCCAATGCAAAAGAAAAAGTCTCTTCTTTTCACATGCAAGTCTTTTGCATAGCAATATGTCCTTTTGGGTGCCATATGCCACATTTGACAAGTTGAGGTTATCCCTCTAGAGAAACTTGCTTATGTTCAAGCATATGTTTCCTCATGATACTCTACAAATGAGATCATTCAGCAATCCTGAAACCATTTTTATTAAATAAATATAAAAGGAATATAATGCAAGTTTCGCAAATGCTTCATTAACATTTGTCTGTCTTGGGTACGGCTTCAGATAATTGCTTAGCTTCACTTAGGTAGGAACAGATAATCAGTTTTAATTTAATGTGCAATTACTGTTGCTGTAACTTTGCTTCCATACAAATGAAGTTGGCTTGTATAAGTCTGGGCTGACTCTGGAATCATTCCGCCTCCTTTACTTATTGGGAAAAGTTTAAAATTGCGCATTTCTACATTTGCTTCCAATTCTGCTTGAAGATGGCCGTGGCAAAGTCCATGGAAGAATCCTCTTCTGCTCTGTTGCTCCAAGCAGAGTTCTTCTAAATTCTAGACAGGGTGAGAAATGGTCATCAGAAACAGAATTCGTTTTCAGGCATTAAAAGTATTAACATATACTCATTCTTCCTAGTCCGTTCATTGTCTTCAACCTTACCCAATTGAAAAAGTAAAGGTTCAATCATGATGGCTCCACGTTAAACTGCCGCAAGACTTGAAATATATATATATATATTTCTAGCTGTGTAAAAAGAAAGCCTTTATTTCATGTTGTTTGCATCTTTTCTGATCTTCTTCATGTTGATCTTGATCAATGTCCTGGGCACATCCATGTGGCTTTCCTGGCAGTTAAGGGACCTTGACTTTTTCCAGGATGTATTTCAACTACACAGGCTGTCTTGAAGTCATGGAAATCTATGGAGATTCCTCCATCCAAATATTAATTAGGTCTGTCATATCTTAGCTCCTCAAATTAGAGAGGTTCAACCAAGTCCTGCCATCTGCTAAGGGTCTGTATTTATTTGATATTATCTCTCCCTCCCACATTCTCCCCCTCTTCCCCCTCTCTCCTCTCTTTCCCTCTATCCCTTTATCTCTCCTCCCCCCTTTCCTTCTCTTCCTTCCTTCCTCTTTTAACTCTCCCCACCTCTTTCCTTCTTCCTTCCTTCCTCTTTTAACTCTCCTCTCCTCTTTCCTTCTCTTTCTTTCTTCCTTTCCCTCTTTCTCATTCTCTCTCTCCCTCTCCCTCTCTCTCCTTATTCCTCATCTCTCATTTCCTCCCTCCTTCTCTCTTCCCCTCTCTCCCTCCGTCTCTCACTTCTGCCATCTTTCCTCTTCCCCTCTCTTTCCCTCTCTCATCCTCTTTCCCTCCCTCTCTGCCTCTCCTATTTCCCTCTCTTCAATTCTCTCTTACTCTCTAAAGAAAATAAAAAAGTTCCAAGCCAACTTTCTCCTTGAAAGACCAAAAGCCCAGAAATAAAGAAATGTAACAAAGGAGTCGCTGCAAACGAGGACCTGGATTAACTGCAGAATCTATGGAGCAGGAAACAAATTACTTAACTTTTGAACATGGATGACGGAGATCACAGAGGTCTTCAACTGCTTTAAAACTAATGCAAAATCATCAAGGGGACACACATATGTCCTAAGATATTCTACGTCAGTGTTTCCCAATCTAGGCAGCTTCTCGGTATGTGGGCTTCATGTATCAGAATTTCTACAAATGGCCATCCTGGCTGAGGAATTCTGAAAGTTATCAACTATCTATCTAGAACAGGAATGGGGATCAGATCTGGCCTGTGGGATCAGATCTGGCCTGTGGGGTGCTTACATCTGGTCTGCGGGGCTCCCCTGGAAACAGTGACAGGCCAGCCCACGATGGAGCTCCATTTTCACTGGTATGGGGTTTCAGAAGGCCATCGCAGCTGAACATGAACCTTGTTTTCTCTGGTAGAGGGCTGCAGGAGGCCATCGCAGCTGGAAACAAAGCTTGTTTTCTAAGGCAGAGGGCTGCAGGAGGCCATCGCAGCTGAAAATGGAGCTTGTTTTCTCTGGCAGAGGATTGCAGGAGGCCATCACAGCTGGAAACAAAGCTTGTTTTCTCTGGCAGAGGGTTGCAGGAGGCCATCACAGCTGAAAACAGAGCTTGTTTTCTCTGGTAAAGAGTTGCAGGAGGCCATCACAGCTGAAAACGGAGCTTGTTTTCTCTGGCAGAGGGTTGCAGGAGGCCATCACAGCTGGAAACAAAGCTTGTTTTGACTGGCAGAGGGTTGCAGGAGTCCATCACAGCTGAAAACAGAGCTTGTTTTCTCTGGTAAAGAGTTGCAGGAGGCCATCACAGCTGAACATGGAGCTTGTTTTCTCTGGTAGAGGGTTGCAGGAGGCCATCACAGCTGAACATGGAGCTTGTTTTCACTGGCAGAGGGTTGCAGGAGGCCATTGCAGCCAAAAATGGAGCTTGGGGGCCCATTTTCACTGGCAGAGCACTTGGGCCACCATAGGTGCCCCCGACACAAGTGATATCAAGCTGGCCATGCCCACCCTGGCCACGCCTCCCCTCTCCCCCTCTCCCCCAAGATCAAACACAACCCTGATGCAGCCCTCAATGAAATCGAGTTTGACACCCCTGATCTAGAAGATGTCAGATTGGGAAGATGTTGTTATGCATGTTACTGGCAGACTGTTACTGACGGACAGTGTTAAAGGTGATGATGGATAAGAGTGGTAGATCTTTCAGATTCTCCTCCTGAATATAACATTGCTTTTTAGGGAAAAAAGGAAAAAAAACAGATCCAGGAAACTATAGACCCATCAGCCTGACCTCAATACCAGGAAAGATTCTGGAAAAGATAATTAAACAACAAATAAGTGAACACCTAGAAGCAAACAAAGTAATAGCCAAAAGCCAACATGGGTTTGTCAAAAACAGATCATGCCAGACGAATCTAATTGCATTCTTTGACAAAGTAACAAAATCAGTGGACCAGAGGAATGCTGTTGATATAATTTACCTGGACTTCAGTAAGGCATTTGATAAAGTAGACCATAACCTACTATTAGATAAAGTAGAAAATTGTGGGTTAGACAGCACCACCACCAAATGGATTCGTAACTGGCTGACCAACCGCACTCAACGTGTAGTCCTCAATGGAACTGCATCTACATGGAAGGAAGTATGCAGTGGAGTCCCCCAAGGCTCTGTTTTAGGCCCAGTACTCTTTAACATCTTCATCAACGATTTGGATGAGGGGATAAATGGGGAACTCATCAAATTCGCAGACGACACCAAGCTGGCAGGAATAGCCAACACTCCAGAAGATAGGCTTAAGATACAGAAGGATCTAGACAAACTTGAACATTGGGCACTGTCTAATAAAATGAAATTCAATTGTGAAAAAAGTAAGGTCCTACATATAGGCAAGAAAAACCAAATGCACAAGTACAGTATAGGTGGTACCTTGCTCAATAGTAGCAACTGTGAGAGGGATCTCGGAATCCTAGTGGACAACCATTTAAATATGAGCCAGCAGTGTGCAGCAGCTGCCAAAAAAGCCAACACAGTTCTAGGCTGCATCAACAGAGGGATAGAATCTAGATCGCGTGAAGTGTTAATGCCACTGTATAGTGCCTTGGTAAGGCCACACTTGGAATACTGCATACAGTTTTGGTCGCCACGATGTAGAAAAGACGTGGAGACTCTGGAAAGAGTGCAAAGAAGAGCAACCAAGATGATTAGAGGACTGGAGACTAAGACATATGAAGAACGGCTGCAGGAACTGGGTATGTCTAGTTTGATGAAGAGAAGGACCAGGGGAGACATGATAGCAGTGTTCCGATATCTCAGAGGGTGCCACAAAGAAGAGGGAGTCAAACTTTTCTCCAAGACACCTGGGGGCAGGACAAGGAGCAATGGGTGGAAACTAACCAAGGAGAGAAGCAACTTAGAACTAAGGAGAAATTTCCTAACAGTAAGAACAATTAACCTCTGGAACAGCTTGCCTCCAGCAGTTGTGAATGCCCCAACCCTGGAAGTCTTTAAAAAGATGTTAGACAGCCATTTGTCTGAAATGGTATAAGATTCCTGCCCATGCAGGGGGTTGGACTAGAAGACCTACAAGGTCCCTTCCAACTCTGCTATTGTATAGAATTGTATAGAATTTTATGCTTTGGAAGTTTTTAAAAAAAGGCAATTAATATACAGATTGGTTTCTGAGCTCATTATACAATTTACATAAATGAGTTCATAGCAAGATATAAATTGCTTTCATTAAGAAATTAATTACCTTCCCTAAAAGTACACATATGTTGCGAAATGCAAGACAAATGGATGCTTCTGTGAAAAAAATGAAGATTTGAGATGACGGATCTGGCTGATGGAAATACAAATGACCACCAGAAGGCAACCAATGTTAGCATAGTCATTCAGATTTGGTAGATCTGGCAGTCCTAAAATCATCGAAGGGACCTTGGAGGTCTTCTACTTCAACCCCTTGCCCAAGGCAGCAGTCATTATATCATCCTGTCCAATCTTTTCTTGAAAACCTACAGCAGAGGTCTCATTCTCGCGGCCAGTGGGCCCATTGCGGCCCACAGGACGGTATCTTGTGGCCCCCACCGTGATGTGAAAGTATAATATTAGTGATATGAAAGTATAATATCCAATCAGTGGTGGGTTTCAAATTTTTTAGAACCTACTCTGTAGGTGTGGCCTATTTTGTGGGCGTGGCTTGGCAGTCATGTGACAGGGTGGGAGTGGCCACCTTTTAAAATGTGGTGAAACTCATTTAACAACGCTCTTGCTTAGCAACCAAAATTTTGGACTCAATTGTGATGATAAATTCTTTCTTTCTTTCTTTCTTTCTTTCTTTCTTTCTTTCTTTCTTTCTTTCTTTCTTTCTTTCTTTCTTTCTTTCTTTCTTTCTTCCTTCCTTTCCTTTCCTTTCCTTTCCTTCCTGTTGGGTCACTGGCAGCAGCGGGCCAGATTTACTTCCAGGTACGCCGGTGGAACTCCCTCTCACCGGTTCTCTAAATTTCACCAACCGGCTCTCGCGAGTAGGTATGAGCCTGCAGAAACCCACCACTGTATCCAATATAATGGAATCCCTTATGCGGCCCAGCCTCACCCAGCCTCTGCCTCCAGCGGCCCCCAGGTAAATGGAGTTTGAGACCCCTGACCTACAGTGATGGAGCACCCACAACTCCAGGAGGCGAGTTGTTCCATTGATGAATCATTCTTACTCTCAGGAAATTCCTCATTTCCAGATTGAATCTCCCTTCGTCTCGCTTTCACCCATTGTTTCTTGTCCTTCCGTCAGGAGTTATGGAGAATAAATCAGCACCCACTTCTCTCTGATGGCCCTTAAAGTCTTGGAAGACTGCTATCATGTCTCCCCTGAGTCTTCTTTTCATTAGCTTAAATCAGAGTTGGGTTCCTACCAGTTCGGACCGGTTCGGGCAAATCAGTAATGGTTTGGTGGCCTGGGTCGCTGGGACTGGCAGTGACCTAGGCCTGCTACGCCCCCAAACTGGTTCTCCTACGGGGCCTGCCGTCTTGATTTTTGCTTCTGCGCATGCGCAGAACAATTGTAATTGCACATTTTTAAAAATGTTTTGCACGTACACAGACATATTTTTGTGCAAACGCGCACGCATGTGGAACATGCATCTGGCATGCACGTTTGCGAAGCAAGCATGTGAGCACAAAATTTTTACGCGCACTGAACCAGTAGTAATGCCGTGAGCAACCCACCCCTGGGTTAAACACACCTAATTCTCTTAGCCCTTCCTCATATGACTTCCTGTGATCCTGATGCTATCCTTCTATTGTTACAGTCTGCATTGAATTGCTATTGGTTATTTTTTTTAAAAAATAATCTTTATTAATAAAAATATAAAATTAAACATTTAACAATTATAGGGTGGGGGGTGATGGTGAGGACGAACAAGGGTAGGGAGGGAGGGGAAAGGGGGAAAGGTAAAGGTGGGGAGACAGACCAGGGATATATCTACTCCCCTAATTTAAGAAATATATTTGTCCCAGTCTAACGTCTATTATTACTTGTAATCATATTTAGATGCTTACAAATAGACTATAACATTGACTTAAGTATAATATTATCTTGTAGCTCCTTGTGCCTATTTCACTATTATTCTATCTAGTTATTTTCTTTGATATCCGTCGTTCTCTTGATATACCATCTGTACCATTTCTCCCAGGATTGGGCATAAATTGAGATTGACTTGTCCTTTAAGATATACGTTAATTTGTCGGCTTCTGCACAACTAAATTTTTTTGATATAATTAGGTTTTCAGTTGGTGGATTATTATTTTTCCACTGTTGTGCAATGGCCATCCTGGTCGCTGTTGTGATGTGTGTAAAGAGGTACCAATCTTGGTTTTGGATTTCTTGTGGTTTAATACCAAGAAGATATAGTTCCGGTTTAAGGGGGAAATTAATACCTATTATTTCCATTAGCCAAATTTGTATTTTTTTCCAGAGCAGTATGGAGATTGGGCAAGTCCACCATTGGTGGGAAAAAGTGCCCCTAGCTGTTTTGCACTTCCAGCATCTGTCCGATGCATTCGGGAACATGTGGGCAATCCGGGCTGGCAATTGCTATTGGCTATTTTGGCAGTTGTAGCACACTGTTGACTCATACTTTAGCAATGATCCACCGGGGCACCTAGATCGCTCTAACGGTTGAGCTAGGTACCTCCTATTCTATACCTATGCATTTGGTTTTTCCTCCTGAAGTGGATGACCTTACTTTTTCACCACTGAACTGCTTCTTGTGGATATGGCCCAATATGTCAAGAGTCTTCTGACGATTGAATCTATCTTCCAAAGTGTTAGCAATCCCTCTCCCCAGCTTGATGTCTATCCCCTCATCTGGATCATTCATGAAGATGTTGAAGAGCACTGGGCACAAGACAGAACTTTGAGGTATGCTTCCCTCCGTGTAGACGTAGTTCCACTGAGAACTACATACTGTGAATCCATCTAGTGGTGGTACTGCCCAGATGTGGGATCCTACTGGTTTAACAACCAGTTTGCTGAGTGCACGTTTCGCTATGCCCACCTTGGCCACACCCATCCCAGTCACACACATGGCCACACACACATCCATCCCCTCTCCCCAAGGTCAAACACAACTCCGATACAGCCCTCAATGAAATCAAATTTCAAACCTGTAGTCTAAAGCAGGGGTGAAATTCAGCAGGTTCTAGAGAACCGGTAGCGGAAATGTTGAGTAGTTCGGAGAACTGGCAAATGCCTCCTTTGGCTGGCCCCAGAGTTGGGTGGCAATGGAGATTTTGCAATATCCTTCTCCCAGGAGTGGGGAGGGAATGGAAATTTTGCAGTATCCTTCCCCTGCCACACCCACCAAGCCATATCCACAGAACCGGTATTAAAAAAAATTGAATTTCACCACTGGTCTAAAGCCTTGCTGACTACTTCAAAATGGTATCACTGGATAATTTTATACCCACCTATTGGATGGGGTGGGGGGTGGGGGTGGGGTAGAGAATGGCAAGGACTCTTCTGCTAACAGCAGAACAGGCAGAAGTTTGATTCCTTGGAGATTCCCTTGTTGAAGCCCTCCAGAAGAAGTGACTGATACGCTAGCCCCAGAGTGGGGTGGGAATGGAGATTTTGCAAGCTTTCAGCTGCCATTGTCAGCGCAAATAATAAGACTTCCTTCTAAGTAAATAAACAGAAGCTTTGGACCATTGCTATTTTCTTTTATTTTTAGCAAGTCTACGGCATCACGATCGTCCTAGTATTTCCGTGATTTGCAGGACTCATTGTTTCCTTGAACTCTGGAAGCTATTAATAAAATTAATAGGCTGGATACATTTGCTAGATAGGGTATAATTGTGTCTCCCAGCTAGCTGTCTAACATATCTTCCTGCGACTGATAAAATCAGTCTTACAATCCATTTATCTCTGAGCATGTGTTTGATTAAAGAATGACGGTAGTTTTCAAATGTTCCACCTTCAGGGAAATCTCCTCCTTTGGTCTTATCTGCTGAAAAATGTCTGTGTTTCTGCCGTAAGAATACCTAACCACTTGCAAAGAATTCTGGGATATACATTGGGGCGGTGAAGAGTGGGAGGCGAAATGCATGCATTTCAAACAGAGGAATGGCTATACTAGTTAATTTTTTATGTCTGAATTTTTTTTTCTTGCCGTTTCCTTTGGTCCTATTCTCTGTTCAGGATCCCTTGGTTTTAAAATTATGGGATTGGCTTGGAGAGGACCTTTGAAGTTCTACTGAAGGCCCAAAGCATTCGGGCACATGGAGGAATTGTAGGAAAGTTAGTGTCAGGGTTCCAAATAGCATCCAAAAGTAAATCAGAGTCCAAGGCAAAGTATTGCTCAAAGTTCCAATTTATGAAGAGAGCCATGTTGGCACATCTGGGAAAACCCGAATCTGAAAGCTTCCCGGTTTTCTCCACCTAGTTGAAGGTTCAAGATCTTGCCCTCACACCCACAAGCCCATCCCATGGTCCAATCTTCTACTGCCATGATGGCAGTTTCCACCCATCCAGTTCTGGTCAGATTCAGAGGTCCAGAGACAAAGGATGACCTTGGCTTTCTAGAAAGAATTTTGTTATGGCTGCATATCATCTAACTCCATATAATCCCCCCTCCCATTTTCCCACATTAGAAAATGCACAGTAGAATAATAGAAAGAGTGGCAGGCCTGAGGTCCAAAAGAAAAGATGGATGGATAGATGGATGGATGAATGATAGATAAGAAAGAGAGAGATGAGAAAGGCCTGACAGTTCGATGTTGATCAGACATTGAGTTCTATCAGAAGGTAGAACCCCACATATTCTGGGGCATATGCAGAAGGATGAGGCAAAAACTATCCTTTTTGTATAGATCCAGAGTGTCAGCTTTGCAAGGTAGCCCAGACCAGAAACCCAAACCATGATTTACTTATATAACTTATATTTTCAGGCTAATTTGGCTGGAAAAACGGCCTGATAAATGGGCAGGGCCAGGCAGTGGTCCAATTTGCCTGTTCTCCGAACCATGCAAAATCAGAACTACGGGTTCAGATGAACTGGTCCAAACCGGCAACATGTCACTTCTGGTCTCAAAATAACATGTTTATTATTAACTATTGCAATTATTTCTTCAATCAAATTATTTTAGGTGCTTCTCAAGAGGCAAAAAAGAATAATCCCTACCCTATCCTACCCTATCTATCCATCCATCCATTCATCTATCCATCCATCCATCCATCCATTCATCCATCCATCCATCCATCCATCCATCTATATCTCAATTCTCTCTCTCATCTCTCTCTCTTATTTATCATCCATCCATCCATCCATCCATCCATCTATCTATCATCTATCTATCTATCCATCCATCCATCCATCCATCCATCCATCCATCCATCCATCCATCCATCCATCCACCCATCCACCCATCCAATTGGAGCAGCATATAAAACATACAAAGTGATTCCATTTTTTTGAGGCTTTTATTTCCAAACCAGAATGCACCAATATGCACCAGTTTACTCCAGATATAGCTGTACAGTTAATTAAAAACCAGGACAGAAAAAATATTTTGCTTCATTGCTTTAAGGGAAGGAATAAACTATTCTTACTTTCCTTTTTTTTTAAAATGGATTCCAGATGTCTATAGCAATAAAGAGACAATTATACTCATGATAACGCAAGCATTTTCCGTTGGAAACCTTGACATTAAGTAAATCTTCTTTACTTAACAGAAGTTAATGTGCCAAATTCATAGCGGCCTGAATTTAGATTATGTGTGACCCCGGGGGTAGCACTGAAATTATTCTAGACACAATTCAGAGATATTCAGATCTTAACAATTAAAGCTTCTGGTTTTGCCATCACAGGGGAAAAAAATGGGATGGGAGAGATGTTAAGAAGGATAAACGGGGCACAAATTTGTTTCCTTCATAAAACCTGTAGGCCAAATTTCTCAAAACTTGTGATGGAGTGGCTCAGTGGCTAAGATGCTGAGCTTGTCGATCAGAAGGTCAGCAGTTCAGAGGTTCAACTCCCTAGCACCGCGTAATGGGGTGAGCTCCCATTACTTGTCCCAGCTTCTGCCATCCTAGCAGTTTGAAAGCACGTAAAAAAATGCAAGTAGAAAAATAGGGACCACTTTTGGTGAGAAGGTAACAGCGTTCCATGTGCCTTTGGTGTTTAGTCATGCCAGCCAATAACCACGGAGATGTCTTCGGACAGCGTTGGCTCTTTGGCTTTGAAATGGAGATGAGCACCACCCCCTAGAGTCAGGAACAACTAGCACATATGTGCGAGGGGAACCTTAACTTTTACCTTATTTCTCAAATATTGCAGTAAAATTCTGTAAAGGAGATGGATATCAGAACCATGCCAATATACATAAGAATAAAATATTAATGTGGAATTAAATAATTCAAAGATTAATTAATTAAGTAATCCTGAGCTATCTGAACTAATTCAGAGTTTTCATCTAGAGCCCCAGATATAGTCCATTCCAGTAGAAATCCCAAATAGCTGATATAATTTAAGGTCTGGATTTGGAGCAAGATCTGAAAGCTCTGCTCCTATTTTGAGAAACAAATTGGCTGTAATTCTGTTAATTATTTTCGGGAGAAGCCAGGACAGGTTAGTAAATGAGAGTTCGATGGGAGAAGATAGAACAAGCCACAAATCAGTTAGGGTAGAGATGGTTAACTACTGTCAGCTTGAGGGTCACACTAGGCTTTGATGAAATGCCAATCCTAGAAGAAGGGAGTGACCATGACATTTACTTTGGTGGATTTTTGTGTTCTTTTTAAGTGTGTGTGTGTGTGTATGTGTGAAAGCAGCCACTTTTAAAAAAAAATACATTTGTGACAAATCTCAGGCGAATAGCAGGGCTGTCTTAATGCATGGGCCTGATGGGCACTTGTTCGTGGACCCCTATGAAAATAGGGGCCCAATACTAATCTATGTATGTTAACCCTTCAATGCACCTTGCATCGTATAAGTATTAGCAATTGTATGGCTTACTGTGTATTATTGTGTTTTTCAAGCCTCGTGTTCTGCTAAATGTTTAGCACGTTGATTAGTGGTTGCTGCTCGGCATGTTTTTAATGTTTCAACACCGATTTTGTTGGAAGTGCCAATCAAATAAATATATGTTTAATTTTATTGACCATTAGCTGTACCTGCCACGCGTTTGGCAGGTTTGGTTAAATGAAAATGTTTCTCCTCATAGACCCTCTCAGCGACCCCATTCCTTCTCTGCCTCGGTTTCCCCACCCTCTCCCTCCCCTCCCTCTCTTACTCTACCTACCTACCTACTGTATTTCTCCCCCCTCTCTCTATCCCTCTACCTACCTACCGATCTACCTACCTACCTACCTACCTACCTACCTACCTACCTACCTACCTACTGTATTTCTCCCTCTCTCTATCCCTCTACCTACCTACCTACTGTATTTTCCCTCTCTCCCTCTACCTACCTACCTACCTACCTACCTACCTATCTACCTACCTACCTACTGTATTTCTCCCTCTCTCTCTCTCTCTCTCTACCTACCTACCTACTGTATTTCTCCCTCTATCCCTCTACCTACGGTATTTCTCCCTCTATCCCTCTACCTACCTACCTACCTACGTACCTACTGTATTTCTCCCCCCCTCTCTCTCCTTCTCTCTCTCTCTCTCTACCTACCTACTGTATTTCTCCCACTATTCCTCTACCTACCTACCCACCTACGTACCTACTGTATTTCCCCCCCCTCTCTCCCTCTCTCTCTCTACCTACCTACCTACCGTATTTCTCCCTCTATCCCTCTACTTACCTACCTACCTACCTACCTACTTACCTACCTAGAGAGAGAGGAGAGAGAGGCTGCTGACTCGGCAGTGGCCTTGTTGGGGGGGAGTTGGCAGAGGGGGCGGCGTCGCCAGAAGCAGCGAGGTGGGAGGGGCAGAAGGAGCTGGAGGGTGTGGCAGCAGCAGCGCCAGCGCCAGTGGTGAAGTGGGAGAGGCGGAAGGAGCTGGAGGGCGTGGCGGCGGCGTTGCCAGCGGCAAGGTGGGAGGGGCAGAAGAAGGCGGGGGGTGAGTGAGTGAGTGAGTAATAATAATTAATAATAATTTATTATATTTATAAACCGCCCCCTCTCCCCGAAGGGAAACACTCAGAAGAGCTGCAGTTTTACATTTCTGTGGCGTGTACTTGGCACCAGTGTGCCATCCACACAATCTGTACATATCATTGGTGCTACACTTGTAAGGAATGTTGTGTGAAAATTTGGTGGCGATTGGTGCAGTAGTTTCTGAGATTAGTGGTTTTGAACAAACTCATAGTTAACTTTTTATTTTTATAGATTTACATTTTTCTTCCTGTGAGTGGTTGTCGTATACTGCTTTGCTCAGGGCCCATAATGCTGTTCAGATGGCCCTGGCGAATAGCTAAGTAAAGGTATGAGTGGGTTGCTGCTGGCATTGCTGCTGGTTCGGTGCCTCAAAAATTGTGCGCACATGTACACATTTGCAAATAAAAAGGTATGCGCATGCACAAAACCTTTAAAAAATGTACTCTGAAAATTGTTCTGTGCATGTGCGAATCAAAAAACAAGATGGTGCCCCCATAGGAGAACCCATTCGGGGACGTGGCAGGTCCCTCTGTAGAAAGTTAGCACCCATGCCATAGGGTCAAAGCCATAGATCCAGTTGCATCAATTTATGAATGATTCATCAATGTCCTAAGAGAATTCAATAACTATTTTTGATCAATTCTCTCTCTCTGTCTCTCTCTCTCCCACCCCATCTGTCTGTCTCCCTGTCCATCCATCCATTCATCCATCCATCCATCCATCATCTATATTTTAATTCTCTCTCTCATCTCTCTCTCTTATCTATCATCTATCTATCTATCTATCTATCTATCTATCTATCTATCTATCTATCTATCTATCTATCTAAATATCCATCCATCCATCTAACATCTATCTATCTATCTATCTATCTATCTATCTATCTATCTATCTATCTATCTATCCATCCATCCATCCATCCATCCATCCATCCATCCATCCATCCATCCATCCATCCATCTATCTATATCTCAATTCTCTCTCTCATCTCTCTCTCTTATCTATCATCTATTTATCTATCTATCTATCTATCTATCTATCTATCTATCTATCTATCTATCTATCTATCTATCTAAATATCCATCCATCCATCCATCTAACATCTATCCATCCATCTATCCATCCATCTATCCATCCATCCATCCATCCATCCATCCATCCATCCATCCATCTATATCTCAATTCTCTCTCTCATCTCTCTCTCTTATCTATCTATCTATCTATCTATCTATCTATCTATCTATCTATCTATCTATCTATCTATCTATCTATCTATCTATCTATCTAAATATCCACCCATCCATCCATCTAACATCTATCCATCCATCCATCCATCTATCCATCCATCCATCCATCTATATCTCAATTCTCTCTCTCATCTCTCTCTCTTATCTATCTATCTATCTATCTATCTATCTATCTATCTATCTATCTATCTATCTATCTATCTATCTATCTATCTATCTATCTATCATCTATCTATCTATCTATCTATCTCAATTCTCTCATCTCTCTTATCTATCCATCCATCCATCCATCTTTTATTTTCTACAGCTTATAAAGCTTTTAGCTTAACCTTTGTTCTCCTTGGCATTTTGTTGATGTGTGGCAAAATGAAAAAGTTCAAGACAGTTGGTTGATTTGTGAAGATTTGGCATTCTGTATTTACTTTATTTGATTTAGTTCAGGTTGCATCACAGTCACAATGGGGCGCTCAAAAGACTGTAATCCCCCCTCCCCGAACTTCAAAACCTGTTACCAGATGCAAATTTTTAATAAGACTAAACGGGAAGTGTACTTATTCAATACAGAGTGGAGAATGATGACATTAACTGGCATGGAGGCTCCAGCATGCCAATCAAAAGCCAGTAGGGGTGCCTTAATGAGAAAAAAAAGTTGTGCATGGAATGGCATCTCACAGACCTTTAAAAATGAAGCTTTACAACACCTTTACTCCCAGGAGCTACAACACAGAAAATACAATATTTGTTGAGGCTGTAATTTTCAATAGGCTTAATTGGTAGTTTAATCAACTAAAGCTTAGCAACTCATTGTTAAAGACCAATTTTAATCAGCCATTCTGATGTGCTGTTGTAATAGAGATTACACGGGAACATATTAATGCTGGCCTTTCCGTTTAATAATAAGCGGTCAGAAATATTAAACGTGGCCTCTTTGTAGAAGAAGAAGTGGTCACTTTAGTTAATTAAGCCATGCCTTCTCTTACCTTTAGCGTCTCAAACAAGTGAGATGTCTTTTGTTGTAACGTGAGTACTGACAGAAAAATGAAATATCTCTACTCAGTCAAAACAGAATATTTTCAGGCAATTGTTTGTTTGTTTGTTTGTTTGTTTGTTTGTTTGCCTTTCTTCTTTTTCCACACTAAGTTTGTAGGATGAGCAGTGAGCAGTAAGACATGAAGGTTTAGATTCAGTGGCTGATTGTGTAGAGCTACAAATCAAATTTTGCTCCAGCAGAAGTCTCAGATCAACTGTATTTTAACAGACCATCTATCAAGCGGCTTACCCATGTTTCCCTCTGCTGCTTTTGAACAGACCGCTTCTTTAGTTACCGTATTTTTTTGGAGTATAAGATGCACCTTTTTCCCTCAAAAAAGAGGCTGAAAATCTGGGTGCGTCTTATACACTGAATTCAGCATTTTCGGCCTCCTGAAACCATGCCCCCTTCCGCCTAAAATTAAAAACACATCCGCCTAAAATTAAAAACACATCTTTTTCGCTTAGCCGGCCTAGGGTAGTCTCTTTTATGGTTAGGGTGAATTTTTAGTAATTAATTGGGAGATTTTAGCGCAGGGTTAACTGTTTAATTTGTTTTTATCTTATATTTATTGTTCTTATTTTTGTATTTTGTTGTTTTTATTGTTTTAATTTCCCTGTGCCCCGCCTCAAGTCCCTTCGGGGAGAGAGAGCGGGTTATAAATAAAATTATTATTATTATTATTATTATTATTATTATTATTATTATTATTATTATTATTATTATTATTATTATCAAAATGGCTGGGAGCTGGGGAGGACAGAAATGAGCAAAAAAATGGACCTTTCTTGCTCAATTTTGCCTCCCCCCGCAGCCCCCAGGAGCATTCTATAAGTCTCCTAAAGGCTATTCATGCCTTAAAAAAAAAGGGTCCATTTTTGTGAAAAATGGACTGTTTTTGGGAGGTTTGCAAAGTGCAAAAACTTTTTTTTAATTTATCTCTTCAAAACCTTGGTGCATCTTATACTCTGGTGCATCTTATACTCCAAAAAATACTGATGTATATACCGGTTCTGTCCTTGGCTCAGTATGGATAGGTGCTCAGATCCTGGTGGTTTTAGGGAGATTGACTCTCAGGGAACTCTGCCAAAATCGGATCTTCAAAGGTTATTCATTTAAGAGAGAGTAAGGGTAGCATCTTGAAGAAGTGATGCATTGGTTCAGGTTTACAGTCGTATCTTTAAGATGTCGCCTGAGTCACAGGTCACATTCAGATATTTGTTTCCCAAGCATCCAAATTTGTAAGCTCAACAGATGGGAGGTAGAAAAATGTATGTCAAAGAAAGGAATTTTCCTAAAGTTCTTTGAAAAGGGGGACAGCGTGGTGTAAATTAAAGTCCACATTCAATCACAGAAGCTCATTATATTACATTGGGTCAGTGTCTGTCTGTCTGTCTGTCTGTCTGTCTGTCTGTCTGTCTGTCTGTCTGTCTGTCTGTCAGACCGAAGGTGGCATAGTTCTAAGTTGTCTAAGGCCAAAATTTCAAGTCTAGTGGTATACGGTATTCTGTTGAGAGCAGAGGAGTAGAGGACTCTTCTTGTGAAATATCTCTGGACTCACTCAGTTGTATTAATGTCCGATATGCAGTACAGGTTCCAGAGAGATGAGCTATATCAGAGAGAATTGGTCTAGCACAGGGGTCTGCAAAGTCAGCTCTTTTAAGACTGGTGGACTTCAACTCCCAGAATTCCCCAGCCAGCATAGCTGGGAGTTGAAGTCCACCAGTCTTAAAAGAGCCGACTTTGCAGACCCTTGGTCTAGCAAATGTTTGTACACTCTGGATAGCAGTATCTAATTAGCAGATATAACAGGAATGGGTAATATCAATGTATCATGACATATTTCCATAGCTTTTGCCACCAGGAGAAGCAAATGCTATATCTACCCACATTAAGGAGAACATTAAGTAGAGATGCCATTTTGTTAGCATCCCTAAGGTGCTGTCATAACTTAATGTCAACCTTGACTTTTTAAAGTCAAGGAACACATCACATTTTCTGGCTTGAGAAGTTATATTTGACCTTTGAATGATGTACTGGGGATTGCAGGCTAAAAAGTAACGGGGAGAGAAGGATAAAAATGGCATTTCATTCCCTTTACATTTATATATACAAGTAAGCCCTTGGTTTAACCGATCTCAGTTTAGCCAAGTTTGGGTTAAAAGGTCTTTTTTGTGGTTCACGCTCTTTAAAGATCTAATAATTCATATCTGTTTGTGAGGCTTTCTTGGTTACGTTGTGAGTTTGTCCATTAAATCAAGGTTTTACTGCAAATGACACCATTGACATCCATTACATAATTATGCAAATTAAGTAAATTGGCACAAGAAATGCAACTTGATAACCATTTAGATTTAGTGGACAAAACTCCTCCCCAACAGATCCATTAAATTGAGGTTTTATTTGTAATTTAAATTAATTAAATAGAGTTGATATTATTCCTCCCTGGTCAATTGATTTTCTTATTTGATCGTATTAAATGTTAAGGCTTGATAATAACTTTTTGGGAATCCCGAGAACTTTCCCATAATCTGTAGAAAAGCCCTGGGTCTCAGATTGTGTAATTCTCTTCAAAATAAATATGTCCATAATGAGGCAAATTATTTTCTTTGTTTCCTTCCCCCTGGGCTTGTTGGGTCATCTCTCTTTTCATGAATCAAAGGCCGATTGATTACTTGACACATTATTTAGCCACACAAAGAGAAAGTCATTCTCTCTGGAGAACGTCAAACATTTGAAATGTACAATGGAACCATTTTAAGAACCTGACTCTGCCATCTGTCAGCACTTCAAGTCAGAGGTGGGTTGCTGCCGGTTTGGCCGAACCGGTTGTGGAATTCAGGACTGGGTCGCAGAACCGACAGCAACCAAGGCCTGCCACACCACTGAATCGGTTTCTTCGCTGCTGCTTGGCCGTGACCGTTTGGGATTTTAACGACTGTGCATCAGTGGTGGGTTCTGGGTCCCGTTCCAACCATACCGGTTGGAACAGGCCCAGCGGCATCCACATGGATGCGTGCAGCACACGTGCAGATGGGCGCAAGCACACACATGCATCTTAGCGCTTCCACGAGCATCCGCAACACTCCAGCTGTATGAGCCGTGTGGATGCACGGAAATGCCAAAGACTTAAAAGACCGGTAAGGAACTCGAGCGGGCGGGTAGGCCCTCTGGAGTACCATACTGGAACAGTATCTGGTGCTCCGGGCAGGCTCCGATACGCCTCTACCGGGGCATACCGCCTGCAACCCACCACTGCTGTGCATGCACGAAGAACAATTTACACTGAATAGCAAATGCATGCGCAGCACAAGTCTGGTGCATGCAGGTTGCAAACTGGTAGTAACACCGGCTGCAGCTCAATCCTGCTTTAAGTCCAGATAGATTCTTCAGTCCTCTGTCTCCTGTGTTGGATTTTTTGGATGTCCAATAACATTGGCTATTAATAATTCAGAGGTTTCAAAAATATGTAATGGCTCCTGCCTGTCTTTAAACTTACAAGGTCATGCGCATAACTGACCTCCCTGCCTAACACCTCCTTTCCAGGCTATTTGGTACATTCTAGTGGACAATCACTTGAATATGAGCCAACAGTGTGTGTGGCAGCAGCCAAAAAAGCCTATGCAATCCTAGGGTGAATTAATAGAGGGATAAATTCAAGATCACATGAAGTTCTTCACAAAGCCTTAGTAAGACCATACTTGGAATATTGCATTCAATTCTGGTCACCACAATACAAAAAAGATGTTGAGACTCTGGAAAGAGCAACCAAAAGAACCAGAGGGCTGAAAGCTAAAACATATGAAGGACGGTTACAGGAATTGGGTATGTCTAGTCTAATGAAAGGACAGAATAGGGGTGATATGATAGCACCGTTCCAATATTTCAGGGGCTCCTACAAAGACGGTGGGGTCAAACTGTTATCCAAAGCATCAAAAGGCAAGACAAGAAACAATGGTTGGATACTAACTAAGGAGAGAAGCCACCTAGAACTAAGGAGAAATTTGTTGAGATGAGAGCAATGATGAGAGCAATCAACTAATGCAGGGGTCTGCAAAGTTGGCTCTTTGAAGACTGGTGGACTTCAACTCCCAGAATTCCCCAGCCAGCATGGCTGGCTGGGGAATTCTTAGAGTTGAAGTCCACCAGTCTTCAAAGAGCCAACTTTGCAGACCCCTGAACTAATGGAATAGTTTGCCTTCAGAAGTTGTGGGTGCTTCATCACTGGAGGCTTTCCAAAAGAGACTAGACAACAATTTGTCTGAAAAGGTATAGGGTCTCCTGCTCAAGCAGGGGTTGGACTAGAAGACCTCCAAGGCCCCATATTATTCTATGTTCTATGTTAAAATCTTGATGTCATTGAAGTGCTCTGTTCCAAGGTAACATCAGCACTTGCCTATCCATCTCCTGCTTTGTGGCATGGAGAGCAGCTAAAGAAGGTAGCCTTCTCAGGTCCTCTTGGAACATCAAAGACCCAGATACATTTTTTAGAGACAAAGGATGGGAAAGGGAGGACTTGCTTAAGCCCCAAGATTACTTATGAATATACACAGGCTACTAAAATTTCCTACATAATTCTTACATGAGTTTTTTTGTCTAGCAAGTGATTCCTGGAAGAATGGATTTATTGAAATTGTTTCGGACATAGGTGTTACATTACAGCGCATAAAAGGACTGTTTAAATATTGACTAATAAGGACAAACTCTTTGTAAATTTGGACTACCATTAAATGTTCAGTCTGAAAATACTCCCAAATATTTCCCTTTACAAACCAATCAACAAGAACATCTAGGCTTCAGGTAGATGTTCAGCTCCATAGTCTATTTTCATTATCTTTCAGCAAGCCCTACATTTCAAAACACCATGTTCCCAAAAACATATAAAATGACACCATACAAGAAAAGAAGGGAGAGAGAATTTATATTTTAAAAATTTCCAGCAAAGAGAAAAGTAGCATATAAGTGATCCTTTTCAATGAAGCCCTAGTTGTCTTTAGGCAGGGAATCATTTAAAGCAGAGAGTTTTAAGGATTATGACTATGCTCTTTATGTAGTATAGAAATTGACTTGAAATTATATTCTGGTGACTTGAAATATATCCATCTAATTGTTATGGAAATGTTCCAAAAAATTGGAACCTTCAGCTCTGTGATTTTCTGGGGGTCTCCTATCTAATTCCTAATTTAATCTCTGATTAGTTTATTTGATATTATCTGAGATTATCTAAATCTTGCTTAGGCTATTAAATGTTATCATCTAAGAAGCTTTCAAAGCATCAGTGGCTTTCTCCCATCCCTTTGTTCTTGTCTTCTGGTCCATAGATAATGCCGCCAGAGGATGCATTGGATAAGGTAGGAAGCAGAGGTGGTATTCAGCAGGTTCTGACCAGTTCTGGGGAACCGGTAGCAGAAATTTAGAGTAGTTCAGAGAACCGGTAAATACCACCTCTGACTGGGCCCACCCCCATCTATTTTCTGCCTCCTGAGTCCCAGCTGATTGGCAGGGAATGGGGATTTTACAGTACCCTTCCCCTGCCATGCCCACCAAGCCATGCCCACAGAACCAGTAGTAAAAAAAAAATTGAATCACACCACTGGTAGGAAGTAGTGGAATGCCATTCATCCAAGATGGCGGCGTGCATAGGCGCAGCGGCTTTGAGCTCCTGGTGTCACAGCAGACTTTTCCATCAAAAACTCGCTCTGAACCTACTGTGAATTATAGAGAAACAAACATATCAACTGATTGTGACACATCAGTTAAAGAAAAAAAAGGATTACTCGGATTTCTTAGGACAAGTAAGAAAAACAAGTTTCAGGCAGAGAAATCCTCAAGAAGAAGCCTAGATCTGGGTAGTGGAGGATTTTTTAAACCCATGTTGTATCGTAAACAAAGCCTTGATGAAACAATGATCGCAGATTCTTCACGAAGTTTATGTTCTGTAACGGTGGCACCATCATTATCTCTTGGGAATATACAAGGGGCAACTGCAAGAATGGAAATGAAGAAGCGGAGAGCACCACCCCTACCAGTAATTCCATCCTTTTCTGTTGGGAAAGCTGAGAGAGAAGAAAAAATGCCAACTGTGATTCCTCAAAGTTCATTGCAACAAGAAATAAAAAAGAAAAAGAGACGTGCTCCTCTTCCACCAACTCCTAAAATGCCAAACAGATTTGAAGAAATGGATAATAAAAGACAAAGTACAATTGATCCTTTTCAACTGTCATTTGTCGGCCATTTTGTTTCAACTGTCATTTGTCGGCCTTTTTGTTTGCCTGGAGAGATTCCTGTTGTGGCTGTCACTGCTGTCTTTATCCCACCTGGTGCAGGTGTTGGCACGGCGCTCGAACCAATTTCATTGTAATTTTATTACAATATTATTACAATGACAATAAAGATTATTATTATTATTATTTTTATTTTTATTTTTTTATCTCCCCTGTAATCTGTAAGAAATTCTCAGTCACCAAGGTCATGGGTGTCCCAAAGGTGCTTCTTCAGGAGACAACTGGACTTTCTTGTTTTTTTTTCTTTTGAAGTACTTTTCCATTCATCATCATATTTTGAGTGCATCGTCCAATCTCTTTCAATGCTGAATGCAGTTTCCAGCCACCAAAAAGTCCTCCTCCTCTTAAATTATAACTGAATTCTGAATGGGCGGACAGACACAGGAAAGCTCTTCTCACAAATCTGGGTGTTCTTTTACAATGGCTGCCATGTGCTATATGCTTAATCAGGGCAATTGTAAACAGGGGTTGTTCAGGCCAGGTATGGCAAGAGGAAGCCTTAAGTGCAGTGCTGGGTTTCAATTTATTTTACTACCGGTTTGCTTGTACACACACGCCAGTGGTAGAATACAACCGGTACGCCCTGGTATGGGCGTACCAGTGCCTGCTGGGAGCACCAGGTACCATTCCAGCAGTGGTGGATTTCTACAGGCTCGCACCTACTCGCGAGAGCCGGTTGGTGAAATTTAGAGAACCGGTGAGAGGGGGTTCCACCGGCGTACTTGGAAGTAAATCTGGCCCGCCGCTGCCAGTGACCCAACAGGAAGGAAAGGAAAGGAAGGAAGAAAGGAAAGAAAGAAAGAAGGAAAGAAAGAATTTATCATCACAATTGAGTCCAAAATTTTGGTTGCTAAGCAAGAGCGTTGTTAAATGAGTTTCACCACATTTTAAAAGGTGACCACTCTCCCCGTCACATGACCACCAAGCCACGCCCACAAAATAGGCCATACCCACAGCATAGGTTCTAAAAAATTTGAAACCCACCACTGCATTCCAGTACAGTGCTCCAGAGGGCTCACCCACCCGCCTGCTCTCCTTATTGCTATTTGAGCCGATCGGGGCATTTGCACATGCGCATGGAGCGTATGGTGCCTGCACGATGCTCCACCAAGCAGTTGGAGCATCACGGGCCAGTGGGTACACATACATGCATTGTGTGCATGCTGCGTGCAAGCATGTTGTAGGCACCCAGCTCCATTGCACTGTACCGGTTGCAACAGGATCCGGAACCCACCACTGACGTACTCGCGCCTGCACAACACTTCTGCACAATTGATTTTAGCACAAGGTAGGAGTTTAATATCTTTTAAAATTTTATATTGTTATATTTATATGTTTTTAATTCCTGTGCGCCGCCCTGGGTCCTTCTGGAGAAGGGCGGGATATAAATTCGAATAAAATAAATCAATAAATGTGCAGAAGCATCCAGACAGATGGATGGAGCCTCCCACCGCTTCCAGTCTGGGACGAACCGGCAGAAACCCACCTCTTCTTAAGTGAATCCTTTGTTTTCATCTTGAGATTGTCCAGATTTCTGCAGTCCACCTTTGAAGGGTGCTTCTAACATGCAGCTATTGCCTGATTTGAAAATGGTACCTCTAAGTTTGCCTTAAGGAAATCAGCCATACATCACCAAATATTTAGCATCTCCTGGACAGGTGCAATTTAAAGAGAGCAAAGAAAAAACGTCTGCCTTCCTTCCTTCCTTCCTTCCTTCCTTCCTTCCTTCCTTCCTTCCTTCCTTCCTTCCTTCCCATTTGTCAACATTAATGTAATTAGTTCAAGTATCATCAACTCATTGCTACAATCTGTTCAGAAAACACCGATGAGTGTTAAAAAAAAAAATAGAATGAATAGGCTGCTCCAAATGAAGCCTGAAACACAAGGGAGTTGATTTCCGTGCTGCCCACTGAAAATAAAATTAAAAGAAACGCCTGGTGGGGGTTGGGAGAATCAAACCAGCGATAAAATTAAGAATCTATGCAGTGAAAGAAGACAGATTATTGCATGTGCATGGAATTTCCCAGCTGTGTAGCAAAGTTTTGGAGAACAGCTATGAATTATGTGACAGAACAGATTGTTGTTATCCTGAAAATGCATGTAAATACACTCAGGTTTAACAGACATATCTGATCTTAATTATATAGGAAAATGCATTAATTTCTACATGAAACTTTCCCTCTCTTTCTCTTAGCACTTTCTCCTTCCTTCCCTTCTGCCTCAACCTCTCTATCCCCCCCCCCTTTCTGACATAAATCCAGACATGTCAGGAGGATTTCTTTTTTAAAAAAAATCAAGATGGCAGCTGCAATGGTGCAAAGTAAGAAGAAGGAGGAATGTTATATATATTTGGTACCTTGAGTTACTTATAAAGTGATAAAGGCAACCAATGGATGGATGGGCGGACAATGTTTAGAACTGTTTGACTAAGGTGACCAGATATTCAAAGTCTGAAAGCGGGACACCATCGACAGGTGGGGGGGTGCGCTCCAGCGCGTCACATGCCTGCACAGAAGGCGTCAGGGCTGAGGAAGGGGGCTGCCCGCACTCCGGCACATCATGTACCTGCGCAGAGGGTGTCAGGGCCGAAGGGGGGGGGCTGCACACGCTCTGGCGCGTCACACGCCTGCGCAGAGGCTGTTGGGGTTGGGGCACGCTCCCACCCGCCCCTGCGGGGCCCTCTTTAAAGTAAGGTGACCAGATTTCTACCTTGCCGCCCACTTCCCTCGCTGGCCGGGGTGCGTGCAGGCCGACCCCCTCCCTCCCTCCCCCCCCCCAAGCAGGGCACCTGCAGGTAGGGGTCTGGCAAGGGAGGACAGGCAGCAGGCGGCGGAAGAAGAGGAGAGGCAGCCGGAGCCTGCGTGGCCCTGAAGTTTGTGCTGCGGTGCCATGCGCTGAGAGCAGCCAGCCAGAAGCCCCACCGCCGCCCGCCCGTCCCGCCATGGGCACCCGGGACGAGCCGGGCAAGGAAGAGGCGGCTGTGGGGCTTCCAGCCAGCCACTCTCAGCGCATCACGGCGCAGCGCAAACTTCAGGGCCATGAGGGCTCCGGCTGGCTCTCCTCTTCTTCCGCCACCTGCTGCCTGTCTGGCTCCTCCCTCGCCGGCCCTCCCCTTCTACCTGCCTGCCAGCCCGCCGCTTCCTGCCCACGCCCCGTGCCTCTGTCTAAGCGCCTGCAGAGCGCCCGCCGCTTGTCCGCTGCCCGCTGCCGCCCCAGGCAAAAAGCAGGACATTTTGAAGAGCCCGTGGGAGGCGGGACTAATTCTTTGATAGTGTGATTGTCTCGCCAAAAGCAGGACGTCTGGTCACCTTATGTTTGACATGACTCTTTTGGATTGTTTTTTTTTTTAATGAAAAATTTTTTTTATTGGTTTTTACAAAATTTTAAAAATAGGAAAAAGGTATAAGGTGTTAAAGAGATATTTTGAGGACATCTATGTCGGAGGTGTCGGCCCCCTCCGAGGCTTTTTACAAAAAAATAAGATAATACAATACATTTTTCATTTCCGTACAAAGTGGAAAGAGATACAGATATACAATACAATACAATAGCAGAGTTGGAAGGGACCTTGTAGGTCTTCTAGTCCAACCCCCTGCATGGGCAGGAACCTTATACCATTTCAGACAAATGGCTGTCTAACATCTTTTTAAAGACTTCCAGGGTTGGGGCATTCACAACTGCTGGAGGCAAGCTGTTCCAGAGGTTAATTGTTCTTACTGTTAGGAAATTTCTCCTTAGTTCTAAGTTGCTTCTCTCCTTGGTTAGTTTCCACCCATTGCTCCTTGTCCTGCCCCCAGGTGCCTTGGAGAAAAGTTTGACTCCCTCTTCTTTGTGGCACCCTCTGAGATATCGGAACACTGCTATCATGTCTCCCCTGGTCCTTCTCTTCATCAAACTAGACATACCCAGCTCCTGCAGCCGTTCTTCATATGTCTTAGTCTCCAGTCCTCTAATCATCTTGGTTGCTCTTCTTTGCACTCTTTCCAGAGTCTCCACGTCTTTTCTACATCGTGGCGACCAAAACTGTATGCAGTATTCCAAGTGTGGCCTTACCAAGGCACTATACAGTGGCATTAACACTTCACGCGATCTAGATTCTATCCCTCTGTTGATGCAGCCTAGAACTGTGTTGGCTTTTTTGGCAGCTGCTGCACACTGCTGGCTCGTATTTAAATGGTAGTCCACTAGGATTCCGAGATCCCTCTCACAGTTGCTACTATTGAGCAAGGTACCACCTATACTGTACTTGTGCATTTGGTTTTTCTTGCCTATATGTAGGACCTTACTTTTTTCACAATTGAATTTCATTTTATTAGACAGTGCCCAATGTTCAAGTTTGTCTAGATCCTTCTGTATCTTAAGCCTATCTTCTGGAGTGTTGGCTATTCCTGCCAGCTTGGTGTCGTCTGCGAATTTGATGAGTTCCCCATTTATCCCCTCATCCAAATCGTTGATGAAGATGTTAAAGAGTACTGGGCCTAAAACAGAGCCTTGGGGGACTCCACTGCTTCCTTCCTTCCATGTAGATGCAGTTCCATTGAGGACTACACGTTGAGTGCGGTTGGTCAGCCAGTTGCGAATCCATTTGGTGGTGCTGCTGTCTAACCCACAATTTTCTACTTTATCTAATAGTAGGTTATGGTCTACTTTATCAAATGCCTTACTGAAGTCCAGGTAAATTATATCAACAGCATTCCTCTGGTCCACTGATTTTGTTACTTTGTCAAAGAATGCAATTAGATTCGTCTGGCATGATCTGTTTTTGACAAACCCATGTTGGCTTTTGGCTATTACTTTGTTTGCTTCTAGGTGTTCACTTATTTGTTGTTTAATTATCTTTTCCAGAATCTTTCCTGGTATTGAGGTCAGGCTGATGGGTCTATAGTTTCCTGGATCTGTTTTTTTTCCTTTTTTGAAGATGGGAACCACATCTGCTCTTTTCCAGTCTTCTGGCAGTTCCCCGGTGCTCCAGGATCTCTGAAAGATATAGTTCAGTGGTTCTGAGATCTCGTCTGCCAGTTCCTTCAGAACCCTGGGGTGTAATCCATCCGGTCCTGGTGATTTGAACTCATCCAGGGCAGACAGGTGCTCACTTACCATTTTCTTCCCTATTTCAACTTGTGTTCCTAATCTGATATTTGTGGTGCTGTTTTTGATTGATTGGACTGTTTTATCCCTTTGTGTAAAGACAGATGCGAAAAAAGAGTTAAATAGTTCTGCTTTCTCCCTGTTGCTTATCATCTTCTTGCCATTTTCTCCCAGCAGTGGACCAATTGTTTCCTTAACTTTTTTCTTATTTTTAACATGTTGAAAGAAGCTTTTTTGTTATTTTTTACTTTTTTGGCAAGCCTTTCTTCATTGTGAGCCTTAGCTTTCCTCACTTCATCTTTACAGGCTCGGGCTATTTGCTGATATTTTGCCTTGGTTATGTCCCCCTTTTTCCACTTTTTATATTTATCCTTTTTGTCTTTCAATTTGTCAGAGAGTTCTTTATGCAGCCATGCTGGTTTCTTTTGGGAACTGTTATTTTTCTTCTTCATTGGTATTGCGCTGGACTGGGCTTTTATAATCTCATTTTTCAAAATTTCCCAAGCTTCTTGAGTTGTTTTCCCCTTGAGGATTCTCATCCATGGAATCCTTCCCAAGCTCTCTCTGAGTTTATTGAAATTAGCTCTCTTGAAGTCTAAGACTCTAGTTTGACTTTGTTCAACTACTTTTGTTTGCATAATGTTGAATTCCAGTATTTCATGATCGCTTGCCCCCAAAGTTCCTGTAGCTTCTACACCTTCTATCATTTCCTCTCTGTTAGTGAGAATTAAGTCCAATATTGCTGATCCCCTTGTTCCCTTCTCTACCTTTTGGTATATCATTTTATATTCATGCAATCAATCATTGTTTCTATAAACATCCAGATAAAGGTTACACTATATAGAAAAAAAGTCATTTGTGAGATCTAAGTCTTTTAGCAATTGTATCTTCCTCTCCCTGACCTCCAGTGGGCAGAGCCGTGGCCCCTCCCGTTCCCCCATTTTCATCCTCCAGGATTGGGGAATGTTTTTTAAGAAAGGCTTCCGCCTCTGCAATTGTTTTAATTCTTTCTCTCCCCCCCTCCCAGAACTCTAACATTCCCTCGGGCATCAACCACTTGAACCACACCCCCTTTTTATATAATCTTTTTGATAAGAAGGAATACTTCCTTCTTATTTCTCTAATCTTTTTCGGGATCTGTTTCAAGATGGCAATCTCATTCTGTTGATATATCAAGGGACCGTCTCTGGATTGTTTATGTGACGCTATATAATCACAAGGCAAATATGTTTTCCCATGTGACGTGAAGAAAACAGAAGTTTACTTGGTCACTTTGCAAATATTAAAATAAAAGCAATCCAGATTCTTCAGGCAAATGTTTTTATGAGGGAGGGAAATGTTCTAAGTGGCATTTACTTAGGGGCAAAATTTCTCAATCTTCCCCTTCTGTAGAAGGGGAACATCCAGTGGTGGGTTTCAAAATATTTTAGAACCTCTTCTGTAGGTGTGGCCTGCTTTGTGGGAGTGGCTTGCCACCCATGTGACCAGGTGGGAGTGGCTTGGCAGTCATGTGACTGGGGGGGCATGGCCAACTTGTAAAATGTGGTGAAACTCACTTAACAACGCTCTTGCTTAGCAACCAAAATGTTGGAAACTCTGGCATTTGAAGCACGCAAGTCTTAAAGCTGTCAAGTTACAAGACCCTTGTACCCCTGACCCTTTAGAAACCCCCCCCCAAAGGTGTTCAAACTTGACAGCTTTAAGACTTGTGGGCTTCAACTCCCAGAAATCCTCCTCTCGCTCTTCATCTTGATGATGGGCAGACGGGCGGGGGTAGGGAGGGAGCTGGAACCGGTTCTAAACGGCCCTGTAGATTTGTGGATCATCTTCTATAGAAGAGGGTAGAACTGACAGGAACCCCACCCTGGGAACATCTGAATAAATACTCCTCAGCTTTCATCGTGGATTATTTTTACAACCTTGCTACATATTTTACCTGAAACTAGAGGCTGTGTTTCTATCTCTCTTGAAAAAGCATTAAGTGTGGGTATTGGCGACTGGCTCAGAAAAAGCAGAGATGTCCTACAACGACACAGATATGCCCAAGAGTTAAGAATGAAAGAAGGCTAAGGAAGAACAAAGCTCAGGACCAAATAAATAAATAAGTAGTTTCATTATCTTCCATCATCCACACATCGATCCTTTGATTCCAGTGTTTTTTTCTCTAGGGGTTACACATTGGTTTGTTTAATTTGAGGGTGTAGTTTAAGCCTCTAAGTTAAATTAACTCTGTCACTTTGTCAACATAGACTTGAAAAATTAAAAGATCAAAGATATTGGCTCCTACTTCTCTGGTGCTTCAAGCTGTTTGCTGAGAGCTACATATACCCCATGGTCTACCGGCAGTGCAATCATGCTCAGGACGACACCAGTGAAATTCAGAGCATTCTAACAAAACACTCTTCATTCAGCATGTGTGGAAGGCTTATGCCAGGGGTGTGCAAACTTTGCAACTTTAAGTCTGAAGGACTTCAGCTCCCAGAATTATCCAGCCAGCTTTGCTGGCTGGAGAATTCTGGGAGTTGCAGTCCTTCAGACTTAAAGTTGCAAAGTTTGCCCACCCCTGGCTTATGCCAAACAAGGCCAAATATGAGAACAAGTGAATTGTGGGTTAGATAAAGGATGAATGTACTGTATGTATGTATATGTTGTGGCCCGCTGGCGGCCTGTGGAGCTGACAGCAGAGTTGGACAGTGAGGAGGTTGGGGAGGAATATGGGCCAGACCTGGAGTTAGGGAAAGGCTCAGACGAGAGCTCTGCGTTGGACGGATAGTCGGCCAGGCCATCTGGGAGTTATGTGCTGCCTGCAGAGTCGGACATCAGCAAGGCAGAGGAACAGGGGGTGCCTGTTCCCAGTGCACACATAAGCAAGGCTGCCAGAAGACAAGAACAGTTAAGACAAAAGGGACGAACCGGGAGTAAGGCTTGGAGGTGATTGGCCCCTCCGATAGGACATAAAGGGAGCAAAGGCATGTGAGTTCTGGCCGGTTTAAATTCTGAAGCTCCTTTTTGACTCTT